>OY992895.1:33520237-33917737 GCA_963921405.1 Cepaea hortensis
CTGTATGACATCACACTGATGTTGGACAACAGGATGTCTTCATCCGACATACAGGACTTCACGATGGAGTTCACAGCCAGCGAACGCAAGCAAGAAACATTTCAGTACTCTCTTATAATCAATGTTAGTGACTTATTACATAAGATACTCTTCATTTTCTAAAATGCAGCATTTGTTTGACCTACTCTGCTTTTAATCTCTGTCATGCATCTTCCATCTGATGTTATAAATGCCCCTAGGTTTTAAAATGTATCAATTTGGTTTAGAATTTCCCCATCTATTGTTATCTCAGTTTGGTCTCATCTTTTTCATTGATATAACCATTGTTTCTGTTTTCTTGATTTTCAAGGAAAGCTGCATGTAACACAGAACAAATTTTAACACATGATTATGAGGTTTGGACAGTCAGAAAAGAATTAAAAAACAAAATATCCTTCAAGCCACAGAAAAAAGGTTTTACATGAAAAATGCTGAAAATACCTTGGGGAGACACAATGAGTATTTGACTGAGGCTGTGTTGTTACATTATGAGATGAGAAAAACTTAAACATACTGTAACAGCTGGAAAGATTAATGGAAATGGAGCTAGAGAAAGGCAGCGAAAGAAGATTCTTGACAACCTTTTTGAATGGCATGAAAATATTGCTCTTGATTTGCTACATTCTGTTGGAGATAGTGAAATATGGAGAAGCATGATTTCCCCCAAACCACTGACAAAGCACTTGATGATGTTGAACAAAATATGACATAGCAAATGTATTCATTCATTCAGTCGCATGTCCTTTGATGAACATCGCTCCCATAACAACCCTCCAGAAAACTTCTCGATCATAAGCAAGATGTCCTGCATCCGATACACTCATCTGGAGATCACCTGCCACATCCACCACCCATCTTCTCTTTGGCCTTCCTCTTCGTCTCTTCCCAGGCATATACCCCTCCATTATTGTTCACTCCAAACTTTTATGACGTTTAAAGTGACCAAAATATATAAATTTTCTTTGTTTTATCGTCTTTAGTAGCCAACCTTCTTCAATACTCAAATCGTGTTGTATACGTTACAAAAACATAAACATCCATTGTAACAAATAACAAGGGGTTAAAAGTCAAAGAGGATTGACTTCATTTCACCAGGTTTTAACCCATAGAAGGGTCGAACAGGATACTGTTCGTATAATTACAAAACAATATAACACAATACAATTGAGGCAGTGTGGCTATGCATCAGTGACTGGGCACATCTTTTTTTCTTTTTGCAGCATCTTCATTTGCATCATCTTCAACACTCTCCCATTACACTGAAACAATACACCAACTGACAAATGCAATATGAATACTCACATGTGACTAGATGGTTTGGGTTTTATACTGTGTAAGGAGTCAACAGGGTCTAATTTGGCTTCCATAATATCATTGAAAGCAGCATTGCCGATCACTCTTGCCAGCTGAAAACAGTCAGATTGTATATATAAATCAGTTTTACCCAGATCTAGTGCTTCTAACTGGCGCTGTGGTTTAGGGGATAGTGAAACTGTGTTCCGTAATTCATCGATATACAAGAGGGCTTCAAATTAAAACCTTAAAGTGATAGAAATTACAATAACCATGACATTGTCTTGTAACCAGCCAACATTGTTGTTAATGATGTCAAGAGTGTTAAGCAGGTGACATCACGGTACAGACAAACACAGAGACGTCATAAGGACAGTTAAAGATGACCACTCCACTTCTGACATGCACCAAAGAGAAGCAGCATTGTGTTATCTGTTTCTTCATCAACGTAAGAGTGAAACCTATAAAAATTCATCGGCGAATGAAGGTCCAGTGTGGTGATGCGTGCCTGTCAGTCCAGCAAGTGTATGAGTGGAGTAGGAAGTTTTAAAACAGTGTGACTTCTATGACAGACTGTTCACGAATAGGTCAGGCCCACCGAGTGGTAACCCCAGAGCTGTTGAAAGCCTCATAAGGAAAACCCCCGATTGAATATGAGTCAGACTGCCGCACATCTTGACATCAGTCAAGGTTCAGCACACCACATAATCCATGATATGCTACAGTACCGCAAAGTGTCTGCAAGGTGGGAACCAAAGCAGATTATTCCAGAATTGAAATGACGAAGCATTGATGCTTGTCAAGAATTTCTGCAGCGCTCTAAAGCAGAAGGTGATGGTTTCCTATCAAGCATTGTTACTGGAGATGAAACCTGGGTTCACTACTACGACCTGGAAACGAAGAGAGCAACCAAGAAATGGCGCCACACAAAGAAGTTTTGCACACAGCCATTTGCAGGGAAGGTTATGCTGATTCTCTTTTGGGATGCACGAGGCTTTATTTTAGAGCACTACATGCAAAGAGGGGAAACTGTCACCAGTGATACATATACAGATCTTCTAAGAATCATCTTCGACCCACAAAAAAATCCAAACAACATGGACTTCTGAGTAAAGGTGTCGTTTTGCAACATGACAATGCTTGACCCCATACTGCCCATGAACAGTCGAAACAATAGAAAACCTCCACTTTCAGCATGTGCCACATCCACCGTACTCATCAGACCTAGCCCCAAGAGATTTCCACCTATTTGGACAAATCAAAGAGTCACTTGGAGGAGAACAGGCGGTGCATGAGTGGTTACACATGCGACCAAGATCGACCAAGAGAATTTTTTTCTACAGGAATCCAAGCACTTTATTGGCACTAGAGGACTTGCATTGAACGCAGTGGTGACTACATCAAAAAATTATACATTTGTTCTTTACTTTTTCAGAATATATTCAATATAAAAAAACATTTCAGGTTTTTATCTGAAGCCCTCATGTATATCAAGATGAGGGTTCGAGATCAGCCGCTGGTGATTTGGAAGCAGACCGCTTTGCGTTGATTTCAATGATATGAGGTGTCACCTTTCAGAAAGCAAACAACAAACGACCAAATTAAAATTATCTAGTAGATCACCACAGCCACCAAATGCTGGGGTTGATTGCAACATCTTGTAAAGGACAAGCAACTAACTTTAACAGTGCTTCTAACATTCCCTGCAAATGCAGGGGAGGGGGGGGGGGGAGAAAGAAGGAACTATGTTAAGAAATAACATACATTTCTGGGTATAAGTTATTTAAAAATTCCTGTTACTTAATGACTTCCCCTCGCATAAATGCACAGTACTTGACCTTATAGCTGTATAACATTTACTGTATGTTATTTGTATAAACATGACTCTTGACATGTATTAGCTGACTGGTGATCATGTGAGATGGCAAAACATGACCTCCCACGCTTATTCGCATGGCACATGATGATGATAGAAAAATATACAAACACTAACCACTATTCCACCATCTACAGCCGGTTCCATGGTGAAGGGGTTATGGACACAGTTTGCAATCCTGCATACCATGTTTGAAACACAGCTGCGGGCAATTTGGCAGCATACCACCTTGCGATTTTTTTTTAAATATATAAAATGGTATGGGTGCCAGTCATTCAGAAAGCAATGGCATACTACTGAGCGTAACCATGCCTAGGAATCTCAAACAACCAAAAATGCTGGGGTTGACTGCCACGCCCTGTAAAGGATATGCAACTAACTAAATTTTAAATACAAATGCACAAGAACTCATGACTATTCCATGAGACCTAGAGACAACCACACAAGAACTAACCACTATTTCACAAGACCTAGAGACAAACACACAAGAACTAACCACTATTTCACCAGATCTAGAGACAAACACACAAGAACTAACAACTATTTCACCAGACCTAGAGACAAACACACAAGAACTAACCACTATTTCACAAGACCTAGAGACAAACACATAAGAACTAACCACTATTTCACCAGATCTAGAGACAAACACACAAGAACTAACAACTATTTCACCAGACCTAGAGACAAACACACAAGAACTAAACACTATTTCACCAAACCTAGAGACAACCACACAAGAACTAACCACTATTTCACCACACCTAGAGACAAATACACAAGAACTAACCACTATTTCACCGGACATATAATTCTCAGCAATTGATTATGGATTAGGTCTGCTCACTGTCTCAGAGAGTCAGCTGGTGAAGTTACAGCGCATACAGAACGAAGCTATGCGGGTCATTCTGGGATGCACTAGAGACACCCCAGTAGTGTGTAAGCGTTACATCCTTGGTCTGCCGACTGTTGCTGGTAGGCTCAAGGTGATGCAGGCGAAGGCATACCTCAGAGTAGCTGCAGACACAGACCACCCATTGCATGAGGCGCTGGACGCAGTTAAGGGTCAGCGACTGATAAGAGGGAAATCATGGATGGCTCAGGCGGAGGATACGATCAGACAGGTGTGCCCCCTGGAGAACATTAGGCGTGGAGAGGAGTGGGTCAGAGTGCCAGCGGAGCAGTCAGACTTGTGCAGAGTTATAATCACATTAAGCCGGGAGTGCAGGGAGTGGCCAGCAGGGGCCACGGAAGTGGAAATCCAGCAACTAATTCAGGACAATGCTCACTCGAGTGATGTGATTATCTACACAGGTGGTTCGGAGTCAAGAGGTGAGAGAAGTGGCTGGGGGTTCATAGCCAAAGCTAATGGTCGATGTTTGGGGCAAGAGAGCCTGGCATATGATACCACAACATCCAACTTAAGAATGGAAGTGGAGGCAGTCACTGCGGCTCTCCGCTGGATGGAGAATACGACACACACACACATCGTGATTGTAACTGACTCAGAAAGCATGCTGACGAGGGTGAGGACGGGCAGACTTTGTGCGGAGTGGCTTGCTTCGCTTCGGAGGTCACGGGTGACAAGCATCGCCTGGATCTTTTCTCCGGGGCATGCCGGTGTGTTGGGAAATGAACAGGCGGACAGATTGGCTGGTTCTGCAGAACCTGGTGGAGTATTGATACATGACAAGGCAGACGTGGTTGCGGCCTTGTGGGAGCACGTGCACACCTCGGAGGAGCAAATGGATTACCATGGTCTGGCAAGAATGAGACAACGAGGAGTGACGAAGGGATCTGGCCGATGCTCAACGCTCAAAGGAAAGACGAGACGGACTTATAATCAGATTGCTACTGGTACTATTAGTGTAGGAACTCTTCGCTGGCTGCTGAGGATGGGGACGGAGTACTTATGAGAATGCCCCGAATGCTGTGATGTCGATTCCTAAATCAATCAATCAATCAATCACCGGACATAGAGGCAAACACACAAGAACTAACCACTATTTCACGAAACCTAGAGACAAACACACAAGAACTAACCACTATTTCACGAAACCTAGAGACAAACACACAAGAACTAACCACTATTTCACGAAACCTAGAGACAAACACACAAGAATTAACCACTATTTCACCAAACCTAGAGACAAACACACAAGAACTAAAGACTACTCCACCAAACCTCTAGACAAATACACAGAAACTAACCACTATTTCACCAGACCTAGAGACAAACACACAAGAACTAACCACTATTTCACCAAACCTAGAGACAAGCACACAAGCACTAACCTCTACTCCACCAAACCTCTAGACAAACACACAAGAACTAACCACTATTTCACCAGACCTAGAGACAAACACACAAGAACTAACCACTATTTCACCAAACCTAGAAACAAGCACACAAGCACTAACCTCTACTCCACCAAACCTCTAGACAAACACACAAGAACCACTATTTCACCAAACCTAGAGACTAACACACAAGCACTAACCACTGCTGTACCAAATCTCTAGACAAACACACAAACTGACCAAAAGTTGGGATGTTCCCAACTCGTCAATGACTGTGCTCTGTGTCCTGGATATATGGACGCCCAGCTCCCTGTGGATGCCACAACACTCCAGGCAGATCATCACCCCCAGGTTTACTGACAGCCACTCCGGATCTGAAACCAATTCAGAGAAGGCTCCACATCAATTACAGTAAGGTGATTTCTGCACCATGACAATATTAACATTACTTTCTTATGAGCATTTGATCATTTTTAACAATATGTAAGCAGAAAGAGAATAACAGATGCAGCAGGAGCAAAAACAACAGCAGTAGAATAATGAGAAGCAGCAGAAGAAGCAGCAGGAGAAAGAGGAGAAGCAATAGAGGCAGGAGCAGCAAGAGGAGGAAGTGAAGGATAAAAAAGGAGGAAGAAGGGAATGAGAAAAAGAAATAATAAAATAAGGAGATGATGACAGAAGCAACAGCAGATACAGAGAGGAGAAACATAAGCACAATGACAAGCAAAAGAAAAAGAAGTAGTAGTAGCAGAAGAAGCAGAAGCCGCAGAAACAGGAGTTGGTGAAAGAGAGAATGATGGAGGAGGAGGCAGAAACAGAGAAAGGAGGAACATAAAATGAGAAGGAAGAGATGACAATGTAGAAGCAACAGCAGAAGCCTAAAGAAGAGAAGAAGAAGCAGAATGAGGCACAGAAGAAGAATCAGTATTGGGAGAAGCAGGAGGAGATGGAGGAGGAGATGGAGAAGGATGGAAAGGAAAGAGACAAATTAAAAATAAAGAGCAGGAGGAGGAAGAAGAAAGGGCACAAGAGAAAGAGGAGAAGTAGAATCTCTGGGTTACTAGGCAACAGTTCTTACCTCCAGCACCGCAGTCACAGCATTGCCTGTTGCCTGGCAACCTCTTGATTCTGTCCATGATGCTAGATGTCAACTCCCTCACCCTCTGGTTGAGACCAGTTGAGTTGGAGTTGTCCTTGAAAGCCTTCATCAGGATTTCTTCTTTCGCATTGTTCAGCACTGAGATCCACCTACAAAGGAATATACATGCAGTGAATAGAACAAATTCAGCTGGAAAAATGGACTAGCTTCATTTTCAGAACAATGTTTTCTCGTAGCAAATTTGAATAACAAAGACTCAAACAATAGATTGCATGATTTTTTGCCTGGCATAGTTTGCTGCATCTCATCAGGTACACGCTGTAAACATCCCACAACATTTAACTTCATAACATATAACTTCATTTTGTCAGAATTTGCCGCCTGACACCAACATCACAGCATGCCTGTATCGCCCCATCTCCATCAGATGTTGAAATGTAAGGATACATATAGTTCTATTAACCAATTCATTATGCACATAAATACATTGTCCTCTAGCACAATCCTTCATGCAGGCATTCTTTTGCCTTTTATCTCATACTGGGGAGTTTAGATGCATTTAGCTGAGTTGAACTAAGAACCGACACCACTGCACTCAGCACATTCCCATGTATGCTCTGTCCCTTTGTTCAACAGCCAGCAAAAAGCCATACTACTAATTGTTCCCACCACTTTCTGATTAAAAGTTCTCCTGGTCTTCCCTCTCAGTTTTGAGATTCTTCCAGAACCCATGCAGATCCCCCTGCAATATCATTCTTTCCACATTCAGGTTCTCAATCTGTTCCCCCACCTGGTCCCAAAAGGTGCCCGACCACCTCTCCCCTGTCCATAGGTAATCTACCACCAAGAGGTGCATTCCCTGCCAGCCTATCAGCCTGTTCATTGCCCCATACTCCCGCATGGCCAGGGCAAAAATCCATACAATTCTCACAGTCTGTGACCTCTGAATCTAGGATAGCCCTTCCACACGAAACATTCCTTTCTCCACCTTATTAAGCATACTCTTTGAGTTCATACTCTGGAATATGCCTTCATCCAAGCCACCTTATCCTTAGCTATCCTATACAGCTCCATCTATGTCCTCCCGTATGATTTATTTCTGTCTACTTCTTTTCTCCATGTATTAGGTCTTCCTTGATTTCCTTTGCCTTATGGATTCCAGACAAAGGGATGTCTAGTCCTTCCAGCAAGTGCCAAACTGAACCCCTGATTCCATCAGTTGCAGCCACATGTGGTCATAAATTTGTGTTTCCTCATGCAACATGTGATCATTTATAGACAGTATGGTGTCTCTTATGCCAGTCTCCCTGGTCTAGAGGTTACACGACTTTCTCCGTAATCTCGTATACTCTTGTAAGTAATGTGACGTTGCGTGAGAATCGGTAGCCGGTCTCTCTGTGTCGTTAACTTACAGGGTATGTGAGACGGTCGCTCAGAAAGCAATGGCAAAATACTGAGCGTAATTTTGCCAAGAAATCAACAATCAGCTGAAAGATGCTGACATTGACAGTGATGTCCTGTAAAGGATATGGGAACAAACAAAATGGTGTTTCTTTGCTCAACTCAGTTGTTTCCCCTGGAGGTTATCCAATTGTATTTCTGGCAACCTAACCTTCTGTCTCAAGGTCCGTCCTTCTGGCCTACATAAATGATTGTCTCTTCTCGAACAGAAGAGTATGTTTATTGAGAGGTCTAATTTTCATATGTCTTCTTTTTTGTCGTTTGGCTGCTATTTTTTGTGTTGTGGACATAACTGTGTTGTGCCAGTTTACAGCAGAGCTGCAATCCTAGCATCTTTCGGCCGACACATCTTAATTCTGCAGGTGTTTGTTAAACGGGTTAACCTTCCCAGATTTCCATTCTATCTTTGAATAACACATCCTATAATTGTAATTGTGTGGAATATATATTCATTTTGTTTATAATACTGAACGCAAACAGGCAAATAATACACCTACAAGCAGAACATCTTTGTTGACACTACAATAAAGTATGATTGGCATCTTATTAGCCACCGGATGCTGATGCATATCTCAGGGGGTGCATCTGAGCCCCTATAGACATGTCCGGGGTGCAAAGGGATGATAACCCATCAGATAACTAACTAACTAACGATTAACATCTTTATGCACTGCTTCAAGTGCTGATAAACTCTTAACAACTAACCATGCTGATTCTATCAGGCTGCAATAAAGTATGATTAGCATCTTATTAGCCACTGGATGCTGATGCATGTCTCAGGGGGAGCATCTGAGCCCCTATAGACATGTCCGGGGTGCAAAGGGATGATAACCCATCAGATAACTAACTAACTAGCAATTAACATCTATCTTTAAGCACTGCTTCAAATGCTGATAAACTCTTAATTCGAGGCGCATATTTTAAGTTCCGGTATAAAATTTTTAAAAATTATATATAAAAATGATTTATTGCAGCCAAAAATGAACCACACATTGTCATTATTTCTCAACATAGTCACCATAAACTTCAACACATTTTTGGTATTGTGGCACCAGGTTCTTAATTTCAATGTCATAGAAGTCTGCCGCCATTGTGAAACGACGATTTTCCTGAATTTTCTGGTTCACTTCTTCAACCAAATCGTCTGTCACCACACTCGGCTGACCGCTAAGATCTTCATCGTGGATATTTGTTTGCCCTTCTTTAAACATTCGACACCATTTCCTAACCATACTATCAGTCATAACATCTGGCCCATAAACTTCAATGAGTTGCCTGTGAATGTCTGCAGCACTGTTGTTGTTTGCTAGCAAAAACCGGATCACAGCACGAACCTCGCAGCTGGCGGGAGTATTTATTTTTGCACTCATTATAAATCACTCACAAGCAGCATCAAACAAGATTTTGACAGTGAAAAAAAAGCACAGAGCTAGCTAATGAACCACATAAACATACTGCATATACACATTTCCGTTTTCCATCGGTGTTTGTCTGCGTGGTCAAAACGGGACTTACTAAAAAAACAAGCCTTGTAACTAACCATGCCTATTCTATCATACCATCATCACTTATTTGTAATATTTCTGTGAACATCTCCGGAATTCTAAATATATGAAACCCCATTCTTTTGCCAAATGATTCTTGACTTCAAATATGCTTCTGGAAGTCATCAGTTTAAACTCTTGGTGCTCTGATGCCGAGGTAGCAGGTTTAACCCCTACACCGGTCAATTGAACTAAAATATTGACTTCTCGTCCTTTACTTGTCAACGATTATGCCCAACTTAATGCCAGTGTAGGGGTCAATCATGCCTCTCTTCTAACATATAACATTAATAGATGGTCAGTCACAGGGCCCTATTCGGTTGTGTTTAGACAGACACATAACAAATTAATATTAAATAAAGACAATTTTAAAACCAAATAGTTAATGTCATTTTGAGAGTCTGGGTGCACCCTGGTTATCTAAAAACAGTATCGGGGCAACATCTTGACTACCTAAAATAAGTATTTGGACAGTACCATGGCACAATAACACCACTAAGTGTATCTACACCACAAGGTTTATGAGAAATTTGGACAGTACTATGGCACAATAATAGCACTAAGTGTATCTACGCCACAAGGTTTATGAGAAATTTGGACAGTACTATGGCACAATAATAGCACTAAGTGTATCTACACCACAAGGTTTATGAGAAATTTGGACAGTACTATGGCACAATAATAGCACTAAGTGTATCTACACCACAAGGTTTATGAGAAATTACTTACAGAAACATGGACATGTTTAAACACAAATGAAATACAATTCTTACGCATCCATTTCTTTTGTATCATCAGCTTGAAAATGATATGTTCTGTTGTCTGTAAAAAAAAATTTGCACAAAATGGAAAATTAATTTGAAATGTTATCCACATGATTTTAAAAACCTGACATATGTATTAATACAGAATAATATTCACAAACAATTCACAAGAACATTTGACTAATGAAATAAGATGGTCAAAGAGGATATGGAGAAGAAAGAAAGTAAAAATTCATTACAATAACAGAGTCACAACAGAACATATAAACTACTAATAAAAACAGTGAAAAACAAAATCCAGAGGAAAAAGTGACACATAAGCAAAATATATTTTTACAAGCATTAAGGAATATTGGGCATCCGTTAAAGTTAATTGCATATCCTTTACAGAAGGTCGCAGACAACCCCAGCAATTATTTACTGTTTGTGATTTCTTGTTAAGTTTACGTTCAGTAGTTTGACTTTGCTTTCTGAACGACCAGCACCCATACCATTTTCAGAAAAAACCAACGCAAGGCAGTCTGCTGCCAAATCGCATGCAGCCGTGTTTCAAACGTGTGTATGCAGGATTACGAGCTGCGTCCGTAACCCCTTCGCCACGAAGCCAAGCATCCAGTGCTAGAACCACATTTTTACAGACCAACTAATGCTCACCCAGCGTAGTGGCTAATATGAAACTGGCGCTATGTAAACACAATTCAGTCCAGCGCTACTAGAACTAGTGTGTATGGACTACGCTTGATTTCAAAGTGAGCGAGCGCCCCAACAAATTTTTATTCTCCCAGAACATTCACCAACCAACAAACCAAATCCACTTTATAACAATCATTTATCTGACATGTAAGAATAAGTAGCGATGGTGTAGTGACTAGATGCTCACCTACTGACCTGGTAATTATGGGTTCAAATATGCACCAAGAAAAGATTCTGTAAACTGACCTGGACTCCCAGACTTACCCAGCCGAAAATGGGTACCAGGTAGTGTCTCGAAAGTAAAGGCGGCCGGTGTGATACCTCGCCCACCGAATGCTGATTGGTCTATCAATATGTGGGGCCAGAACCATATGCCCAAAAAGAGTCTTTAAAGTCTTAAAAGTCGAGAGGATCAACTTCATTGCCCCGGGTTTTATCCCATATGGCTCGGTCTCTTTCAGCAAGATGGCCTGCCAAAAGTGTCGCACAAACTCCATAGCTCCTGCAATGACTCCCAGGAGTCTCCGAGAATAATGCATTCGTGAACCGAAAGACGTAGCCTGGAATCGAACCCACAACCTTTGGAGCACGAGGCAGAAGGCTTGACCACTTCGTCATGGAGACTCCCGAAATATACGCCCGATTGCACATTATAGCATGTAAGGGGATCCTTTACTTTACTTGCTTACTATGAAGAAAACAGCAGGTCTGTCTGTAAAATGGGGTAAGTGTAAACAGCAGGACTGTCTGTGAAATGGAATAAGTGTATTGCTATTTGAGAACTTACTAAGTGATGAAACAAGGTCAAAGCACTTCTTCCCCAGGTCATCCGGAACACGCTGAAAGTAAAACATAAGGTGTCAGATTTCTGCGTAAGTGTTTGCACAAATCAGCATAATTCTATACATGGATATGACCTCTAGATCCTCCTTTCCTACACTAGCCTAAGGGTGCCCTTTGACAACTTAAAACACCCAATCAGGCCTCAGAAACAGGGTAACATTGAAGCCTGGAAGCATATGTGGTATGTTGACTGGTGCAAGCAAAGAATAGCCAATCTCATATGTGGTATGTTGACTGGAAAAGCAAAGAATAGCTAATCACATATGTGGTATGTTGACTAATACAAGCAAAGACTAACAAATCTCATATGTGGTATGTTGACTGGTACAAGCAAATATAGCCAATCTCATACGTGGTATATTGACTGGTGCTAGCAAAGAATAGCCAATCTCATATGTGGTATGTTGACTAATGCAAGCAAATAATAGCCAATCTCATATAAGTTGACTTGTATACATGAAGAATAGCCAATCACATTTGAGATGGTGACTTGTACAAATAAAGAAATAGCCAATCACATATATGGTATGTTGTCTAGTACAAATGATGAATAGCCAATCACATATCTATTGACTGGTACAAATGATGAATAGCCAATCACATATCTATTGACTGGTACAAATGATGAATAGCCAATCACATATCTATTGAATGGTACAAATGATGAATAGCCAATCACATATCTATTGAATGGTACAAATGAAGAATAGTCAATCACATATGTGGTATGTTGTCTAGTACAAATGAAGAATAGCCAATCACATATGTTGTATGTTGTCTAGTACAAATGATGAATAGACAATCACATATGTGGTGTGTTGTCTAGTACAAATGATGAATAGCCAATCACATATCTATTGACTGGTACAAATGAAGAATAGTCAATCACATATGTTGTATGTTGTCCAGTACAAATGATGAATAGGCAATCACATATGTGGTGTGTTGTCTAGTACAAATGATGAATAGCCAATCACATATCTATTGACTGGTACAAATGAAGAATAGTCAATCACATATGTGGTATGTTGTCTAGTACAAATGAAGAATAGCCAATCACATATGTGGTATGTTGTCTAGTAAAAATGAAGAATAGCCAATCACATATCTATTGAATGGTACAAATGAAGAATAGCCAATCACATATGTGGTATGTTGTCTAGTACAAATGAAGAATAGCCAATCACATATGTTGTATGTTGTCTAGTACAAATGATGAATAGACAATCACATATGTGGTGTGTTGTCTAGTACAAATGATGAATAGCCAATCATATATCTCCGTTATCAGTTATCAGTTGGGGTATCTTCATTGCACTCCGGACATGTCCATAGGTGCTCAGATCCTCCCCCCAGCATATGCATCAGCGTCCGGTGGCTAATAGTGCCAGTTCTGTGTTGGTTGACGAGGCGCTTTGTTTTCCCGATGTACCTCTCGCGTCTGGCTGTGCCGATTCTTACTCCCAGGTCTTTCATCCTGGACAGCGATGTGGAATCACTGACGTCAAAGTCCTTTGTTCTCGCCATATCTTTAAGGACGCTAATAACATCGGCACGATCCATGGGCTGGTCATCTACAGGGGGTGCAGAGCCAGCCAGTTTGTCAGCTCGTTCATTTCCCTCGACTCCTGCATGTCCCGGGACGAAGATGAAGGTGACTTTACGGACAACAGACTTCCGCAGCGATTCAGTCCAATGTCTACGTACAGATCCAGCTTCGACCTTCTGAATCATGCTCATTGAATCACTTAGTACACACACGTTGGTATAATGCTGTGATTCCAGCCATATGAAGGCCTGTGTAACTGCCATCACCTCCATCGTCATGCTGCTCGTGGTCATAGAGTGGGCACCACTGGATTCTTGAACGGTTCAACCTGCTGAATGGGCTGTAAATGCCCACGCACTTCTCTGCTGCTTTACAACAGATCCATCTGTATAGATGAGCACTTCGGGGCTATCTGAGTGTTCATAGATGAGCGCGTTAACCTCTGCATTGACAGCGGCAGGGTTCTGCTCTCTGCACCGTCTGTCGAGTGTGATAATGCAGGAGAAAGTGCACTTAAAAGCTGGAGGCACCGGCACCCATTCCTTGCCGGGGTTGATACTGGTAAGACTGCAGACCTGTCTGACGACATCTTCCGCCCGACCAATCCATGATTTGCCCCTCTTTAGCCTGTCACCCTTTTCTCTGAATATAGCGTCATGCAGAGGGTGCTGCTCATTTGCACTTATTTTTAAGTATGCACGAGCTCTCCAGATCTTGATCCTGTGTTCCATTGTCAGGAAGTCAAGGAGGTATCTCATTGCTACACAGCTGGTGTCTCTCGTGCAGCCCAAAATGATGCGCATGGCTTTGTTTTGTACCTTTTCAAGTCTTCCAATCTGTGTAGGGCTGACAGTGAGGATGGCCAGGGCATACTCGATGCGTGAAAGCACAAGTCCTTGGAACAGAAGTATTAGCAGTCTTTGCTCGATATTGGCAGTCGCCATGACTCTCATTGCTGACAAACCTTTTCGAGCCTTCATTATGACATAATCGACATGATCTCTGAAGGACAGGCTACGATCAAGCCTCACGCCAAGATATGTCATTGACTGGGTTCTACTCAAACTGCTCCCATCCATTCTTACTGCCGGCAGGTCTGTTTTCACAATATGGTTGTTTAGTGAGAACCATGTAACCGTTGCCTTTGCAGGGTTTTGCAGGCACCCATTCCTTGCCGGGGTTGATACTGGTAAGACTGCAGACCTGTCTGACGACATCTTCCGCCCGACCCATCCATGATTTGCCCCTCTTTAGCCTGTCACCCTTTTCTCTGAATATAGCGTCATGCAGAGGGTGCTGCTCATTTGCACTTATTTTTAAGTATGCACGAGCTCTCCAGATCTTGATCCTGTGTTCCATTGTCGGGAAGTCAAGGAGGTATCTCATTGCTACACAGCTGGTGTCTCTCGTGCAGCCCAAAATGATGCGCATGGCTTCATTTTGTACCTTTTCAAGTCTTCCAATCTGTGTAGGGCTGACAGTGAGGATTGCCAGGGCATACTCGATGCGTGAAAGCACAAGTCCTTGGAACAGAAGTATTAGCAGTCTTTGCTCGATATTGGCAGTCACCATGACTCTCATTGCTGACAAACCTTTTCGAGCCTTCGTTATGACATAATCGACATGATCTCTGAAGGACAGGCTACGATCAAGCCTCACGCCAAGATATGTCATTGACTGGGTTCTACTCAAACTGCTCCCATCCATTCTTACTGCCGGCAGGTCTGTTTTCACAATATGGTTGTTTAGTGAGAACCATGTAACCGTTGCCTTTGCAGGGTTGACAAGGGCATCGGCATCAGCACACCATGAGGAAATTTGATCTAGTTCGCCCTGCATATCATTGGCAACCGCCTGTCTATCTCGACCCTGTCGATACACGAGGATGTCGTCAACGAATGACAGAGTCCTACCCCTCCCGTCCAACTGTTGTTCAGTGATCGGCACCGTATACACGTTGAATAGTACTGGTGACAGTGGTGAACCCTGCGGCAATCCTGGACATATCGTTATCGGCTCAGAAGACCACCTCCCGCATCTTAGCACCACCTTCCTTTGGAGCAGAACTGCAGCTATCCATCGTACAAGGTGAGGGTGCACTTTCAGTCTGAGGAGGGTTTGCATCAAGTGCTCGAAAGATACTCTATTTTATGCCTCCTCTAAGTCTATGGCGGCCGCACATGTCTCTTCTCTGACCTGAAATCCTTCGTAAACATCTTGAGCAAAGACCGCCACATTCAGCCATGACTATTTGTTGAGTCTGTATCCTCCAAGTGTGGGCGGGAAGCAGCCGAGCTGTTCCAAGTCCCAAGCTTGCCAACAGTATTCTGCATCGTAATGATTCTGTAGCCGCTTATCTTGGAATGGTCTTTGTTCGGTTTTGGCAGCGGCAGCAAGTAGCTGTGTAGCCATTCTTCTTTGACCTGACCCCATCTATTGACTGGTACAAATGAAGAATAGCCAATCACATATGTGGTATGTTCTTCTTTTTCTTCTCATCTTGTTCCCCTTATACCTTGCGGTGTTGAGGTGAAGCATAAAAGTTTATGGGCTTTTCATATATTGAGATTCCCATGGACTGTTATTGCCTCTGACCATCATTTAAATGGTTGGCCTCTTCTTCTGATTTCATATGATCTGTACATCGTTACTTGTTGTGGTATACTGTTAGTTGGCAGTCTAGTTATATGGCCAAACCATTTAACTTGCTGTTTACTAATTAAATCTAGTACTGATACAACCACAACTTTAGTTCTAATTTCTACATTTCTGATTTTCTCTCTTCTTGATGCATTTGAGTATTCTTTTTAGGAATCTAAATTCCATTTAAAATTTTTTTTTCTCTTTTTCTGTCATTGTCCAGGTTTGGCATTGGTAGCATAGAGTTGGTAGGAAGATTGTGTTGTAGAATGCTTTTTTAGTATCTACTGTTACATGTTTGTTCTTTAGCATTGGTGCCATTTGCCTATTGAGTTGGTTTGCCTTATTGCATCTATTTTCGATCTTATCTTCTGATTTGCCATTTGATGATGTTATACTTCCTAAGTACTTGAAGCTCTTTATTTGTTTTTTTAGATGCATCTTTGTTTTTTGTTTGGTTACAGTCAA
Source organism: Cepaea hortensis (assembly GCA_963921405.1). Lineage (NCBI taxonomy): Eukaryota > Metazoa > Mollusca > Gastropoda > Stylommatophora > Helicidae > Cepaea > Cepaea hortensis. The sequence goes on from OY992895.1 coordinate 33,536,808, forward strand.
TACTAATGCTAATTTTCACATTATGTTCCTTAACACTTCGTTAACACTATTTATGTGGACTTGTAAATTTGCTTCTGATTTTGCTATCAGTGTTTGATCATTTGCAAATAGGAGTTCTTTTTGGTATGTTGACTGGTACAAATGAAGAATAGCCAATGACATGTGATATGTTGACTGGTACAAATGAAGAATAGTCAATCACATATGGTATATTCTTGGGACAGAAAAAGTGAACTATGGTTTGTTTAAACTTCTTAAATAGCTCTAATTATTGTTCACTAACACACATATTCACTCTTGTTTTCTGTCTCTCATTTTGTGAACACTTTCTCCCTAACTCTCTCTCACACATTCACTATCTGACTCTCTCTCTCTTTCACACACACAAACATTATCTTTCTTAATCTCTCTCTCTCTCTCTCTCTCTCTCTCTCTCTCTCACAATTCTCTCTATCTTCCCTCACAAACACATACATCTTTCTTAACCTCTCTATCTCTCTCTGTCTCACACTCCCACATATATTCTCTCAATTTCCTCTCTCTCTCATTCTCTCTCCCCATCATTACCTTTACTTGACAGGTCAGTAAGTTTAACTTCACTGGGTCTTTACTTTCCTGCAGATAGAAATTCAATCAAACAGTGAATCTTCCCAGTTTTCACAAAACTCATTCAAGACCCATCATTTATTTATTTTGTGTGACCCCATCATGAAATGCCTTTTCAGGACATTGTGTAACAGTCCAAGTGTGTAAGCCCTAGTCTTTATGTGGACCATCATTGTGTCCTCATGTGACCTAGTGTACACAACCGTAACAGTATCAACAGGTCACAGTTCATCAACTCAACACGCTCTACTAGTTTTCAAAGTTTATTTACTTAACTGAACATTGCTTAGACTGCTTCAGGCCAAACTCAACTAAACTCTACGCAGCAGCTCAACTCTACATCTCTAGTGAAATCTCAACTTCAGAATGTCTCTGCTGCAACCCAACTTCAGGCAGCACCCATTTCCACAACTCAAGGCTGAACTGCCAATCTCTCTGTGCTAGCTTCGGCAGCACACACTTCCAAACTCTAGGCTAACTCCTCTCTAAACTCGTGGATTCCTAAAACTCTGAGCAGTGCCCCCTTCACAACTCTAAGCTGAGCTTACTTAGAGCAGCACCCCCTTCAGGCCGAACTCCAGGGTGAATTGCCAACATCTCACTTGGGCAGCACCCTTTTAGGCAGAACTCCAGGATGAACCGTCAATCTCTCTGGGCTAGCTTGGGCAGCATGCCCTTCCACACTCTAGGCTGAACTCCCTGGTGAACTCGTGGAATCCTAATCCTCTGGATAGTGACCCCTTCACAACTCTAGGATGAACTTACTTCGGGTAGCACCCCCTTTAGGCAGAACTCCAGATTGAAATGTCAATCTTTCACTTGGGCAGCATGCCCTTTAGGCAGAACTCCAGATTGAAATGTCAATCTTTCACTTGGGCAGCACCCCTTTAGGCCGAACTCCAGGATGAACTGTCAATCTCTCACTTGGGCAGCACACCATTCCATATTCTGGGCTGAACTGCCTACTGCTGCAGCTTGCTCTTCTTAAGTGCCCTTCTAATCCGTGAGCAACTTACTGCATCATACTTTTCTCGTTAAACTAGAAGGCTCAGTTACAGTACGTTTTTCATATTAAACATTCTAATCTCTAAACAACCCTCTCGGACCAGACACAATTAACCTGTGTCCGGTTCAAAACTTCCCACATGTCCTGCAACATCCATGCAACAACTCTGACTTGCTTACATCTGTCAACCAGACACAGCAACCTAACTGACCCTACACTAAACTTGCTGTGCTGTTGTATTCTCCACACAGTAAAAACCAACTTGTTGACTTCTCTCACCTAGACGCAATAATCTCAAATGACTATTTACCTCCCCACGCTAGCGCACCGTAACACTGGCTTACTGGGTAGGAGTAACTATGCAGTATGCTGACCAATGTACACCGATCCACTGTACCCAGCCTATTCTGTTATAGCTTCGAGTAACCCCAGGTTGATTTCTTTTTATACAATTTTACATTCAGTAGTTTGCCTTTGCTTTCTGCTGAATTATCTAGTAAATCACATTTTTTTTTTGTATATCCTATTTACAGGAGATCGCTGTCAACACCAGCACTGCTGTTGCTGATGTCTTGGCAAGTTTATGTTCAGTAGTTTGCCATTGCTTCTGAACGACCGGCTCCCATACCATCACACTAAAACCCAGTGCAACACGGTCTGCTGCCAAATCGGTCGCAGCTGAGTTTCAAAAGCAGGCAAACGGAATTACGAACCACATCCATAACACCTTTGCCACGGAGACCGGCAGTAAATCACAAACAGCCAACAAATTCTGAGGTTGATTGTCCTGAGGTCCTGTACAGGACAGGACACACAACTAATAATTGACTGACTGAATAGCTAAGGGACACACAACTTTCCTTTCTGATAGGCAGCTGACTTTATTCTCTCTCCTCGGAGGATGAGTGGCTACACTGCCCGCCTCTGACTCAGAAGTGACATAGTTTGAATTCTAGCAGAGGGCTGTGTATTTTTACCAGAACTATTAGTTTCTAATGATATCACATGTCCTCTGATCTCTTGGGTAGTGAGAATGGACACCTAGCTTTCTTGGATAAGGAAGACAAACAAGGAACAAGAGATCCTGTGTGCAAGCTAACAAAACCCATGGCCATTGGAAATCACATAGTAGGCCACATGGCAGCTGCCCTGTCAAAACTGACAGGAAAAACATATCCATGGGCAGACAGAACCCATTACCTTGGATGAAATCTTGTCTAGAAGTCATACACTCAGTTCTGAGGTACATAACTAGGTGTGACACTCGCTCCTCAACAGCAAAAAAGGAAAACAAATATGAAAAAGAACGATCACAGATATTTTGTACAGGGAGGCCCCGCTATACGTCGCTTCGGTATACATCTCTTCGCTATAACATCGTTGTCACATAGGGGATATAACTTCACTTTACGTCACTACATTCCGCCATAATGTTGTCACCTGTGTGGGTAACTGTTTATGCTATCCCTGCTTTAGGGTAATACTGCGCTAGAGAAAACCTACCATTTAAGATTTTGCTGCTATTGGATAACGCCCCTGGTCATCTAGTCAATCTGGACGACTTGTCTGAGAACGTCAAGTTCGTATTCATGCCACCAAACACAAACTTCATTGATCCAGCCAATGGACCAGGGTGTAATTGCAACTTTCATTAAGGCTATGGACGGTAAAGGTAAGCCTACCATTAAGGGATTCTGGCGAGATTATAACATCTTCAAGGCCATTGACAACATTGCGGATTCATGGAGTGAGGTAACGTCAGCTTGCATGAATGCTGTGTGGCGAAAACTGTGGCCAGAATGTGTGCACGACTTTTGTGAATTTGACGATGTTCATGCTATTCGACGACAGATCGCTAACTTAGCCACTAAAGATGGCTTTTAAGGGATGGAGGAAGCCGACATTGATGAGTTCCTTGCATCACATGGAGAAGAGATGTCTAATGTGGACCTAATGCAATTCAGTGTGCAGAGAGCTCAGCAGGAAGAGGAGCACCCTAATGCAACCCCTACCCCCTCCCCACCTCGAATGTTGACAGCTGAACGTTTGTCACAATTCTTTCAATTGATTGATGTGGCAATGGACATAATAAATGACGATGGCCCGAATAGATAACGGAGCTCCAAAGTGTCGAAGGCAGTAACAAATGTCATAAACTGTTATAAGGAGCCTTACTTAGAGAAAAGGAAAAAAGGCTCTGCAGCAGACATTTAGCAAATTTTTTGTTCAAGCAAAGAGGCAGGAAAAGATGCAGGAAGAGGTTACAGTTTCATCCTCAGATGAAGAGGCAGAATTTAATGCCTCTACATCCCAATAACTCTACCAATCGCCCTCCAACCCACCTCTATTTAGCCAATAAATATCAACAACCATCAAAATAAACATTACATAATACACTGTATTTCATTTAATTCTATGGGAAATAGTGTTTCGCTATACATCATTTCACTTAAAGTCGTATTTTTCAAGAATGTAACCCCGGCATTAACCGGGGCCTCCCTGTAATTAATAACTCTTCCACTGTTTATGTTTCACCTTGACACCGCAAGGTACAAGAGGAACATAAAAATATGAGATGAGATTAAAGGATAAGTTTGGTTTAATTGGAAGTAAAATGTGATTGGGTAGGAAATGTTTCTCCTTGGGTGGTGGATAGTACTTTTCTTAGAATTTCTGTAAGAATTCGGGATAAACACAGGCAAAGAAATTCAGGACCTCATGGACCTAGATTGTAAAATCATAGTTGTCAGAATATAACCTGTGTCGATGAAGAAATTGGGAGAAAGGGAAAATATTTCTGAGAGTGAATGGGAAGAGATATAAAGCAGACAACTGTAGGCTGTAGTGGTAAAACTGATCCTGTATAATACACTAACCTAACAAGGACAGAATAAGATAGTAGAAGACGTATAAATTTGTAGAAAAATATATCATCTTTGCAAAAGAGTGGATGGGAGAATGTAGAATGCAGATAACAGAGAATCTCTAGGCCTACAGAAAGTAGACTGTGGTGGTAGAACAGATCATGTATACTGCACACTATCCCACCACAGAACTGTTTTTTCTACTGATATAATCACGTATCATAATACAACGTAATATGCACAACATACTCACATCATGATGGCTAATATACATGCAGCCATCCCGTATACTGCACTTCCTTCGTTGCCAAACCCTCCGCATCCTCCCCTCGGATTTCTTGAGCAGGTTTCCGCTTTTCTCACTGCCATGTGACTTGTCTCCAGTCAGCTGATGCAAGCTGTAGCCAGCCGGGTGGGTGCTGACTGGAGGAGGCTAGAGAAGATATGAGGGGAGGTGGTGAGAGAACCATGTATAATGTATTATAGGAAAGATGAGCAACATTTAAGTAACTTCTCCTCTTCCATTTTCCCCCCTCATTTTATTAATCATCATCATCATCATCAAGTGCCCTGCCAGCTGATGCAGGCATTCATGTCTCTCCACAGATCTCGGTGAAGAGCACCTAGGACATTCCCATATGTGCTCCTTCCATATCTACAATAGCCAGCAAAGAGTCCTAATATTAACAGTACCAACAGTAGTCTGATTATGTGTCCATCTGGATTTCCTCAAACATCTGAATGTCAGCCAGATCCTTCCCCCCCCCCCACCCCTCATTTTTATTAATCATCAGCATCATCATCAAGTGCCCTGCCAGCTGAATCAGGCAATCATGGCTCTCCACAGATCTCGGTCTTTGGTGTTGTGAATCAACTCTGCTGATGATATTCTTCCATGTCACCGTCTCAGTTCATCCAGCATCATTTCTCTTGATCTGCTCTCTGCATCTTTTCCCACTGATCCTTCCAGTTGTCACGATATTCCTCTCATCACAATACATGACCAAAGAAAGCTGTTTGTCTCTTTCTTATTGTTGTATATAATGTTCTAGTTTCATTAGCCTCTTCCAGGCAATCATTGTTAGTGGTTACTGCCCGATTATAATTCCATACAGCACTTTAAACTCTGTTTCTCACTTATGTTGACAGCTTCTAAATTGGTGAGTAAGTTTTCAATTTTGCAGAAGGTTACTTATGTCGAGGACAGTTCTGGCATAGGAAGAAGAATTTGACTGGGCAGAGAAGTAAAGGCCAATTACTCTGGCCACTGCCACACAGATCAGGGTTTTCATTACACCCTCCGGTAGACTCCATCTTTGCCTGACCAGGGATTAGATCCTATATCCAACAATGTTTTAGACTGCTATCGCAGTTCCACAACTACATACTTCTATTTTCTTCCTCTTGTTCATTCCTCTTTTGAGGGAAATGCATCAGACCTAGTTGTGCACCTCAAATGCCAGTGTGTCCGACTTTGGCATGCACCTGTGCCAGGTTTACTTCCTCTAGACAGATTCCCTCCAAAGTAATGGGCTCTATCTACTCATGACTAGGGTTCTTTACTAACAATTTTGCCAGGGAAGAAGTCTTAAGCCCTACTCTTTGCAATTTCCAACTGCCGTATGATATGTAATGTTCTTCTCTTTTATTTCTAATGGTTTTGTCAAGGATCACTCTCACTGCATATGAATACCTTCATAATTTCTCCAGTTTCCTATCACAGATAACACAAGGAGAATCTCAGCACAGCGCACGAACTACATAGCACCAATTTGCATACAAATGTGTATGCCAAAATCACACAAGCTATAAATATTCCTTTGAGTTGAGTTCAGTTAAGTAAAGAACCGAGATCACATGTTACTTTACTGATGATGATGATGTTACTTTACTTTATTTTACTTTACTTTACCATATATCCAATACATTTTTTGTTTAGTCATACAAATAAAAACAGCAAGGCCTTAGCTTCAACAACAAGAAGCAATGACAATATTAAAAAAATAAAGCACCAATAAGTGTAAATAAAAGTCACGGATCACATTCGTGGTATGAACAGAAATACAAATACTGTAATTCACTTGTAGCATAAAATCCAATGTAAGATTGACAACACAATTAAGGAACTTCGTAAGCCAGGAAAAACTGTGTTCTGCATTTTTCAGTATCACAAGTCAGGGACTAGCGTGTACATTCTGCACAAAACCAGCTGCAGCACACAGCTGTCAATCATGGACATCTGTATCATGCCCACCACTTAACATATCCTTTGTATCACGATGACCACCACATAACAGAGTCCTTGTGGAATGCCACTCTCATAATGGCCAGCAAGACTCTTCATCTGTCACCAGTTCCTCTGCTTCATGTATTTTCATCCCCTGGAGTGTTATAATGTCTTGTGTCAGCCGTCGTATTGGTTATCCCCAGCCTCTTCCTCCATTAACCATGCCTTCCGTGACAGTTTTTATAAACCACTAAAAGGTTACTTGCATATCCTTTACAGGATGTGGCGCCAGCGTTTTTTATCTTGGCAAGTTTACGTTCAGTAGTTTGCCATTGCTTTCCAAATGACCGATGCTCATACCTTTGTACGGAAACCAATGCAAAGCGGTCTGCTTCCAATTTGCCTGCAACAGTTTTTTTAGTGCGATATGCAGGATTACAAACTGCATTAACAACCCCTTCCCAACAGTGCCAGTCAACGATAAGCAAATATGACATTTAATTTAGCCAGAGTTTATCAGTTTCCAGACACAAATCTCTTTATGAACCAGTCTTATTCAATTTTAGATCTCGCAGAAGGTCCACATTTTTCTTCTTCTTGGTCCATTGTATTGTAAGAATTTCCCTATACTATTTAAACACACGACATTAATAAAATATGTGCAATATTTTATTTTTGGTGTCTGTGTTTACATTGTAAACCATGTAAGCTGGAAAAGCCTCAATTTTTCTGCCAATTACTGAATTAGAAAGAAAATGAATTGCCTGCATGCTAAAACATTTAACATACACACACTAAAACATTGCCCACACTTACGATAAAATATATGCTACATACATTAATGTTCACACACTAAAAGAGAGTAAATTATTTCGGGCACATATGCCAAAACAAACATACAAATAATATGCAGCAAGAATCATTTTCATACAAGTAACATACTTTAAATATGATACAACTGTAAGGCTTCAAGTACTGTGTGTTTATATGAGTGAAGGTCATTAAGTGACAGGAATTTTATGAATAATGTTTGTTTACAATAGTGTGAACCAGAAATATTGTGTGTTATTTCTTAACATAGTTCCCCCAATGTTTCTCTCTTAGTCATCTGCACTAGTCAGTTTGTTCACTAGCATCTCACTGTGTCGAGCACTAGCACAGTTTGTTCACTGGCATCTCACTGTATCGAGCACCAGTCACAGTTTCACCCCTTTCCTGGAAATGCACAAATGTAGGGCCCTTCATATCCCAATAGATATAGCCATCATGACTGTTCAGGGCATTCCTGCGTCTTAAATTTTTTTTTCTTAATCGGAGCCAGTGGGTCCACTGCATCAACTGCCACTTACTCTCTGGCCCATACTGTTCAAACAGCCATTTCCATATTGAACCATCATTCTTCTGTTGATTTCAAAATGTTTCACACTCTCTGACTACACAAAAATAAATAACGCCCAGCTGTTCTTCTATGGTGCAAGTCTATGGTTGGGCAGCCATTTTGAAATCACTTTTGCACATGCACAAACTCCTTGATCCTCACAACTCCTACATGGGGTACTGCTCAAGAGTCAGTTTGTTTCCTGAAATAAGATTTCCTGTTGTCCATACACTCTATAAAAATATTACGATTACTTACAGACTTTCCCTCATATATAAAAAATATACATAACGACACAAATACCTGCACACTGCTATTACTCGGCTCCACTGTTTTCTCTAAAAATTAGACTGAATAATGTCAAAAACACACACACAAAGAACACATACCATGCTTCACCACATCTAGAGATCTCCAGCACAATGTAACAATTCACTGTGTTGGATTTGGTGATTTAAAACGTGAGTCACTGGAGTTGACGCTAAAAATGACACCAGTCAATGTTTTCTATTTGGAGACTTACAACATGGGTCATTGGAGTTGATGCTAAAAATGACACTATGTTGTTTTGTGTTTGGAGATTTACAACATGGGTCATAGGAGATGACACTAAAAATGACACCTGCAAAAATACAGGATCTGGAGACTTATAACAAGGGTCTTTGGACTTGACACTAAAAATGACACTTGTCAATGTGTTCACAGTATCAGGTATGAACGTTTCTAATGATATATGAAACATGCAAAAGAAATCATGGACAGATAATAACAGGCAATTGGCATGCTACAACACCAATACATTTGCACACATTTTGAAGAAACGGCGCCATGAAAGACCTTGGCTATGAAGGCATCTGTCAAGACACTCCAATGACCCACAGGAGTTAACAGAAGTCAAAGAAGACACTGAGGATATTTAGAGGCCACTGGGCAAAAAAAGAGAGAGAGAGAGAGAGAGAGAGAGAGAGAGAGAGAGAGAGAGAGAGAGAGAGAGAGAGAGAGAGAGAGAGAGAGAGAGAGAGAGAGAGAGAGAGAGAGAGAGAGAGAGAGAGAGAGAGAGAGAGAGAGAGAGAGAGAGAGAGAGAGAGAGAGAGAGAGAGAGAGAGAGAGAGAGAGAGAGAGAGAGAGAGAGAGAGAGAGAGAGAGAGAGAGAGAGAGAGAGAGAGAGAGAGAGAGAGAGAGAGAGTCAGAAAGCAAAAGTCAGAAAGTGGAAAGTGGCAGTTATGGTGACTATAAAATGTGACAGAAGCCACTAAGAGCACTAAATAAATACTACACCATAGGATTTCAGCATAATGTCAGTACTGATGAGGTCATATGTCACAGGAAGTGTCCAAACAGAAAACAATATGGCATGACTTCATCTGAATAGGCATGCACTATGTGATTTGTTTGTTTCTTTGTTTAATTCTCAGCGTGACAATAATCATAGTAATTATGTGAAATGCCACATGCATGCACAAACAGTGGAGGAATTATATTTGGTGGAGGAAAGAAAATGTTCCTGTGTAACACATTTTTCTTCTTCTTCTGACCTCCTTCTGCCATGGCACGTTTTGATGGTTATATTTATTGGTTGTTCACATCGTGGTTTATCTTTTGAATTTCTTCTTCTCAAGCTCGTTGTCTTCATCTTGGCTCATTCATGTCATTGAGTGATGTGACTTACAGCTGTCGACATATCACTGTTATGGCTGGTTAAATGTTGCTCTTTCATTGTGTACCATCTCTAACTACTGACTGCTAGAGCATAACTCGACACATATTTGAATTTGACAACTCAACACAGGCTCTATTTTATACACTCTATTGTCCTATGAAATACAATACAGTTCATATGCGCAAACACAGTTGTCCAACAATACCATACAACATGTATAAAATCGACACTACTATTCTAACATTGCGGCGGCGCAATTGATGGCCATTGCTAACTTCAGGACGTGACCAGGTCCACTCTCGACCATGATCCAACACAGAGTGTCCTTCAAGGAGTCGCTTCATTTTTTCACGCAGCGACTCCCAGCGCTTTTCATGCCATGTGAAAAGCACTCACAACCGAGTCACTTTTCACGGTCTAGTGTACAAACTAGACTTTCATTCTGAACAATGCCATGACCTATGATAATGTTAAATTGGGTCATGGCACCTTCTTCCAATGAAGCATAGGCCCTCAACCAACTGACGGCTGATCTGTTCATGACTGGCTGGATTATGCAAATAAGGTTTTCTATGGAATGAAGGGATAGCCAGTCTCAAGCCAACCCTCCTTATTCGCCTCTTGCGCCATGCATGCAAGGTTACGGTGTTATTATTCTTTACTTTCTTAATAGGCCCCGGTAACACAAGGGCAAACAACACATTATAATAACAAACTGTAGGGTGAACAGCACATTATAATGACCAACTTTAAGATGAACAACATATAATAATGACCAGCTTTAGAGCGAACAGCACATTATAATGACCAGTTTTAGGGTGAAGAGCACACTATAATGACCAACTTTAGGGTAAACAGCACATTATAATGACCAACTTTAAGATGAACACATTATAATGACCAACTTTAGGGCGAACAACACATTATAGTGACCAATTTTAGGGTGGACAGCACATTATAATGATCAACTTTAAGATGAACAAAACATTATAATGACCAATTTTAGGGTGATCAACATATTATAAATAATGACCAATTTTATGGCAAACAACACATTATAATTACTAATTTTTGGGTGAACAAAACATTATAATGACCAACTTTAGGGCGAGCAACACATTATAATACCAACTTTGGGGTGAACAACACATTAAAAGGACCAACTTTAGGGTGAAAAACTCATTATAATGACCCACTTTAGGGCGAACACATTATGATGACCACCTTTAGGACGAACAACACATTATAATGATCAATTGTAGGGCTAGCGACATGTTACAATGATCAACTTTAGGGTGACTGACATATTATAATGACCAACTTTAGGGTGAACAACAAATTTAATGACCAACTTTAGGACAAATAACATATTATAATGACCACCTTTAGGGCGAACAACACATTATAATGATCAACTTTAGGGCTATCCAGGAACAGTCTCAATGTCATACCCACTTGTACCAACTATACCCATGACCCAATAAAGTGCCCTATACATTTATTCATGACTATTTCCTGACAATTTCATCACAAGTGTCTTCATGGAAAACAACATTCTGTATGTGTGTGTGCACTGATCACTTGTTTTGTTCAGTGTACAAGCAAGCAAACAGAAGCACTAAGATGGCTCTTGCCTTGATTAAGACACCTCTAAATAAATATGTTTCTACTGACAACAGTGATGTAATGAACAGAAGCAGCTCCTCTGCGGCTTCTTCTTCATGTCCATTGTAGGACATAAATAAAGGTGCAAGAAACAAAGGAAGTGACACATACTAGCACACATACAGGCACAATGCATGGACTGACATGCCAACATTTAAAAATAAAAACTACACCCGCCCACAAAAACACAAAAAGGTAAACATAAAAACATGTAATAGTTGATATTGCCATGCTGGCATGAAATGCTTTGGAATTTGAATAGTGGGTTGTTACAAATAAACTGCTTTCATAACTTCATCATGCAATTAAACAAACTAGTTCTTCTGATATTAATACTCAGAATATTATACAGGGAAATTTTACAGCAATGAAACTTAACAGCTATAACAAGAGTTGTTGTTTGAAAATAAAGTTGGTCTGTTTGTTTGTTATAGATATGCTAATCTGTGTTAGACTATAGACTTTGATTACACTTTAGAAATTTTGAACAATGTGTTCCCGAAGTGAATTTAAACACAAGCCACAAACAATATCTTAGGCAGTTCAGCCAGTTTTATGCAATCAGAAAGATATAATTGTAAATTTGTGACTACCGTGGGGATAACTAATGCTCCACATTCAAACACTTTCAGTGACTATGTGTTTTAAATATTTGAGCCAAAGTATAATTCATTTATTCACGCCACAGGATATATAACTCTGTTGTGTGCAACTGACAAGATGCAGCGAAATATGTGAGGCAATAAACTGTGCAATATATTGTTTGTGGCTTCTGTGCTTAAATGTGACTGCACTGTTGGTATATCTTGTGAAATAGTTTCATCTTGTAATGAGACCTTGATATATCCTGTGTGAAACAGTTTCATCTTGTAATGAGACCTTGATATATCCTGTGTGAAATAGTTTCATCTTGTAATGAGACCTTGATATATCCTGTGTGAAATAGTTTCATCTTGTAATGAGACCTTGATATATCCCATGTGAAATAGTTTCATCTTGTAATGAGACCTTGATATATCCCATGTGAAATAGTTTCATCTTGTAATGAGACCAAAACAAATTAACTCATTAGAGATCAGCACGGCCAATTGGATGAGAGCAATTATTCTTAAACATCCGGTGTACTGAAGCCGATGTAGCGGGCTCAACCCTTATACCGGTCAGTTGGACTAAAATGTTGACTTCTCGTCCTTGACTTAGGGATGTAAATTACAAGTACCTCAGAAGTCAGAGTGGGTTCACCTGATGGCGAGGGACACTGGTAATAGGGAAAGCTAATCCACACGCAAAAATCAGGCCAATGCACTAAAAGTATTAGCATGTGTATGAACTATGCTTGAGTTAAAAGCGAGCAAACGCAACAACAACAACAGTAACTCACTAACTACCAGACTGCAAAACATGCTGTGGCAGATGAACATAAATATATCATAAATGCAATGTACTTGATGACAATAGATACAAATACAATGTACTGAATGACCATTGATATAAATACAATGTACTGAATGACCATTGATATAAATACTAAGTACTGAATGAACATAGATATAAATACAATGTCAATACAATATTGACTGAACACAGATATATTATCATAAATGCAAAGTACTGAATGAAAATAGATATTAATACACAGTACTGAATTAACATAGATATAAATACAATGTACTGAATGAACATAGATATAAATACAATGTCAATACTGTAGCAAATAAATACAGATATATCATAAATACAAAGTACCCATCCTGATCCAGAGAACCTATTGGTCTGTGCAGCATAAAGGAGAAGAGAGGAAAGACAAAGCTTCAACAAATTAAAACAATAACACAACATCCCAATTAAGTTGACAATAAATCATTCCAAAGGGAACCATGGTAATACAGAAGCTAGCGTCTGACAGGAAAAAGTATACATAATTCATCGTAAGGTGCCCTGCCAACTGACCCTGACATTCATGCATCACCACAGATGTCGGTCCTTGGTATCCTGGATCAATTGTTGATGATATACTTCTACACCACCATCTCAGTGTGCCCAGCATCATTTATTTCAGTGTCCGGCATCATTTGTCTCAGTGTGTCTGGCATCATTTGTCTCAGTGTGTTTGGCATCATTTGTCTCAGTGTGTCTGGCATCATTTGTCTCAGTGTGCCCAGCATCATTTATTTCAGTGTGTCCGGCATCATTTGTCTCAGTTTGTCCGACATCATTTATCTCAGTGTCTGGCATCATTTATCTCAGTGTGTCTGGCATCATTTATATCAGTGTGTCCGGCATCATTTATCTCACTGTGCCCGGTATCATAATCTCAGTGTCTGGCATCATTTATCTCTGTGTGTCAGGCATCATTTATCTCAGTGTGTCCAGCATCATTATCTCAGTGTGTCAGGCATCATTTATCTCAGTGTGTCCGGCATCATTTATCTTGGTCTGCCTCTGCCTCTTTTGCCGTCGACTTTCCAGTCATCATGATGTTCTTCACTGTCTCTCTTCTCATTTCCTGACCAAAGAATACTGTGTGTCTCCTTCTTATATTTGTATATAGTGTTCTTCTTCTTCTGCGTTCATCCGGAATGTTGTTTTAGACGTAACTACGTTGTGCCTGTTTTCAGCAAGGCTGTGATATTTGCACCTTTCGGCCCACACATTCGACTTCTTCAGACATTTGTTGGCCGGGTTACCTTCCTGGATGTTTCGTAGGATGTTTGACTCTCACTGTTGTGGTGTTATCTCCATCCCAGCTGGTCCATTTAGAACAGCTGAAGACATCCCGGTCAGCCCTCAAGGGAAGGCAGGGGCAGACCATGGGCATTCCCCACCATCCAAGGAGGCTTCCATAATTGCAGAGCCGACACATAGCACTCTGGTACTGGGCTCACCCGAGGCATATAGTGTTCTAATTTCATTAGCCTTTTCAAATCACTCATTTTTCTTTATTCTGGCTGTCCAAGGTATTCATAATATGCATCTCAGAAGCCATATCTGCTGCCTCCAAGCTCTTCTTAATCTGTTCGCTATCATTCCATGATTCACTGTCATACAGCAGAAAAGGTTGTAAATAACATTTCAATGCTCTCTTTCTGACATTCAATGGCAGTGACTTATTGGATAAGATAGTTTTCATTTTCTGAAAAATAACTATATACAATAAAAGATTGGCAGACATCAAGTGAAAAACAATAACTAATTAAAAACAGGTTAATTGCATATCCTTTAAGGGAGTAGCAGTCAACTCCATAATTTTTTGGCTGTTTGTATTCCTAGGCGATTTTATTTCCAGTAGTTGCTATTGCTTTCTAACGACTGGCACTTAAAGTGAACTGCTTCCAAATTACCTGCAGCTGCATTTTGTACGCAGTATGCAGGATTACAAATTACATTCATAACTCATTCGCCACAGATACAACTCTGTGTTTTATTAGAAATATATCAAAGCAAAGAAATAACAATACATAGAAAAATAAACTAAAAAGATACATGATCAAACTAGTCAGAGACACAGAAGCTTCCAATAATTGTCGCTGCTTATCCACTTTCAATAATACAAACAATTTGTATCATACAAAAACAGATTTAACTCTTTTACAACTTACCTCTTTATACGACGTCATGGAATTTTTCAGTGTCTCTCTCAGCTCCACCAACTGCTTTTTCTCCGCGTCTTGTCTCTGTCTTATCGTCTGGATCTGCTTTCCCAGCTCTTCCACAAAGTCATGAAAATGTTGGATTGTCCGAAGGCCATCCCTGAAGAAACTAGAAAATGATGGAAGAAACAGAAAATGTTGGAGTGTCCGGAGACCATCTCTGAAGAAGCTAGAAATTGATGTAAGGAATAGAAAATGTTGGATTGTTCATAACCATAAACCATCTCTGAAAAAGCTCAAAGCTAGTAATTGACAGATGAAACAGAAAATTTGGAGTGTCCGTAAACCATCTCTGAAAAAGCTAGTAATTGACAGAAGAAACAGAAAATTATGTGAGCTGGCGGGAAAATGTGTGTGTGTGTGTTGGATATGTGGTTGGGGGATGTGTGTTTGGCTGAGTGGTTGGGGTGTGTGGGTGGGTGGGTGGTGGAGGATATGTGGGTGGGTGAGTGTTGGTAGGTTATGGGATGGGTGGAGGATGTGTGCGTGTGAGTGGGGAGATGTGTGAAGGTGGGGGATGTGTGGGTGGGTGATACATGGGTGGATGCATGCATGCATGCCTGGGTTTGTGTGTGGGTAGGTGGGGGGTGTATAACAGAGCAGAGTTATAAAAGAAATAATGGGAGGTCGGATGTAGCACTGGTTATGTCTTTGGTTTTCTCCTGTTTGGTGGAGGAGGCCAAAGAAGCACTGCACGAAGACGCACATCGTCTTCGTGGCAGCAATACGTCAGGGTGGCAACAATACGTCAGGGTAGCAACAAAAACATTGACAACGGCAGTTCGGGTTTTAGATTTGAAGAGGCAACACGCTTCCTTTTGTTAAGGGTTACATCTAGTAGGTTAGTTAATTGTGAGCAGGGAAACATCTTTGAAGTGATTTCTGTTCTAGGAGCCGGAGTGTAGATAGTTGTTTCAATTGTTAAATAATTAGTCATGTTTTTATACGCAACTACCCAATAGCATGAATTCCGAGATGGCTGAATAAGCTGGATGACCCTTTTGAACGCTCTGAATTAAATATTGTAAAAGTATCCAGAAAATTATCCAACTTGCATCCGTGTTGAAGAGTTCTTGAATAGGGTGAGTTATACTTCTTGTTGAATTTCTTAATTGTGTGTTAAAAATAACGCGAAGATTTCTACCATAGCCATACAATGGATTGTTAAACCATGGATCACAGCTATAAATACTCTCACTGGACTGACACGGTTACAGGTGTGTGTGGAGGGATGTGTGGTGGGTGGGGAGATGGTGTATGTGAGGGGAGGGTCTGGGTTTGGGGATGGGTGGATGGATGGGGGTATGTATGTGCCTGTGGGTATGTATGTGGTTGGGTGGTGGATGTGTGTGTGGGAGACACGTGTATGGATAGGGGATGGGTGATTTGTCTCATAACATGGTAACATGCATTGTTTATGTTTACAACATTCATTTGACAATGTTTTTTTTTCCCTATGTGAATGCACTATGCACTGATGAACGAAAGATGAGTGATTGGAAGGGCCGAATGTAAGACAGACCTGCGCGCCCAATTTGTTACCCTTTGAAAATAAAGTTTGTTCGTTCGTTCTAGTAACTGATAGAAGAAACAGAACATGTTGGATTGTTTGTAAACCATCTCTGAAGAAGCCAGTAACTGACAAGAGAAACAGAAAATGTTGGATTATATGTAAATCATTTCTGAAGAAACTTATAACTGACAGAAGCAACAGAATATGCTGTATTGTTTGTAAACCATCTTGCAAGAAGCCAGTAACTGACAGAAGAAACAGCAAATGTGTGACTGTTCACTTACTTGGCTTGAACTTGGTAATACTCTGCCAGGGACTGCAGTAGGTCCGATCCCTTCTTACTACGGATTTCATTGACTTTAATCAGGTACTGTAAGAGACATAAACAGATAACTGTCATGGCTGTTTATAGGTCACATAGCCTCGCATAACATTATCAGCATAGATGTAATTTTCTTCATGAACATGATAATGTTTATAACAATATCTTATGAATTAGAGGTAAATTGATAACAATATCTCATGAATTAGAGGTTAACTTGATAAGAATATCTCATGAATTAGAAGTAATTTGATAACAATATTTCATGAATTAGAAGTAACTTGATAACAGTTATCAGTTATCAGTTGGGGTATCTTCATTGCACTCCAGACATGTCCATAGGTGCTCAGATCCTCCTCCCAGCATATGCATCAGCGTCCGGTGGCTAATAGTGCCAGTTCTGTGTTGGTTGACGAGGTGCTTTGTTTTCCCGATGTACCTCTCGCATCTGGCTGTGCCGATTCTTACTCCCAGGTCTTTCATCCTGGACAGCGATGTGGAATCACTGACGTCAAAGTCCTCTGTTCTCGCCATATCTTTGAGGATGTTAATAACATCGGCACGATCCATGGGCTGGCCATCTACAGGGGGTGCAGAGCCAGCCAGTTTGTCAGCTCGTTCATTTCCCTCGACTCCCGCAAGTCCCAGGATGAAGATGAAGGTGACTTTACGGACAACAGACTTCCGCAGCGACTCAGTCCACTGTCTACGTACAGATCCAGCTTCGACCTTCTGAATCATGCTCATTGAATCACTTAGTACACACACGTTGGTATAATGCTGTGATTCCAGCTATATGAAAGCCTGTGTAACTGCCATCACCTCCATCGTCATGCTGCTCGTGGTCATAGCATGGGCACCACTGGATTCTTGAACGGTTCGGCCCGCTGAACGGGCTGTAAATGCCCACGCACTTCTCTGCTGCTTTACAACAGATCCATCTATATAGATGAGCACTTCGGGGCTATCTGAGTGTTCATAGATGAGCGCGTTAACCTCTGCATTGACAGCGGCAGGGTTCT
The DNA here is from genome assembly GCA_963921405.1 of Cepaea hortensis. Taxonomy (NCBI): domain Eukaryota; kingdom Metazoa; phylum Mollusca; class Gastropoda; order Stylommatophora; family Helicidae; genus Cepaea; species Cepaea hortensis. Next base: position 33,554,721 of record OY992895.1, read on the forward strand.
GCTCTCTGCACCATCTGTCGAGTGTGATAATGCAGGAGAAGGTGCACTTAAAAGCTGGAGGCACCGGCACCCATTCCTTGCCGGGGTTGATACTGGTAAGACTGCAGACCTGTCTGACGACATCTTCCGCCCGACCCATCCATGATTTGCCCCTCTTTAGCCTGTCACCCTTTTCTCTGAATATAGTGTCATGCAGAGGATGCTGCTCATCTGCACTTATTTTTAAGTATGCACGAGCTCTCCAGATCTTGATCCTGTGTTCCATTGTCGGGAAGTCAAGGAGGTATCTCATTGCTACACAGCTGGTGTCTCTCGTGCAGCCCAAAATGATGCACATGGCTTTGTTTTGTACCTTTTCAAGTCTTCCAATCTGTGTAGGGCTGACAGTGAGGATGGCCAGGGCATACTCGATGCGTGAAAGCACAAGTCCTTGGAACAGAAGTATTAGCAGTCTTTGCTCGATATTGGCAGTCGCCATGACTCTCATTGCTGACAAACCTTTTCGAGCCTTCGTTATGACATAATCGACACGATCTCTGAAGGACAAGCTACGATCAAGCCACACGCCAAGATATGTCATTGACTGGGTTCTACTCAAAATGCTCCCATCCATTCTTACTGCCGGCAGGTTTGTTTTCACAATATGGTTGTTTAGTGAGAACCATGTAACTGATGCCTTTGCAGGGTTGACAAGGGCACCGGCATCAGCACACCATGAGGAAATTTGATCTAGTTCGCCCTGCATATCATTGGCAACCGCCTGTCTATCTCGACCCTGTCGATACATGAGGATGTCATCAACGAATGACAGAGTCCTACCCCTCCCGTCCAACTGTTATTCAGTGATCGGCACCGTATACACGTTGAATAGTACTGGTGACAGTGGTGAACCCTGTGGCAATCCTGGACATATCGTTATCGGCTCAGAAGACCAACTCCCGCATCTTAGCACCACCTTCCTTTGGAGCAGAACTGCAGCTATCCATCGTACAAGGTGAGTGTGCACTTTCAGTCTGAGGAGGGCTTGCATCAAGTGCTCGAAAGATACTCTGTTATATGCGTCCTCTAAGTCTATGGCGGCCGCACATGCCTCTTCTCTGACCTGAAATCCTTCGTAACTTGATAACAATATTTCATGAATTAGAAGTAACTTGATAACAATATCTTATGAATTAGAAGTAACTTAATAACAATATCTCATGAATTAGAAGTTTAAAAAGTTAGTTGCATATCCTTTATAGGGCGTCGCAGACAACACCAGCATTTTTTGCTGTTGTGATCTCTTGGCAAGTTTACGTTCAGTAGTTTTCCATTGCTTTCTGAACGACCGGCCGGCAGCCATACCATTCCTTAATAAGCCAACGCAAGGCGGTCTGCTGCCAAATCGTTCGCAGCTGTGTTTCAAACATGGGTATGTGGGATTACGAACTGCGTTCGTAACCCCTTCGCCATGGAGTTCGAATTAGAAGAACTTGATAATAATATCTCATGAATTAGAAGTAACTTGATAACAATATCTAGTGATTAAAACAACATATTCCCTTAGTGAATGTAAACACAGAAGCCACAAACTATATGTTGCATAATTTATTGCCTGGCGTATTTCGCAGCATCATGTCAAGGGCATACAGCAGAGTTATATATCATATGAAATGAATAAATAAATAATACTTTAGCTGAAACAATTAAAACACAGTCAGTTTCATTCGAATGTGAAGCATCTGTTATCCTCACGGTAATATGATACATGGTATAATGATCAATTTAAAACAACTGTAAGCCAAACATTCTTTGCTGCTGAATCAATGATCAGATATAAAACCACCCTGATACGTACTCCATCTGTAAAAGAACTATTGTCTCCTTACACCAAATCAAACTGCATTTATCAATTCCAGTGTGAGTGCCAAGCAACTTACACAGGTAGAATGGAAAGACAATTAGCAAATCGAGCAGCTGAAACATACCAGTGTGGGTGGAAAAGAGAGTTAATCAGTCTTCATAGTCCTTGTGCAGTCAAAAGGCTATAAAACACCCTCCTCGTTGATTTCTCAAAATCTTATAAACTATGGCCATAACGTGTACAAAGAAAAAGCGTTTGTATACTGCATTTGACGAACAATAAATGATTGCTCAAATACAGTGAGGAGTCAGCAATTAGGCAGTTATAGCCAGTTTGATGCAAACAGAAAGAGTTCATGTTAAATTTGGAATTACTGTCACCGTGTACTTTCATCATCATCATCATCACCATTATCATCATGTGCCCTGACAACTGGCATAAGTGTTCAAGTTTCTCCACAGATCTCAGTCCCTGGTGTTCTGGATCAACTCTGCTGATGACATACTTTCATGCCACGGTCTCAGTCCATCCATCAACATTTCTCTTGGCCTGTCTCTGCCTCTTTTCCCACTGATCTTTCCAGTTGTCACTATATTTTCCAATGCCTCTCTTCTCATTACATGACCAAAGAATGATGTTTGTCTCTTTCTTACAGTTGTATATAACGTTCTATTTTCAGTAGCCTCTTCCAGGCAATCATTGTTAGTTCTAAATCCAAGAAATTTGTAACATTCGTCTCACGAACCACAAGCAAGTTCTTCCTAATTTCTTCATTAACATTCCACAATTCACTGCCATACAACAAAATAGGTTCTATGTAACATTTCAGCACAAACTGACTTATTGCATAAAGTACTTTCCATTTCTGAAATGCAGCTTATGCTTGACTCATTCTCCTCTTGATCTCTGTCATGAATCTTCCATCTAATGTTATAACTGCCAATTGGTATTTAAATGTATCAAGCGTCAACTTCTGTTGTCATTAATTGAGGTGAGAACATTTCAAATAACATTATGTGTTTTTCCACTTATGCCGTTAGGTGTCGTGGGGAGGGGTAATTGAAGTTCAAGCGCCTGTGACTAGTTCCTTTCCTCCAATTTCCTCCATGAATCTTGAGTAAATGTTTAGGATCAAGTAAATTCCCTACCGGTTTGCTAGACCAATTGTAAAACTGTTTAATTAAAAACTTCACAGAGAAAACATTACCAGCCTCACCTCACACATTTGCAGTTGGAAAATTTTTCTCTCTTTTTCCATTTCTTCAGCCAGCTGTAAGAAAATAGATCCACATGAGAACAGATAAGTTTGTCAATAAAAATATGTTATGACATAACTAGGAGGAGAGAGAGAGAGGGAGAGAGAGAGAAGGAGGGAGAGAGGGGGATGAGATAGAGAGGGAGAGGGAGAGAGAGGGTGAGAGAGAGGGGGAGAGAAAGAGAGACAGAGAGAGACAAAGAGAGGAATGCCAGAGAGAGAGAGAGAGAGAGAGAGAGAGAGAGAGAGAGAGAGAGAGAGAGAGAGAGAGAGAGAGAGAGAGAGAGAGAGAGAGAGAGAGAGAAATCCCTCATCTTCTGTGTTTCCAGCAGTGAAGGGTGGATGTGTATAAATGACCTCAAGAGCAACACTGATGGTAGCACAGCCGGGTTTGATCCCAGATGGCTCATCTCCTTCCGCAGGGTGGCCTACTGAAAGATTCACACAAAGCACAAACTCCATAGCTCCAGCAAAGACCCCCAGGAGTCTCTGAGAAAAATGCATTCATGAACCAAATGTTGTAGCCCAGAATCGAACCCACAACCTTCAGTACACAACTGTGTACCTACACCAATTAACCACTTTGAAAGGAACTCTGTGTCTTACCTACCGCTGTCTACCTTCAACTGAAGATGCAGAGCTGCAGGAAGACAAAAAACAGACTGATAAATTCTATCAAGGGTGGGTTAGCTAATTAGTTTGTTTGTTAGTTAGTTGCGGTTCCAACTTCACGGCAAAGGGTCACCTATAATGCTCTATTCCTGTGCCAGTGAGTATCACCCAAAATGCTCCTCACTGTCCCATGTGATAAGTGGAACAGACAGCAGTCCAGACAAGCCAACAGCACGTAGAGGGGTGGGGGGAGACATGTGGGGTGTGTGTGTGTGCGCGTGAGTGAAAAAAAGGGGAATTACATTCTGAACTTGTGAAAGGGTGCATAGGCCTCTATGGATACATTGAAGCATGAGGAGGCAAAGATCAGATTCCACTAACAGTTGATGTACAGGCACTGAACCACTTTTTCCCACAAACAACAAAAACAAACCTCAGCACCAGAGATCTCCGCTCGGACCATGCCTGCTTCTTGGGCTTGCTTCTTCTTCTCCTTTTCTGTTTTTGAGCTGACAGGAAAACAAAACAACTGCATTATTACAGAGACAACATCAGAGATCAAAATGGGTTCACCTGATGGTGAGGGACACTGGTAATAGGGAGGGCTAATCCACATGCAAAATTAAGTCTGGTGCTACTAGAAGTAGTATGTATGGACTACGCTTGAGTTCAAAGCGAGCGGGCGCCCCCAAAACAAAATCACAGAGGCAAAGTTTCAGTCAGTCCAAATTAGTTTAAGAGAAATAAATAATAAGCAAGGAAAGATCAATCAACAAATTAATCAACTTTTTCATCATCATCATCATGTGCCATGCCGATAAGCATGGGTAATCACAGTTCGACATCTCACATGATCACCAGTCGTGGATCAGGTCTGTGTTCTTGTCTCGGTTAGGTCATTTGGCCATGCTATCAGGGTATTTATCTCTATTCCTTTCCTTTTTTCTCATTAGTTTTGCCAGCTGTCACTAAATTTTCTGTTTATTCCTCCTCATAAGTTAGTTAGTTGCATGTTCATTATGGGATGTTGCAGCCAACCCCAGCATTTGTTTAGTTGGTTGTGATTTCTTGCCAAGTTTACGTTCAGTAGTTTGCCATTGCATAACATACCCAAAAAATGTCAACTGTCCAAGTCTTAATTCCTCTAATCAATTTATGGTTTTCATTTATTTCTTGTAGAACTTGTTCATTAGTTTTTTGGTCTGTTCGTGGTATTGTTTGCATTAGATGTTTCTGAGCTTGTCTGCTTATTGTCCATGTTTCACATGTGTATAACAGTTAGGTTCTACATGGCACTTCAACACTCTTTTCCTCACTGTTCTAAGATAGTTGTATCAATTCACTTAATCATTTGTTTGCATCTTTCAATTACGGTTGACTGCAAAATAAATCAGTGAAAGATTAAAAGTCACAGAAAGGACTTCATTCCACTGGGTTTTCCATCCATCCATCATGTGCCATGCCAGTAAGCGTGGGTGGTCATGTTCTGCCATCTCATTCGATCACCAGAGTCGTGGATCAGCTCCGTGTTTCTGTCTTGACCATCCACAAGGCCAAGCCATCCAGGTACTTGATTCTAGGTCTTCTCCTTGGTCTGTTCCCCTCGATCTTACCAGTTGTCACCAAGTTCTCCAAATTATTTCTTCTCATAACATGCCCAAAAAATTTGACTGTCTATGTCTAATGTCTCCAATCAGTTTACGATCTTCATTTGTTTCTTGAAGGACTTGTTCATTGGTCTTTCTGGCTGTCCATGGTATTCTTTGCACTTTCCTCAGAAACCACTTTTCTACAGCCCGGTTTTACCCGGTCTGAATTAGTCTCTCCCTGCAGAGCCGGCAGCCGTCTGCTGAGAGCACTGCACAAAGCACGAGCTCCTTAGCTCCAGCCATGATCCTGCAACATTTCTGGAGAAACTGCACGCATGGGCTGAACAATGTAGTCCAGAAATGAACCCATGACTTCCACAGCGCGATGCTACTGGCTTGACAACTTCACCATGGAGAACCCCAAGTCAGTAAATGTATGAGTCAATCATTTAATTAGTTCCACCTTTACAATAACTGCTGACTGCAGTAATCAATCAGTGAATATATGGATGATTCAATCATAACTACTTGGAAAAGAGGTTGACAGATTGACAAAGAAAGGTGGAAGAATACCTCAGTCTGAAACAGATACTCTATGATGAAGCCAAGAGATTCATAAGAAGCAACTACAGAAAATGAGAATCAGAGCATCCAGGTCCCTGGTACAGAGATGTATATTGTGAGTGGCACCTTGCAGTCTTGACAGACCAAAGTATGTGAGTTGGAATGTGGCCAAAATTCCATCACAATGCCTGGGCAGAGCATCAGAGAAACATGTGGTGCCCAAACGACATGTTCCCTCTCTCGGCCTTGCCTTGTGTTTTCCAGAGGAATGGGTAACCAATACGTCTGGCACAAGGTAGGCTGCAGAAGCTGGCGGCTCAGCTTCAAACCTCCTAGACCTCGCCTCCATGAGCAGGTTATATTACCAACACTGAAAAGAACAAGCAACAATCTCTGAAATATCAAAGCCCTCTGTGGACATCTTTATGACTGGTTGGATTTCACAGCTATACTTTTTCCCTGGAGGAAAATATACAACAAGCAAGTGCATGACACAGGCATCAGGGTTCAAACTTATAAAATGTTGAATTGCTAGAACAGGGAACAGTGACATTACATGATCAACCAACTTCAGTACCAGACTAACTAACTTGATGATGTTGATGAAGCTTCAGAGAACACACAAAACACAATAGTTATGCTTACAGTGCATACACAAACTCCTAATACGCTGTTCATAAAAGTAGAGGAAAGAAATAGAGATTAGATTACTAACTAACTTGATGATTGCCATATAGCTAGTGCTTGAATTACATCACAGAAAATAGATGTATATCCTAGAAGTGATAACCGCACGAAAAAACGTAGAGACATGTTGTCAACAGAGAGAAACGTCATTCTGACGTCACTGAACAACAGAAGACTTTGTTGGAGTTTGGAATGGCAGGCTGTGCATGAAGCTATCAGGACAGTCAAACTGACGAATCGATAGTTTTACATGGGCAAAGTGGCTAGAAAATAAGTTACAGATAGAAAAGATATTGTAACACACACGCTGAGAATGAATGAACCAAATGCCGAGGAAATTAATGAGAATTCAGAAGCGGCAAGAAATCGACCTTAAGGATTGACAGAAGGTGAATTGAAAGACATAGACCGTAAATCAAGAACAATCATTTAAAGGTTTGTGCAAGCAAACATTAATATTAATATCAATTATATAGTTACCGGCCGCCCTGGTAGTCCACCAGGCACGGTATAAATTGATGAATATTTGATGATATGCAACAACCAATAAGCTATGTACCAAATTAAACAGAGATTGATTCAGTTACAATCATGTCTACGATTTGACCTCATTTATTCTTATGGTTTCATTACCAAAGCACTGTTCATTGAAAGCGAGCTACAGTTATATTATATTACAGTTAACGTTCAAGTTATGTACGACAGAGCTTTGGCAATGATGATGGTGAAGCTACGGAGAGCACACAAAACACAACAGTTATGCTTACAGTGCATAAACAAACTTCGTAATACTGAACAACACTGCTCAAAGAAGTAGAGGAAAGAAATAAAGATTAGTGTTATATACTTCTATGAGAGACAATCAATACTAATGAATTTATTCATGCACTGTCTAAGCGGCCTTACAAGTTCCGTAACAACTGACAGTCATGCTTACAATTTGGTCTCATAATCCTTCCAGGCTTTATCAAAGGGCTTCTTCAAGTCGCCTTTCGCCCCCTTCAGGTCACCTTTCAGGAAAGAATCCAGCGGGAAGAGCACCATGTTGTTCAGCCCATCCATCTGTCCAGAGAGATCCATGATAAATTATGCATGCCATAATTACTACAAACTCTAGTAATAACTTTCAAAACACATCACTATATATACTGGCATTGTTAAAGTATGAATAAAGTTAGTGGAACTGCGGTAAAGCTGTGGAAATGTAAACATAAAATAACACAAAGTAATGCAGCTTTACAGAACAGAATTATGAAAAAATACAGTAATTATGTTCTGTATAGCTGTCTTCAGATTCAGATTTGTAGAAAGAAAATAAACTTTCCACCTCGTTCAACCAGCCTCAGTGGCGTTGTAAAGCTGTATTATTTTGTGTTATTTTATATTGTTTATATACTGGCATACAAGTTGATAATAACATTTTGTTAATGTTGCACATCTTTTGCAGGACTTTGCAATCAACCCCAGTTTTATTTGTTTATTTTATAAGCAACTGTACATTCAGTAGTTTTCCACTGCTTTCTGAATGAAACCCGTCTCTGTGGCAAAGGGATTACGGATGTAATTTATAATCCCACATACCACGTTCGAAACACAGCTACGGGCGAATCAGAAGCAGACCGCCTTGCGTTGGTTTCCATACAATGGTATGAGTGCTGGTCGTTCAGAAAGCAATGGCAAAATACTGATGTAAACTTGTCCAGGAATCACAAACAGCCAAAAAATGCTGGAGTTGACTGCTATGTCCTGTAAAGAATATGCAACCAACTGACTTCTGAATTAGAAGACAATGTCGAAGTCCCAACTTAATGCCGGTGTTGGGGTTATACCACCTACCTCATCATCAGTGCACCGGAAGTTAATGAGCAAGCGGACTTATTCTTTCAACCATGTTGATGTCTACAGGCACACAAGATGATGCAAACATCTCAATATACATTTCATATATTTAGCTCATATGATCTCATAAGACAACCAGTGTATAAGCTAAGGACCAAACTGTAAACGGACTTATTCTTTCAACCATGTTGATATCTACAGGCACACAAGATGATGCAAACATCTCAATATACATTTCATATATTTAGCTCATTTGATCTCATAAGACAACCAGTGTATAAGCTAAGGACCAAACATCAGCCTAAATTTCATGTATTTAGCTGTTATTGGTAACATAATACTAGTGTATAAGCCAAGGTCCAAATCTCAGCCTAAATTTCATGTACTTAGCTCATAATGCTCACATAAGACAACCAATGTATAAGCCGGGGTCAAAATCTCTCAATCTCTCATGTATTTAGCTCATAATGGTCACATAAAATGACCCTGGGGAGCCAAAGTAGTGCAGTGGCTAGCAAACTTGCTCACATGCAAGGTGGCTGTGTGTTCAAATCCCCTTTGATGCAGGGATGTTTTCAGTGATCTGGGTTCCCAATCTAAAAGAAATACCAGGAAATGTAGCACATATTTTTTGCCCATATTTGAGAAGGTTAGGTGTTTGATACTCTATCCCAGGATCATATGGGTTGCATAACATACTCACATTCCTTATTTTGTAGTCCACACCTCTACATCAGTGAAAGTTAGCATGGGCAATGGTCTATTCATGTCAATTTTAATGTATATCATAGACATATCTCTTATTTTTTTACCCATATCTCAGAAGGCTAGCGTCCGATGCTCTACCCCAGGATCACAGCCAGCATAACATTCTCACGTTCCTTATTTTATAAACATCCACAGCTCCACCGTGCTAATTTGAATCTGGTTTTCTTGATTCAGTTGCAGACACCATAGCTTCAAATCACTCTGCATTCGAAATTCAATTTATTCAACCACATTCAATTTACAAATTCTGCAATAAATTTACATAGCTACAAACAATCTATGTACCAGCAACAAATAATAAAACAACAAATCAACACCCACCATATTCTTCATCATGGATGACAAATCTTTGGTCACGTGGGAGAACTTTAAGAACGCATCCCCTGGTATAGAGAAATCATATCAGAACTGGAACACTAAGGCAATTTTGGTTCTCTCTCTCTTTCTCACCCGCTTTCTCTTTCTCTTTTTCTGTCTCTCTATCCCACTTTCTGTCTATCTCCCTCTCTCACTATTTCCTCCTCCTCCCCCCACCCCCTCAACACACATGTCAAATATCAAACTGCCAACGCTATTGGTTAAATAACATATTACCATTGGTTAAATAACATTTTTTTTTTTTTAGCATATCCTTTACAGGACTTAGCTGTCAACACCAGCATCTTTCAGCTGTATGTTGATCTCTTGGCAAGATTACGCTCAGTAGTTTGCCATTAATAACATATATATTACCATTGGTTAAATAACATATTACCACTACAAACCACTACTAATGGTCAAATGACATTACCATTATTAACCATCACTAATGGTCAAATGACATTACCATTATTAACCATCACTAATGGTCAAATAACACATTACCACTTCAAACCTATACTAACAGTTAAATTAACACTTTACCATCACTAATGCTCAAATGGCATATTGCCAAAACTAACAGGTAAAATGACATATTCACCACTATTAACAGTGAATTATAACAATTTTCACCACCAGCAATCAAATGACACATTTACCACTGCAGGCACTGAAATGACAAACTTATTATCACCAGCAATGAAATGACACATTTACCATAAAAAAACAGTGAGATATACCTATCTCATGCTCATTATCCCGGCTTTTAGCAATGACCCCGAGTCTCTCCAAGTTTTCTGCAACCATAGCATCGCTTGTAACGTGATCTGTGAAAGGAATCAGGAAATTAACAGTATAATCAAGGGAATTATAAAACTACTTGTATCAACACGGAAATCAATCACATATCAGATTCATCAAAGAGACTAAAAGTTAGTCTCATCAAGGGAATCAGTAAACTGTCAGCCTTATCAAGTAAACCCGTAAACTGAGTCTCCGTGGTGAAGTGGTTACGTCACCTCCCTCGCGTTCCGAAGGTCTTGGGTTAAATTCTAGGCTATGTCGTTCAGGTCTCTGGTTTAATTTTCTCGGAGACTCCTAGGGGTCGTTGCTGGAACTACAGAGTTTGTGCTTTGTGTGATGCTTTCGGCAGGCTGCCCTGTAAAAAAAAAGACTGAGTCATATGGGATAAACTCGGTGCAATGAAGCCTTTTAATCCCTCTTAATCTGTAAACTGTCAGTCTCATCAAGAGAATCAACAGACTCAATTTCAACAAGAGAATTATTCCAACTATCAGTCTTATCAAGGGAAACAGTAAAGGATAAGTCTCATCAAAAGAAACAGTAAACTGTAAGTTTCATCAAAGGAATAAGTCAACTGTAAGTCTCATCAAAGGAAACAGTAAACTGTAAGTCTCATCAAGGGAAACAATACACTGTAAGTCTCATCTAGGGAAACAGTAAACTGTAAATCTCATCAAAGGAAACAGTAAATCAGTGGTTCTCAACCGGTGGGGAATTCCCCCCCAGGGGGGAATTTTGGGTTTCCAGGGGGGAATTAAGATTATTTCTAGATTGCGTTGATACAAGAACCGATTACTTGACATTGTTTTTCTCTTCATACTTTACGGTTCTGTACGTATTATCCTTCTTAAATTCATTTTATAACGTAAGTAGATCCGCAAATCACGTTTTATGTAGATGTCTAGACTTGTTTTAGTATGTGCTATTAAATTTAACTTCAATTATTATGTATACTGTGTAGGGGCAGGGGGAAATTTTTAGGGAGGAAATACGAAAGGGGGGAATGACGTTCTAAAAATATAAAAGGTTGAGAACCACTGCAGTAAATGATAAGTCTCATCTAGGGAATCAGTAAACTGTAAGCCTTATCAAGAGAAACTGTAAACTATAAGCCTCATCAACTACACACCCTTCAAAACAAAGATGTCATTATTAGAAAGGTAATCTATCATTGACCTGAACCCACAACTATGGAAGAGGAGCAGAGTTCGTACCCAGTAATTGATAGTGATTGATAATATGTGGTCAGGTTATATTTTTAAAAAGGTGAGGTAGAATCCCATCTTATGGCTTCCTAGTCCAGTCCGCAGGTTTAGGACAAAAATCTGACCAAGGGAAGTCCGTCCCCTCTGGCTAGTCAGAGCCCAGTTGGCCCATGACCACACGGTCATGGTTTCCCGGTCTACACCACAGAGAGGTGAGGTTGATTTGTGCAGTCTGTGGATCATCGGCAGGCTACTAATTTTCGTGAGCTAGAGTAATGGTGGTTCGACCCCCGCTCGTGACTTGCGGGATACTGAGCCGGCCGCTCAGAAAGCAATGGCAAACTAATGAGCGTAATCTTGCCAAGAGATCAACATACAGCTGAAGGATGCTGGTGTTGACAGCTAAGTCCTGTAAAGGATATGCTAAAAAAAAAAAAAGAGTAATGGTTACAAATCGGCAACTCAAGACAGCCCGCAGTTTGTTGGATGGTTCATCTGTGGTGACCGTGATGTGGATAAGTAACACCCCTTCCCCATAAGAAAACTGCATGCCCTTTGCAGGACATTGCAATCACCTCCAACCCCTATTGGTGTTTGTCATTAACTAGGCAATTTTTTTTAATCATTAGTAAAGGGACTGTTCCCTGGTTGAAGATGAGGACTAAGCACGTATGAGAATTTCCCGAGTTCTGTGATGTCGGTTTTTTCATTTTGACTCAACTCAACTCATACTAGGCGATTTACGTTCAGTAGTTTGCAACTGCTTTCTGAACCAGAAGCCAGCATTTCAGTCCAATTCATAAATGAATTCACCCGTATTGATAGCGCTCGAAGAAGGAGCAGAAACAAAGGAGAGACTAGAGGACACAATAAAAACAACATAATTTAAAACTATCGTTACCCCGCCGGGATTCGAACCTGTCCCCTCCAGACTTCTGTCAGCGTCAAACAATACACGTGAATTTATTTATGAACCGTCTTTGTGGCCTCAAATGGTTTCCCCAATTGATATTCCTGTATATTGAAGTCCAACTGACAGACACGCGGAATGAACCCGCTACGTCGCAGCCAGCAACAACAGTTTAAACACGTTAAACCTCTCAGTGGATCTCTCCTCTTTCTCCTCATCCTCATTCCACCCTTCCCTTCCTAACCCGGACTAATGACCCCCCTACGAAATGTTTGCCTCTCTCTCTCTCACTTTATCCCACCAGCGTTGTACCTTAGAAACCACAGTTAACGTTAGGTTCTCACGCCCTACCTTGAATAGAAAAAAAGAAAAAAGAAATTTCAGGTCGTGAACACACGGCTGACCTAGTTGTAAACATAGATACCGGTCCCTGGCGGAGTCAGGGACAGGGCGAGCAGATGTGAAGTTGGTGTGACCAGCTCAGATGACCGACCGCTGGGGACCGTCGTTAAGGCTCCCCATGCCATCTGTCGCTGGCTAGCCCTCGCTGTACCTGTCTGTCTCGGACACCCCAGGCAAGACGTGTGATCGCATTACGGGACAACACATTTGTAACCACAATTGTAGTGTTTTCTTAACTTCTTCTCCCCGGATCATTTGTTGAATGCAGTCACGTTGTTCTGGCGAATATTTTCATGCACCTTGCCTCAAACGCTCGCTCCGTGGCGAAGGGTTAAGGAGGCAATTCGAAATCCCGCATACCGCGTTCGAAACACAGCTGCGGGCGATTTGAAAGCAGACCGCCATGCCTTGGTTTCCCATACAAAGGTATGAGTGTCAGTTGATCAGAAAGCAATGGTAAACTAGTTAGTTGCATATCCTTTACAGGACGTTGCAGTCAACGCCAGCATTTTTGTTTGCTGTTGTGATCTCTTGGCAAGTTTACTTACAGTAGTTTGCCAGTGCTTTCTGAACGACCGGCACCCATACCATTTCGTAAAAATCCAACGCAAGGCCGTCTGTTGTGTTTCGAACGTGGGTATGCAGGATTACGAACTGCTTAACCCCTTCGCCGAGGAGCAGGCTACAGAACGTAAACTTGCTAAGAGATCACGAACAGCACCCCAAAACAAAATGCCTGCAACGTCCCGTAAAGGATATGCAACTAACTTTTTTGCCTCAAACAGTTAATAAATGGTCTGGTTCTGTCTCAAACAGTTGTTAAATGATTTAGTCTTACTTCAGACAGCTGTCTCAGACTTAGACAGCTGTTAAATGGTTAGGCCCTGCCTCAGTCAGCTGTTAATTCGTTTGGCCCTGTCTCAGACAACTGTTAAATCTTTTGGCCCTGTCTCAGACAACTGTTAAATCTTTTGGCCCTGTCTCAGACGTTTAGTTTCAGCTGTGAGGTGAGTTACTTTCCCCAGCCAGAAGCAGTAAACTATCAGCTGTGAGGTGAGTTACTTTCCCCAGCCAGAAGCAGTAAACTATCAGCTGTGAGGTGAGTTACTTTCCCCAGCCAGAAGCAGTCAACTATCAGCTGTGAGGTGAGTTACTTTCCCCAGCCAGAAGCAGTAAACTATCAGCTGTGAGGTGAGTTACTTTCCCCAGCCAGAAGCAGTAAACTATCAGCTGTGAGGTGAGTTACTTTCCCCAGCCAGAAGCAGTCAACTATCAGCTGTGAGGTGAGTTACTTTCCCCAGCCAGAAGCAGTCAACTATCAGCTGTGAGGTGAGTTACTTTCCCCAGCCAGAAGCAGTCAACTATCAGCTGTGAGGTGAGTTACTTTCCCCAGCCAGAAGCAGTCAACTATCAGCTGTGAGGTGAGTTACTTTCCCCAGCCAGAAGCAGTCAACTATCAGCTGTGAGGTGAGTTACTTTCCCCAGCCAGAAGCAGTCAACTATCAGCTGTGAGGTGAGTTACTTTCCCCAGCCAGAAGCAGTCAACTATCAGCTGTGAGGTGAGTTACTTTCCCCAGCCAGAAGCAGTAAACTATCAGCTGTGAGGTGAGTTACTTTCCCCAGCTAAAAGCAGTCAACTATCAGTAAACCAGTTAAAACAGCGATGGCGCGACCTCGCTAGTACTACAGTACTTGTTCCCCCGCCCCCTCTCCCCTCCTCCTAATTTCTACATCATCCTTCTCTTCTATTTCCCCTCTTTCCTCTGTTTCTTCTTCCTGCTTTTTACCTCCCACCTCTTTGTTTCTTCTTGCGTGCTCCTCTCCGTCCTTCTTCGTCTTCTGCATTCTATCCACCAATGCCTCACAGGCCCCCCATGCATCTCAATCCTACCCCCTACCCCTTTCCAAACCATATGTCACTTGCCTTTCACGAATTATTCGTCTGCCTCTAAATCTCTTCTCCGTGTGTTTTAGCCTGTCCTCTCCAGGTAATACGCAGCTACAACATACCAGGTGTCAATTATAGAGAATTTCCTAAGTAAAAGAATATACGCAAGGACTCCAGATTTTTTTCAGTATTCTCCACTTCGAGTAGGGAGTCTCCATGGCGAAGTGGTTAATTTGCCGAAGGTTGTGGGTTCGATTCCGGGCCACCTCTTTCGGTTCACGAGTGCAATTTTCTCCGAGACTACTCGGGGTCGTCGCTGGAGCTACTGAGTTCGTGTTCTGTGCGACACTTTCGACAGGCCACCCTGCGGAAAGAGACCGAACCATATGGGATAAAACCCGGTGCAATGAAGTCGATCTTCTTCCCTATAAAATCATTTTTTTTTTTTTAATTCAACATCGAGTCTAGCGTATTCTCTAAAAGACTTCCTTCATCTTGGTTTGGCTGAATATTTTGAAAAGGCTCGTTCATAATTGGAGCTATTTTGCCGTTGAAGATGTTCTACTTGGTCGTCTCCTACGACACGTATATTAGGTTACAGTGCTAGCATTCTCTGCTTGCCATAAGAGCCATAGTAACACACGGCTACCAACTATCTTTAAAATAAGTAAATGTTGCCACGCAAATTAAACCACTAGTTGTGGTTAGTTAGTCTTTCCTCTTGAGCCCAAAGCGGCGCATAGGGCAGAAGTCCTGACTCTCCATGCCTGGCGGTTCGCTGCTACCTGTTGTAGATCTTGGATATTTACTTGGCCGTTGAATGAGCCTTCTCTAATGATGGTTCTACGCAGGGTCTCTCTTGGTCTTCCCCGTTTTCTTTTCCCTACCGGTGACCATATGAGGGCTTGGTAGGGGAGTCTTGTCTTGTCCATTCTGAGTACATGGCCGATGTAGTTCCAACGGCGTTTTCTTATAAAATTGGATACAATATCTTGCTTAGTCTCTTGTCTTATTTGCGTATTGGTTCTGAAGTCTGTCCTGTGGAGGTTTAGAATCAAACCACAAGCGACTGATATATTCAGATGTCTGTACGAAAACCTTAATCTATATGATTATATGAATATAGGAGGCCAGTGAGGTCCACTGTTTTCTATTCCCAGTAAAAGTAAACGCTCGGCAACTACTATCTTAAAGTTATGAAGTGTTAGATGCTTCCCGCCAAACAACACATATACAAATTCACAAGTACTGATTGGTGTTCACAGAAGAAGAGGAATAGAAGTAGAGATTAGAGGGCACACTAGACATAATAAACATTGAAAACTATAGTTATCATAACGGATATTGAACCCGTCACCCCCAAGCGATCACGTTGCCTCGCTGCATGAACAACATGTATTTCGACGCATTACAAACTCGACACGCCTAAAAACGTTGTCATCATTAGCCAAGAAAATCCAGTACTTTGTTTCTGCAACGTGGCTCTGCCGACATTTGGTGGTGACGGGTTTGAATCTCGGTATGGTAGCTATAGCTTTCAGTGTTTGTTGTCTAGTGTGTCATCTAATCTCTGCTTCTGTCTTCCACTTCTACGAGCGCCAATCTATACTTGTAAAACGTTTTCCCATAGTGAAATTGAATAACGAAGACACAAACAATAAATTGCACGATTTATTGCCTGACATATTTCGCTGCATCTCGTCAGGTACATGCAAACACACAAAATAGTCACTTGTTAAAGATCTCATAAGCCATCATGATTAATCTGCATAGGCCACTTTTGTGCAAACAGAAAGACATGATAGTCAGTTTAAAATTACCGTGGTAGACAACTGAAATTACTGTGCGTATATGCGTATATTTCAGCTTGACGGATTTACCTAACTACTTTACTTTACGTTGTGTGTTTTCTGCAGTATGTACTTGTGAATTTGTTCATGTGCTGTCTTAGCGGGTTCCTTAACAACTAATATTTTAAGCCAGACAAGATGCAATGCAGTAGGCCAAAGAAGAATAGTCAACCATACAGAATTGGTATCATCAACCGCTACACGCCGAGGGAGACATATGCTGAGCAGGGGATACTAGCAATTGTGGATTGAATAGTCAGATGTGCAGTGGGATAATCACATTTTTTGGGGTCACGTTATGAGGAGAAATAAATTGGAGAAATTGATGACAACTGGCAAGATTGAGGGAGAGAGAACAAGGGGAAGGCAGAGAAGTAAATACCTGGATGGCTTATCTGCGTGGCATGGTCGAGACAAGAACACTGCGCTGATCTACGATTCTGGTGATCGAGTGAGAAGGCGAAACATGCCCGCCCACGCTTATCGGCATGGCACATAATCATGACTAGATAATCTGATGACTAGCTAACTAGTGTCAGATTCTTCACCTACGTTTTGCCACGGCGCTGTTCTTTCCACTGATATTCCTTTCCACTGATTTGGAAAGAACGTTTATCGGAGGCGTGGTTTCAGGAAGAGGAGGCATGGATTGACTACCACGATGATTAACATGTTGGGATTATGCAAAACGTGATGGAATGGAGCAGGAAAAATGCTTTCAAGCACATGTGAAACAGTGCTGTTAATCCCGCCAAAATGCTTCTCACGGTGTGCGAGTGGTCTAATGACAGAAAAAGTACTATTACTATTAGAATAGGAAGCAGTGAGTTCTGTAACAAGACTTAGAACAGCAACAAAAGACGATAAAAAATAAATGTGATCCCGTGGCACACACCAACTAACGATAAGAATGAATCGGTTTAGGAAGAGATTTACATTAAACTTCAAAGTACAATCAGTACTGACACAAATAACCAAGGAATATAAATGCATGAAGAAGCCGAAAAGCGCAAATATCGCAGCTAGGCTGTAAATAGGCACAACGCAATTACCTCCAAAACAACAATCTGGACATACGCAGAAGAAGAAGAAATAAATAACGAAATGAAAATTGTGCGGGGTGCTCTGAATGTCTAAACATCGATTGTCTGGAAGTGGCGAAGGAAAGTAGAACTGTATATACAACTACAAGAACGCCGTTACATAGAACCCGTTTTAACATACGGCTGTGAAACCTGGACAATTAGTAAACAGGCGACAAAATCACTGGAAGCTTGGAGATGTGGTTTTATAGAAGAATGCTGGACAGCCAAAATAAGTAATCGGGGAAGTTTTAAGGGAAACTGAGTCGCAAAGACAACTTATCACAAACATCAGAAAGAGACAGTCAACGTTTTTTGGCCACGTTATGAGAAGACAAAAACTGCAACATGTTGTGACAACCGGAACAATTTACGGAAAGAGAGATAGAGGAAGACAGTGAGTTAGGATTCTTGACAGTCTTGTGTCATGGCACCGAAGGGAGTCAACTCACGAACTGATCCATGACGTCAGATGTCGTAATATGTGGAGAGGCATGATTGCTCACGCCAGCCGACACTGGATAATGATGAAAAGAACGCGACAAACAATGTTCTTTGGTTATCTGATCAAAAGACAGACATCGGAAAACACTGTTGGCTGCAAAGATCAGTGGGCGAAGAGCTAGAGGTAGGCAGAGAGAAATGATGCTGGATGGTCTCAGACGGTGGCATGGAGGAATCTCAGCACTAGAACTGATCCAGAACACCAAGGGTCGAGATCTGTTGAGATACATGACAATCTACGCCATTTGGCAAGGCACGCGATGATGATGACCTGGATATCAATACAGGATCGGATAACACAGGCAATTACGAGATCGTGGGGAAAAGTGGATATGGGAGTAATGAATGAAAATTTGAAAATTATTCACAAATGTTTGCACAGGGAGTTTTTCCATATGGAATAATACATATGGCGACATGGGTATCACCCGATCACACTTCAGAAGATCAAATTAGTCATATTTGCATTAACAATAAATCTAGATCCTCTCTATATGAAATACATGCTATCAGAGGGGCAGATGTAGATTGGGATCACCGACATCTGATAAATAAAATTAAGTTGAAATTCAAGAGATTGATAAGAAACATTAAGTTGAAACCCAATAGATACATAACTTCTTATAAACATGGAAGACATTACTATATAAGAATGTTTCAGGGATAAAGAAACTAGGGTACAACTTAAGGTCAGTCTCTAATAAGTACCACGTCCTGTAGCGGTTAGTAAACGAGGTGTGTATGGCAGACTGTTGGCAGTAGGGCAAAAGCATTTTGAATTAATCATGTATAGAAGTCACTGGACAACAGGAAAGTATTTGGAATTAATCATGTATAGAACTGGATAACAGGAAAGGAACAGACCGGAACAAATCATCATTTTGCGCCTCAGAACAGGACATAATAGATTACGCAACCACATGTATACAAAATTCAAGAATGGTGAATCAGCCATGTGCATATGTGGATTGGCGTCGCAGACAGCAAAGTACATACTCCAAGACTGTCCAAAATACAATATATCTAGGCAAACCTTCTGGCCTAGAGAAACGACAGTGGAAGATACACCCTATGGTCCACTGAGGGAACTAAACAAAAGACCGCGAATTTCTTACAAGAAACAACATTGCAGCTATAGAAAAATTTAAAGCGAACGAAAGAAGAAGAAAGGGGGGGGGGGAGTAAGCATGGATAAAGCTTAAACCATTAAAATAGAAGAAAGAAAAAAAAAAAAAACAGAAAAGAAGCAGATGTAAACAATAGCAAAGTCCAGAACTACAGTTGTTCGTGTTACTGATCCATACAGAAGTACTCATTTGACCTTACAGTAAAATACCTTAAAGTTGGGTCATCATCCGTGCCAACTGGCTTAGGCGTTCATGCATTCCCGATGTTCTGGATCAGTTCCTGTAATGAAATTCCTCCATGCCACCCCCACCCAGTAGCATTTCTCTCTACCTGTCCGTGCCCATTCTACCGACGATCTGTCTTAAGTCTGGTGCTGGGTTTCATGTCTGTTGCTGGCCACACATTTCTTACACCTTCCACAGTGTCTCCGGTGGGACTATCTTCACCCAAAGGCGGTAATAGCTTGAGAACCACTGAGCGGAATCAAAAATTAGTATAGCTTATAGAACGTGTGACAAGGTTGGTAGGTCTAACCATTTGTTCATCTCCAGTATTTTCACACAAACTGCACTTACAGCGCAGCGGTGGGCATAGTCGTAATTCAAGACGTTAGTTTCTCTATCTCTTTCTTGTCAGGAACGGTACGTGTATTTATTTCATTGACGTTTATTGTCCTTGGTATAATTCCGTTCTGTTTAACGTTTTGAATTATAGGAAACAATTTTTTGTCTGGATGGGCGCTTAAAGGACTTCATTGCACAGGGTTTTATCACATATAGTACGGTCGTTTTCCAAAGGGTGACCTCCCGAAAGCGTCGCACAATAACAAAACACGAACTCCATAGTTTCAGCGACGATCCCCCGGGGACACTCTGAGAAAATTGCACTCGTTAACCGAATGACGGACTCCGTAGCGCGAGATAGGTGGGTAAACCACTTCGCCAAGAAGACGGCGATATAAGTATGTGATATACCTAAGAAACAAAAACGCCAAAAACAAATACTTACTGCATCCAAACAAAAAACAAACCAAAAACGACCAAATCAATTTGATTGTACTATATAGATAAATCAACTCCTCATCGACCGTACTTCACATCAAAAGTCGCCTCGTACCACCCCAGGGATGCACAAAAATGAAATGACTAAGGCAAATAAAAAAGATACCCGAATAGGAGTAATTGGGCGCGTTTGGGGAGCAGGAGAAATTGTCAAAGGTAACAAAAAGTACAAATAACTTCAGTCGAAAAAAGCAAAGGCTAAAGTTCTTTCCGGTTTTGGAAGCTATATTGACGAGTCCATCGATACGGTTGTCACGGAAACGTCTAGACAGCTTTATTACCCATGATACCGTCTAAGCGGCTACTGAAGTCCTTTCAAGTTACACTTCGGGGGAGGGGTGGGTGATGTAACGAATCAGGCTAACTATGCCTGGTCCATTAAATTATGGTTGGGACCGTTCGTAATGGAGTTCATAATGGCAGCCGTTAATAGAAACAGTGTTAGGAGATACGTAGATCTTACTTCTAGTAAGTGCGCCAGTCTTTGATGTTTATGATAGTCTCTCTCTCTCTCTCTCTCTCTCTCTCTCTCTCTCTCTCTCTCTCTCTCTCTCTCTCTCTCTCCTCTCTCTCTGGTAATAGAAGCCGTTAGTAAAACACAATAACAAGGGTCAAACAAATCTGACTCCTAAAAAAGTAGGCCAGTCATTGATGGCATAGTACTCTCGCTCTCACTCTTTCTCTCTCTCGTTGGCAACAAAAGTCGCTAGTAAGACAGACTGACAAAAGCCAAACCATCTTACTCCTAAAGTAGGCCAGTCGTTGATGTAGCACTCTCTTTTTCTCTTCTAACTTGCCCTCTCTCTCTCTTTCTCTCTCTATTTACTATTAGTCTCTCTTTCCAACCATCTATCCATCCTTCCATCCATCCGTCTGTCCGTCCGTCCCTCTCTCTCTCTCTCTCTCTCTCTCTCTCTCTATCTATCTATCTATCTATCTATCTGTCTGTCTGTCCCTCTCTAAGAAATACTGACATGAGGCAAAATAATCTTACTCCTGACAGAATAGGTCATGTTACAGTACTGGCGCGCGCACCCCCCCCCCCCCTAAAAAAAATCTCTAGCAGTACGAGACATTGCCGGCGGACAACTAAAACTGACTCCCGAGGGGTAGACCAGTCTTTGGTGTCACTGTTTCTATTTTGTGGCAAAGGTCGCGTGAACCTCTCCTGATTGGCTCATATTGGCCTACTTCGCTATCAATCTGTATGGCAGCATGTGGTCTCCAATTACGTTCTTCACAAGTTTCGACCAAAATTAGGAGGGTACTGATCAGAGAGTTGCTTTTTGCAGATGATGCTGCAATTACGACCCACTCTGAGAAAGAATTACGACTACTATCTGCATTCTCCAATGCTTGTTCTGAATTCGGTTTAACAATTAGCAAAAAGAAGACACAGATTATGTCACAAGGTGCACATGGGGTACTATCAATCTTTATTGACGACGCCGAACTAGAGATAGTAGACCATTTTACATATCCAGGACCAGAGGTAAATAGCAAATTATCCCTAGACCAGGAAATCAACCGGGATTGGTAAGGCAGCAACAACAATGAACAGGTTAAGAAAAAGAGTCTGGGAGAACAGGAAGCTTACTGCCAAAACACAAGTCCTTGTCTATCAAGCCTGTGTCCTTAGTACTCTTCTTTATGGCAGTGAAGCCTGGATAACTTACACACACCAAGAGAAACGTTTAAACAGCTTTCATATGCGGCGTTTGCGAAGAATTCTTTGTATTAAGTGGCAAGACAAAATCACAAATACTGAAGTACTGGAAAGATCAGGTTGTGTGACGGTATATCTCATGCTCAGTCTTCGTAGACTTAGATGGACATGACATGTTAGGAGGATGGATGATGGTAGAATGCCAAAGGACATCTTTTTTGGTGAATTACAGGTGGGTAGGAGATCTCAGGGTCGGCCTCTATTACGATACAAAGATGTGTATAAGCGGGACATGATTGATACATGCATTGATAATGCACACTGGGAGCAAGTCGCCGCTGAATGTGTTGCATGGAGGGCAAATATCAGAAATGGAATAAAGACAAAAGGAGAAAATTATTGCAAATAAGTCACATACCGAGCATGTGAGACGTAAGATGGTGCATGATGGTGAAAATGACCATGTGTTCACATGCATCCACTGTGGACGAACATTTACAGAGCGAATTGGCCATATCAGTCACATTCGTCACCGCCATGGGTTGTAGTTATTAAGCCTTTTTGAAGCACAATGTAACAAACTATCGTCTGTCAAGACGGCAAGGTGCCAATGTCTTCACAAGTCTGCGGCGTTTCTCGTCAGTGTGTGGATTATAAGCCTCATTATCGTGTCGAGATGTCATACTCTATCGGAAGACTTTGCAGAGAAGGGCGTTGCCAGGTATACAAGTCAGTCTTGCTTGCTTAACTGTCATTTACTGCCAATATAATACCTTGCGGTGAATGGCGGGGTGGGGGGTGGATCTTTGAGCCTGAGGAATTAAGGCCGCCTGGCTAGTGCAGTCGCCGTGAACTGTGCAGGTTAGGATTTTCGTTTTGCCCCCGACAGAAAAAAATCCCACACCTTAACGGGGATTCGAACCCGGGTCTCCCGAAGGAGAATCCGGCGTTCTAGAACAAAATGTTCCGGTCCTGTTCAACCGTCGTATTTTCGATAGGTTATAATTGGGACCTTTCTCTGCTTGTGAAGATGGGGCTGCGTATTGTCGCTTCCCGTAAGATATACAAGTCAATGGGTGCGAGCAAATAACTGCGTGCATTCGAAAACGGCAGAACGGCCAGGTTGACCAATTCCAATTTTCAAAAACAAAAATTCCAAATTCGGCCTCGTTCAACCTGCTTCATCAGCTGTGGTTATTGTTGAGGTCCGTGGATTTTGTGGGTTTATTCACCCTAATTCTTGTCTTGTGAGTCCTATCTCGGACTGGTTATGTATCGTTTGTGTCTGTGGCGTCAGCTGGGGGATCGGTCGGCGGCTATCCTGTGTGCTCGTCTGTTCTTGTGGTTTTCTTTGTTGGTGTAGGCTCCTGGCTCGTCTGGCTTGACTGGCTGCAGTCCTTATAAGGACTTTTCGTTATCCCACTCCATACATCGTAGGCTGGGGGATCGGTCGGCTGCTGTCCTTTGTGCATGTTTCATCTCGTTGTTTTCTTTGTTGGCGCAAGCTCCTGACTTGACTGGTTGCAGCCCTTAAAAGGACTTTTTAGTTGGTATCTTTGACTTCTCAATTGCGAAGTAACTGTAGAAGCTTTTCGATGTGATATGCCTCCTTGCGCTTTCTTTCAGTTCGCTTCCCACGTTTGAGTTCTTGCTGTCTTTTGCTTGTTTCCTCCAAGCGCAGCCATGGGATGATTTCTCCGTCTTCAATGTAGTAGTGCCAAGTGTATTCATCTGCGAGTTTTATGTCTGGCATTGTGGCGGTACAGCAGGGCATTGGTTTCCCGTACTTCTTTTCTTTTTCTTCCATGCGTTTTCTGTATTCCTCGCACTTGAGTTCGTAATGCCTCGTTATCTCAGGGAACATTATTTCTATTTCTGGCCTCGGGACGTCCTCTATGCAAATGTCAGGGTGCTCATCTCGGTTTTCTTCGGATGTCTGGTGGGATATTGGCTTCCCTTTTAATGATTCGGGCGTCGTGGTTGGGCTGCTGGCTTTCGCTTGTGATTTTGGCTTGGTCTCTTGGTTTTCATCCTGCGATTTCTCTGTAATTTCTTGTTCAGCTTCTGTTGTTTTGTTTCGGAGTATTTCCATTTCAGCTTTCTGTAGTTCTCACTCTGATTTAATGGTTTGTAGGATCTCTTCATTCTCCTTCTTAATCAGTGCCATATGTTCTACTTCTTGCTTGATGTTTTGCTGAATCTCATTCATTTCTGCCAGTAGTTTTTCGTTGTCGTTATTCGGAGTTGGCGTCAGCAGTGCCTTGACTTGTCTCTTCAACTCGTCTATCTGTTTTTGAAGTTGACCTCTTTCGGCTTGTGCTATACCCGTGGCTGTCTCGCCCCTTGGCACTGCTTCCTTGACTGATGTATTCGAGGTAGTTGCGATCTTTAAGGCATCTCTGTGTCGCTGTAGGTACGGACAGCCCAAGTATCTTGCTCCATGCTTGCCCAGGCAGCTGGCGCACTTTCTTTTGTTGTTGGCTGCTCGGAAGTCCTGCTTGGCTAGTGGACACTCCTTGGAAACACAATTTTTTTTCTTATTTTTTTTCAAACGTTTATTTCATACAAAGCAATGTATATTTACAAGGTGTAATGTGTGTTTCTTTTGTTTGTGTATATTACAGAGCGTTGCCGTTTGTTAGTGTTAGGTGTCACGTGTGTGAATAAAACAAATACATACATATATACAGTTATGATAATATAACATTTATGGCATTGTGCATGTAAACACACATGCCTTGTATATGATTCATTTCCACTTACACCCATGGAATGTATGTAACACCTGTCCGTTTCTTTCTCTCTCTCTCTCTCTCTCTCTCTCTCTCTCTCTCTCTCTCTCTCTCTCTCTCTCTCTCTCTCTCTCTCTCTCTCTCTCTCTCTCTCTCTCACACACACACACACACACACATTTTATCTTGATCTATCTCATGCTTTTTGGAGACAGCAGCACATTGAATGCCGTGAACTTGGGCAATAAAACTTTAAATTATCATTCCCATTAAAATATGGCTTCTTAGTAATTTCTGGGTCACTTAGCTACCGAGGTGAAGGTTTACATTGTTGGTGTTGTTGGCCTGATGTCAAATTACAGGATGACGCTCTAGTGTCCTGTAAATGAATATCCACGACCACTTTTGTTTGGGGGACAAGAATCAGGGATTTATAACTAGCAATTAGAGTCCATGGCCTGTCCCCAGGGAGGTAATTGGTTCAAAGCTGTGATAGTGACTGGGTTTCAGATACAATGGGAGGACTTAAAATCTGACCACTACAAGCCACTTTAGCTTAGGGTATTTAAAGGGCTTATTTAATTTGTTTATACATGGTGGTACATATTTTTTTCTTTTCAAAAATATCATTACCATATAACATCATTTTAATACTTGAGATATCGCCTTGGTTTAAAGGCTGCTAAAGTTCGTGCACACAAACACACACTCGTACACATGCGCATGCAAATACATGCACCACGCACACACACACACACACACACACACACACCTGCATCCACACCCAGACGCATACATATGTTACTGCCAACGAAAAAGACACACAACCACAATATATTTCATGTTGCACATTCAAATATAGTAATAATGGGAAAATTAATAATAATGGTAGCAGTAGTAATAAACGTATTAATAATAATAATAATATTAATAATTGTAAGATTATTAATACCGTTAATAAACACATTTACAGTTGTGGTATCCTTTGTTTAAAACAAGTTATTTCCTTCTTCTGTAATATGTGCTGTCTTCAGGCAAAACTCTTACGGGATTTGCGCTTGTGAGGCTAAGGTTAGAATGTTTGAGACTTTTTGTTGATAAAGTTGTTGGACAATTTCTTTGTTGATTGTTCTGTAATTGTATAATGCTTTGTTTCTTAATGTCCATATAAGATTTCTGTACTCTGCCAATAGAACAAGTAGCTTTGTGTGGACGTCTTGTGTGGAGTAAGGAATGGAATTTATCATGATTGCTTTGTAAACATCTGTTCTTTGTTTCGTTTGAGTGTTTAGGATGTTGTGTAGGAGATTTCTTGTTGGCATGATTGTGTTGCATTCGTAATAGATGTGCTCTTCTAATTCTTGAATGTTCCGTCTACAAAGCTAACACTGTAGTATTTGTTTAGTTATTTTTGATGTTCTCTCTGTTGTTGGGGTCATGCTGTAAACAAGCCTATATGTAATCTCCTTTGCTTTTGGGGTAATCTGCTTGTTGTGAATATTAGAGAAAGTTTCGGTATAATCTTTTATGAAATATGTATGTCCTCTTTTAATTCTGAGGTGTACTGGATATGCTTGAAGTTTAAATAAATGCTTGTTGATTGTATGTGATTTCATGTGTAGTAATTTTTCATGTCCTTTAATGGCTGAAATACATGTTTTGTAAAATGTTGGGAGAGTGCCAAAGTAATGTGAGGATGTATTCCTAATAGGTTTTAAATAAGATAGCCTAATTCCAATGTAATAGTGTGCTAGAGGGTGCTTTTCTGGGTGTTGAAGGATTTCGCTTACGTGTTTGATCCTAAGTGTTCGTATTTTGGTTGTTATGTCTTGGAGGGCGATACCTCCATCTTTTTTGTCTTGCATGAGTGTAGTATGTTTGATACTGTAGATCGTTCTGCCAAACACAAAGCGTCTAATCTCTTTGTTTATGTTTGTGACAGTCTAACGTGGGGGATCTAGGACTGTGCACAGATATAGTATTTTTGGAATTATATATGTATAAACTATGGTACTTCTACCAAATATGGTAGTTGTTTTGTATTTGTACCTCTGTAACATATCTGTTATTTTCTTCTCTAGATTTTTCCATGTGTCTTTGTGTGTCTGATTTGGTTGACATGGGAAGGCTATTCCGTACACTTTTATAAGATTGCTTGATGTTAAATCAAATGGAAAATCCGCCTTATTTTTCCATTTGCCTAAGCCCATTATAGTAGATATTTGGACGTTTAATTTTCCCCCACTCCTTTTGCCAAAAAACGAGAACGTTTCCAAAATGATCCCTACAGATTTTTAAGTTGTCAGAAAGAAAATGGTATTGTTCGCATGAGCACGCAGCTTTTGTTCACCCTTCCCTGGTATGAACGTACCCCTGACATTGTCGTCCTGTCGTATCTTTTCTAGAAGTGGCTCTAGAGCGACAACGTACAGTAAAGGGGACAATGGACATCCCTGTCTCACTGACCTAGTCAACCTGAAAGAATTGGTTAGGGTATGGTTTAATAGAATCCAACTTTCCGGTTTCAAATATAAAAGTTTGACCCATGTCCGAAAATAATTTCCCACGTTGCAGTGTGAGAGAGTTTTGTGGAGGTATGAGTGAGATATTCTGTCGAATGCTTTTTCTTGATCTAAAGAGAGAATTGAGGACTGACAGTTTTTCAGATGTGTGTAGTTGATGATGTCCCTTATAAAGTGTGTGTGTTGCTGGATATTCCGGTGTTGCACACTACATTGCTGGTCTTCATGAATGAGAGATGACATTACTGGTTTCAATTTATTCGTCAAAGCCTTTGTTAAAATCTTGTAGTCTACATTTAAAAGCCAGATCAGTCTGTAACTCTTTAAAAGTGTCTTGTCGGTGTTCTCCTTCGGAATAAGAGTGATGTAAGACGTGCTGAAACTGGATGGGAGTTCATGTTTGTGGAAAGATTTAGAGAATACTGCTAGTAAAAGAGGACCTAGAAGAGGAAAGAAAAGCTGATAGAATTCAGCGGTAATACCGTCAGGGCTAGGCGATTTGCCCTTCTGCATTCCGTGAACCGCTTGTGTTATATCTGTTAGTGTTAATTCAGTATCTAGTGTTAGTTTCTGTTCCTCTGTGAGTTGTTTTTGTGAATTTGATAAAGTTTTCTTGCATGTGAAACACAAATAAAAAATTTTTTTTTGGGGGGGGGGGGGGGGGGGGGGGGGGGTTAGGAGCGGAGTCAGACATGATGAAATATTAGCGCAGATAGTAATCCGTAACTGTGAGGTTTTTTTTTTTTTTTCAACAATTATTTCATACAAAGCAATGTATATTTACAAGGTGTGTTTCTTCGTTTGTGTATATTACAGAGCATTGCCGTTTGTTAGTGTTATGTGTCACATGCGTTAATAAAACAAATACATGCATATACAGTTATGATAATATAACATTTATGGCATAGTGCATGTAAACATGCATTCCTCGTTTCATTTCCATCTCCACAAGTGGAATGCATGTTACACCTGTCCATCTCTCTCTCTCTCTCTCACACACACACACACACACACACACACACACACACACACACACACACACACACACACACACACACACACATTCAGTCTTGATCTATCGCTTGCTTTCTGTAGATAATAGTACATGGATTTCCGTGATCTTTACATTTTCATTCTATTTCAATTGTGGCTTCCCAATTATTTTTTTTTTGTGGTGGGGGGAGGGGTAATTTCCATATGCATATATTCATATATATATATATATATATATATATATATATATATATATATATATATATATATATATATATATATCATGTGCCATGCCGGAAAGCGTGGGCGGTCATGATTCGCCATTTCACTCGATCACCAGAGTCGTGGATCAGCTCAGTGTTCCTGTCTCGTCCATGCCATGTGGCCATGCCATCCAGGTATTTTCCTCTCTGTCTTCCTCTTGGTCTGTTCCCTTCGATCTTGCCAGCTGTCACTAAGTTCTCCAGTCCATTTCTTCTCATAACATGTCCAAAAAAAATTTTTGACTGTCTACGTCTAATTTCTCTAATCAATCTACGATTTTCATTTGTCTCTTGTAGTACTTGGTCATTGGTATTGACCAATAATTTTGGTATTGGTCATATATATATATACCTGTATATCAACACAAAGCCATAATTATATTTACATAAATACCTACACGAATTCACCCATACATGGCTACCCATATATAAATACTATACATGTTAGCCTTTTGTATTCTACAACAATGTTTATATTCGTGCTGGGGAATCGTGTGGAATTTAGGCAAAGGGCAAACCGCTGTTCAGTTGTGTCTTGTCTGTCTTTGCTTTGTGTATAAGTGGTATATAAGATATGTTGCAACTATCAGGGAGTTCTTGTTTGTCAAAGGCTTCTTGATAGACTTTAAGAAGGTTACCTATGATAGGAAGGAATTGTTGATAGAATTCTACTGTTAATCCGTCTGGTCCTGGTGTCTTGTCTTTGTTCATTTTATTAAGTGCATGTGTTATGTTTTCTAATGTCAATTGTGTGTCCAATATCTTTGTCTGTGTTTGATATCTTTTTCGTATATTGTAAGAAGCTATCTTGAATTTCTGTGTTTACTGTCTCTGCTTTAAATATGTGTGTATAGTATTGCTGGAATGCTTCTGTTATAAATGTGGTTTCTGGTTGTGTGATTCCTTGCATGTCTATTATTGTGTTTATCTGTTTGCTACGCTGTATGTTTTGTTCTAATGTCATGTATTGTTTGCTGGGTGTCTCTTGTGTGATGGTGTTGTTCCAGTTGCGTTTCTAATGCATACAAGTATGGTGAGTTTCTGTCGGTTTGCTTTGCTAAATGTATTGCTGTTTGTATTATCTGTTCTTGTTTAGTCTATGCTTGTGTATGATGGATGCTAGTTGTTGTGTCCTGCTCCGTATTGTGTTTTTCAGTAAGTCCCAGTATTGTCTAATGTTGTCAGTTGGTATACTATCAGTGTATGTATGTATCAGGTCTGTCATATATTGTATATATTCTGTGATTTGGAGTAATGTGTTGTTAAATTTCCAGTGTGGTGATCGTTTAAAAGGCTGTGTGGGTGTGTTATTTATAGTGATATGTGCTAGTATTGCTTTGTGGTCTGTATACTGGAGTTTCTTGTAGGTGTTTAGTTTGTGTTATGTGGTGTTTTGATGGTACATATATTCTATCTAACCTAGATGATCTGTTATGTGCATGGTTTCTGTGCGTTGTATCGTGACTGTTGGGGTGTTTGTGCCTGAATGCGTCTACTAGGTTATGTGTGTCAATTATGTATTGCAATGTATCAAGTTGGTTCATATCGTCTCGGCCAGCTCTTCTTAACTGTGTTTTCACTTCCCCGCCTATTATGTCAACCGAAGCTAAACAACAATTAAAATCACCTGCTAAAACAACATGCCTCCTTCTTAATGTCTGTGCTAATAGGTTTTCTAAGTGTTCGAAGAATTGTGGTTGGTAGCTGTAATTTGATGGGGCATGTATGTTGACTAAAGCGTATGTGTGTGTGTTGTTTATAACGTGTATGATGGTAATATCTCTTTGGTCGTCCTTGTGTGTGCCAGTAATTTCCCATTTGTCTGAAGTCTGCAGTATAGCAGTTCCAGAACACGTATGATGTGTCGACAGGCTGAAGCATGAGTGTCTGAGCCCTAATTGTGTAGTGATTTGCTTTGCGTGTGTGTATTCGCATATGTTTGTTTCTTGTAGGAGAATGAAATCGGGTTTGTATTTGTGTATGAGTGTGACAATGTGTTTTTGTTTTGTGCGTAAACCTGAAATGTTCAGACTAATAATAACAATATCATTAGTCATCATAAATTAATCAAAACAAGCAAATGATATTGTTGACTAACAGTAATAAGAAATCAGATATGAACGAGGTTG
Organism: Cepaea hortensis; assembly: GCA_963921405.1. Taxonomy (NCBI): domain Eukaryota; kingdom Metazoa; phylum Mollusca; class Gastropoda; order Stylommatophora; family Helicidae; genus Cepaea; species Cepaea hortensis. The sequence goes on from OY992895.1 coordinate 33,585,377, forward strand.
CCTAGTTGAGATAGTTATTTTTTCTTGTTGTCTTGGTGCAGACGTGATCTGATTGTAGATGTTAAAACAGTAGACCATCCTCTTCAGTGTCAGTGTCAGTAGTGTTCTTAGATGTCAATTCTGATTTAGTTATATCATCAAAGGTGTCGCTGATGGTTTCGTCAGTATTTTCGGTTTGTCTTTCCTTCTTTTTTGGCGTTGATTTGGTTGGTGAGTTTTCTTCTTCTTCTTCCTTAGTACTGCTTGTTGAGTTTGGACTTAATCCTCGTAGTTGTCTTTTTCTGGTTTTGGAGTGGTAAACAGTTGTAAAGGGTTCTTCTGTTTGCGTTTCCAGAATGTAGGTTTCTTGGTTGTCTGTTGGCATATCCGTGTGTTGCTTTTCTTGTTGTGTGGGCTGGTGTTCAAACTGTTTTCCACATTGTTCATTTGGTTGATGTTGTGATGGTCCTTGCCTTCTCAGAGGTGGACAATTTATTACATCTTCTTGTGCCACAACAGGCTTGTTTGTATGTTTGGCTGGACATTTGTTGGACCAGTGGTCGTCCATACCACACACATGACAAGCAGTTCTCCTGCTGGGCAATGTTAATCAGAATTTTGTGAGTGTTTTTGGTAACCCTTGTTATGTTTAGATTTATGTAATGGGGGATGTCCTGGCCGGGGTTGCATAAGGCTCCCCATTTACCTCCAGAGTTTTTTAGTGGAAAAACCTCCACATTCGGGTCCCCAGTGGCATGTACGGCGATTGCCTTAACACCCTCTATCTTCATTGCCGCTGGGATCCAATGCAAAGTAAGTTTTTGCCTTTCTTTGTCTACATGCGCCAGACAAATATTGATGTCCGAATTCGGTACTTGTAACTGTACCCGGTGTAGATTATCGTAGTTTGACATGCATGTCTTCTGTTAAAGTCACCAACCACCGTGTCGGTGACTCATACCTGTGTAGACTGGCTATCACACCTAGCGGCATGCCGGCCAGTCCAGCGAGAGCGCTCGCTATGAACGCTGGCGGCGGCTCCAGGGCCGGAGAGAGACACAACAATTGTACCTGAGCGGTGGAGCAGGTTTCCGTTGAGCACATCTGACGTCAGTGTTAGAGATGAACTTGTCATTTTCTATCAATATCCTTTAGAATAACACACTTGAATAACGAACTTTCTTTCCAATACGTAATTCCGTGTATAATGAATTTCACACAGTATAGGTTTTCGGCACAAAGAAAAACACAGTGTTTATTATAAAATTGAAATTAGCAAAAATTTGTACATTAAGCACGTTGTGTTCCAGTTGGGGGAATGGTCTCACTTACTTTAAGTAGATAAGTATCCGAAAAATAACATGGCACAGAAATAGTTGAGAACTGTGAGTTGTGACACAAATAATTTTTTTTCCTTTTTTCAGTTGATTAGATTTATTCAACAAGGAAGATAACTATGCTTGTTAGTATTTTCAAATAGAAGGCCTAAAAGTGCCTGAAGCTTCATAAATCTCATCTCTGCTGTCGTCCTGGTCCATGAACTATCCTTACTGCTATTTTCCCATCTGCCTGGCTAACTTGATTCATGATGCTCAGAATTATCAGCATCATCTAGCTCAGCTTCACTGCTATTGCCACGTGAAAATACTTCTTAGAAACTCCATTTCATTTAAGCCTCTCCATGTTGTGATGAAATGATTGTGTTAAATGTCGGTCATTGTTTATAATGAATCAAAAGCTGTCCAATCAGATGTTGGAACTCCTCACATTCTGAAAAATACATTAGACAAAGATTCCAACCCACAACAGAAGAAACAAGACTCCAAATCACATGAAGACAGACGCCACTAGAGAGACGACCAGCTCTTTGATGATGTCTCTGGCAAACTTTGTGCTTGTCACTTCATATACACAAAATAACCAGGCCATGAAAAAGATGCCGATCCCCAACAAGACCACAGTCAGATGTGGGAACACAGCGGGGTTGATGGGTGACACATAGCGGTTCATTGACTCAACATCCAGCATTTTGACAGCTCCAAGATTCGCTCCCGACAGAATTTTTTTTTTTTTAGTTTGTTAATTTTTTCTTTTGCTATTCTCGGAACAGAATAACGAGACACAAATAATTTTTTTTTTTTTAATTTTTTTTTTAGATAAATTAGCTTTATGTGTGAATATATTCGACAAGAGAGGCAGAATAAGACAAGAAAGACAAATGTAAAAAACTTGAACAGCTGGGCAACAAACAATAACATCAGCAAGATCATCTTCATAAAAATATCAATGACAGAATGGACTGCAGAGTGATGGTTTGATGTTTGTCTATTAGCCTGACACCTGAAGAAGATGAAGAAAAGACAAAGATGAAATAAAAGAAACATAACAAGGAAATTAGGAGAAAGGTAAAGAAGTTCAGGATATAGGCATATGTTAAAGGGCCCAAGTAAAAAGTTCAGAGAGAGGTAAACAGTTCAGAAGAGAGGAATACGTACAAAGTTAAGAAACAGGTAAAAATTGATGTCTGTCAGGTTCCTCACCACACTCCATCAAGGGATCCATACGCATATTTCTACCAACTGAATCTGTATGTATGATATGGGATGAGTGGCCTGTGACTTCAACAACAACCAATGAGCGACGACTATCTGATGCAGTGGAATCCATCATAAACGACGGGTCTAGATGACAAGAAGGGTGGCCTATGAAAGTGGCTTTTCCTAAAGTGAAGCTATGATAAAGCTTCCCTGGGTAGTGATTCCGCACATGGTTTGTTAACAATGCTCTTGTCTGACTGCAATCCATGGTGGGATTGTCAATGCAGGATGAGTCTGAACCAGAAGGATTACTTGAATGCCGAGCTGTTGTTATCTCCTCAACATCAATTAAGTCTGCCTGTACTATATCCCTGTCTGAATCCAAATATGAGTGCGGCAAAGATTTGGCATCTGTGAAGCTGCTGTCCTGCTGTCTGTACACAATCTGTGGCCACATACTCAGCCACAGTAATATCACCTCCGTGAGTGATGTAGCTGTCAGGGTGAGAGAACTCTGGATGTGTGAAATCATCGCCGTTAGTTAACTCCCTGTGACTGGAGTAATTTGAATGAGCTGACTCCCCAGAATAATCCATATGAGAACTGACATAGTCAACGTGAGTGACCTCCTCGTGGTCAAGTATATCTGTAGTATATACAATGTCTGCTGGACTGTCATCATGGTCATAAATCGGAGCCTCGGACAAGACCACAAAGTCATCAGGCTTGCCATGCAACACTGCATCATGGAATCCATCTGATGACAACAATGTGTGTGAGAGAGAGAGAGATACCCTGTGACTCACTCATTGGGTGATCCCTAACTTCTGTTTTTACTGTCACTAAATGATCGCTCAAACCATGAGAGAGAACAATGGATTCCGCACTTGATAAACTTGGATAGGCATTGTTAAGCACTAGGACTTGTGGCGAGCAGGAGACTGCATTGACAGCCACTGGTTCTGTCTGTAAGCTATGGCTACAGCTGGTGCCACTTCTGATCACTTCTTTGCTTTCATCACTCACAATGTCGTCTTCCTCACCGTCCTTCTTCACACCCTCCTGTTTGAAGCTCTGTCTAATCTCATCATCTAAGTGATGGCGTATCAGATGTTGTCGCCGGCTGCCGCTCTGGGTAAACTTTTTGCCGCAGATTTTACACTCAAATGGTTTATCACCGGAGTGAGTCAGTTTGTGTTTGCGCAGACTAGACTGCTCAGTGAAGCGACGGTTGCAGTTGTCATGATCACACACAAATGGCTGCTCACCAGTGTGAATGCGTTCGTGGTTCTTCAGATTGCCAGCGGTGGTAAATGTTTTACCACAGTCCTGGTGAAGGCATCTGAATGGCTTCTCCTCCGTATGAGTTCGCTGGTGGACACTGAGGCGCTGGGCAGTGAAAAACGTTTTACCACATGAATCCTCGGGGCATTTAAATTGCCGGTTATTGGTATGAGTGAGTTCATGGTACTTCAGATGATTCAGCCATGCAAACTTCCGACCACAACCCTCATAGGAGCAGACTAGAGCTTTAGAGATAGCTAGAGACACAAATAAATTTTTTTTTTTATTTTAATCAACTTTTATTGAGTGTTAAAATCGTTGCAAAGTGTATTGTTTGTGTTTTTACAGAGCGTTGCATGTGGGCGTGTAGGTGACATATGCGCAAAAAATACAAATATTTTATACATTTTAACATTTCTACATTGAATTTGTTGTAGGGTAACCCCTTACTGAAACAAACGCATGATGATAGTGCACCGATATTATTTCCCCTGCCGTCTCCCTCTCCTGTCGGCTCTAAAACCTCCAATTTTATCACCACCACTCGGTAATGATGAAACTGGCAGTATAAAATGTCAAACCGATCGGAGATGGCGGCAACAGCATCAACAAACAAACAGTGTCAAGATGGTGGGAATGGGAGGACTAAACAGTATCGGGGTAGTGGTTGCATTTATAATGTTTGTGTTGTTACATGCGTTCTGTGTGTTTAGTATTTGTGTAGATGTGTTTACGGAGCGTTGCATGTGGGCGTGTATGTAACCGTACGTATGCATATTTTATTCTCATTGGGCATATTTACATGTGAAGGGGGGTTGATAGGGAGAAGGATAAACCTTTCCATTTTTGTTTCCATTGTCACACTCTCACCCATTTGGACCTACCACTCTAGTTTCTTCATCACCACTGTCTGATGACGTAAGTTTTTGAACCCGTAGGGCCCTCACTGTCGTTGACAGTGAGGGCCCTATGGGCCCAAAACTAAAAAACAACATCCATCGATCGGTCCAGCAGTCCACCAAACACTTAACCGGAAAATGATTGCTGTACCGATGAAAATGAGGCTCGAAGGGATTTTTCATTGTTTGCGGTGAATTAAAATTGAAGTACCCCTAAGGCCTATCCACGTTAATATGGAAGGCTGCTCATCAAATAAATTTTTTTTTTTTTTTTGGTTCGGCGGTCACCCCAGACTAGCTGGTAACCCCGCCTCCCCTTTTTTTTGGCGTGGACACTTAGTCCCACTGTGAGCCATTGCCCACAGTGGTCCACCGGGCCCACATTTAAAGTGATGCTTATGTGAGGTGGTTTGGATCCCCGGCCCCCGACCAGACCAGGTTGATCGTTCTCATCAAATAATTTTTTTTTATTTTTTTTCTTGATTTTTTTTTCTTCTTTTTTTTCCAATTTTTATTTCATACAAAGCAATGTGTATTTACAAGTTGTAGTGTGTGTTTCTTTTGTTTGTGTATATTACAGAGCGTTGCCGTTTGTTAGTGTTAAGTGTGACATTGTGAATGAAACATATACAAAAATATATAGAGTTATGATAATATGACATTTGTGGCATAGTGCATGTAGATACGCATTCCTTGCATATACTTCACTTCCACTTCCGCAAGCGGAATGCATGAAACACCTGTCCATCTCTCCCTCTCTCTCTCTCTCTCTCTCTCTCTCTCTCTCTCTCTCTCTCTCACGCACACACACACACAAAACACACGCACACACAATCTCATGCTTTCTGGAGACCGCAGTACATTTAAATGCCCAGCGCTTGGACAATAAACTTTAAACTATCATTTCCATTAAAATGTGGCTTCCTTGTAATTTCGGGGTCACTAAGCTCCCGAGGCGGAGGTCGTTGGTGTTGTTGCCTGATGACAAATTTCAGGGTGGCGCTCTAGTCCATGATATCTTTTGTTTGGGGGGACAAGAATCAGGGATTTACTACTAGCAATTAGGGTCCATGGTCTGTCCCCAGGGAGATAGTTGGTCCAAAATTGTGATTGTTTCTGGGTTTTATATACAATGGGAAGAACTTAAAACCTGGCCACTAAAAGCCACCTTAGCTTATTGGGTACTTAAAGGGCTCATCGAATTTGTTTATACATGGTGGTGCATATTTTTCTTTTGAAACATATCATTACCATATAACATCATTTTAATACTTAAGATACCGACTTGGTTTAAAGACTGCTACACGCACGCACACGCGCGTGCGCGCACACACACACTCGTACACATGCGCGTGCAAATTCATGCACCACACACGCACCTGCATCCACACACAGACGCATACATATGTTACTGCCAACGGCACAGACACCCATCCACAATATATTTCATGTTGCACATTCAAATATAATAATGGGAAAATTAATAATAATAGTAGCAGTAATAATAATAGTATTAATAATAATAATAATATAATTGTAAGATTATTAATACCATCAATAAATACATTTACAGTTGTAGTATCCTTTATTTAAAACAAGTTATTTGCTTCTACTGTAATATGTGCTGTCTTCAGCCAAATATTTTACGAGATTTGCGCTTGTGGGGCTAAGATTAGAATGTTTGCGACTTTTTGTTGATAAAGTTGATGGACAATTTCTTTGTTGATTGTTCTGTAATTGTATAGTGCTTTGTTTCTTAATGTCCATATACGATTTCTGTACTCAGCCAATAGAAAAAGTAGCTTTGTGTGGGTGTCTTGTGTGGAGTAAGGAATGGAATTTATCATGATTGCTTTGTAAACATCTGTTCTTTGTTTCAAATGAGTGTTTAGGATGTTTTGTAGGAGATTTCTTGTTGGCATGATTGTGTTGCATTCGTAATAGATGTGCTCTTCTGATTCTTGGACGTTCCGTCTACAAAGCTGACACTGTAGTATTTGTTTAGTTATTTTTGATGTTCTCTCTGTTGTTGGGGTCATGCTGTAAACAAGCCTATATGTAATTTCCCTTGCTTTTAGAGTAATCTGCTTGTTGTGAATATTTGAGAAAATGTCGGTATAATCTTTTATGAAATATCTATGTCCTCTTTTAATTCTGAGATGTACCGGAGTTGCTTGTAATTTAACTAAATGCCTGTAGATTGTATGTGTTTTCTTGTGTAGTAATTTTTCATGTCCTTTAATGGCTGAAATACATGTTTTGTAGAACGTTGGGAGAGTGCCAAAATAATGTGAGGATGTATTCCTAATAGGTTTTAAAGAAGATAGCCTAATTCCAATGTAATAGTGTGCTAAAGGGTGTTTTTCTGGGTGTTGTAGGATTTCACCTACGTGTTTGATCCTAAGTGCTTGTATTTTGGTTGTTATGTCTTGGAGGGCGATACCTCCATCTTTTTTGTCTTGCATGAGTGTAGTATGTTTGATACTGTAGATGGTGCTGCCAAACACAAAGCGTCTAATCTCTTTGTTTATGTTTGTGACAGTTTGACGTGGGGGATCTAGGATTGTGCACAGATATAGTATTTTTGGAATTATATATGTATTAACAATGGTACTTCTACCAAATATGGTAGTTGTTTTGTATTTGTATCTCTGTAACATATCTATTATTTTCTTCTCTAGATGTTGCCAAGTGTCTTTGTGTGTCTGATTTGGTTGACATGGGAAGACTATTCCGTACACTTTTATAAGATTGTTTGATGTTAAGTCAAATGGAAAATCCGCCTTATTTTTCCATTTGCCTAAGCCCATTATAGTAGATTTTTGGACGTTTAATTTTGCCCCACTCCCTTTGCCGAAAAACGAGAACGTCTCCAAAATGATCCGTACAGATTTTTCAGTGGTCGGAAAGAAAATGGTATCGTCCGCATAAGCACGCAGCGTTTGTTCACCCTTCCTTGGTATGAACGTACCCCTGACATTGTCGTCCTGTCGTATCTTTTCTAGAAGTGGCTCTAGAGCGACAACGTACAGTAAAGGGGACAAGGGACATCCCTGTCTCACTGACCTAGTCAACCTGAAAGAATTGGTTAGGGTATGGTTTAATAGAATCCGACTTTCCGGTTTCAAATATAAAATTTTGACCCATGTCCGTAAATAATTTCCCACGTTGCAGTGTGAGAGTTTTGTGGAGGTATGAGTGAGATATTCTGTCGAATGCTTTTTCTTGATCTAAAGAGAGAATTGAGGACTGACAGTTTTTCAGATGTGTGTAGTTGATGATGTCCCTTATGAAGTGTGTGTGTTGCTGGATATTCCGGTGTTGTACACTACATTGCTGGTCTTCATGAATGAGAGATGCCATTACTGGTTTCAATTTATTTGTCAAAGTCTTTGTTAAAATCTTGTAGTCTACATTTAAAAGCGAGATAGGTCTGTAACTCTTTAAAAGTGTCTTGTCAGTGTTCTCCTTCGGAATAAGAGTGATGTAAGACGTGTTGAAACTGGATGGGAGTTCATGTTTCTGGAAAGATTCAGAGAATACTGCTAGTAAAAGGGGACCTAGAAGAGGAAAGAAAAACTGATAGAATTCAGCAGTAATACTGTCAGGGCCAGGCGATTTGCCCTTCTGCATTCCATGAACCGCTTGTGTTATATCTGTTAGTGTTAATTCAGTATCTAGTGTTAGTTTCTGTTCCTCTGTGAGTTCTTTTGTGAATTTCATAAAGTGTTCTTGCACGTGCGCCTGTGTGTTTTCCTCTGTATAAAGGTTCCTGTAATAATCTTCAAAGGCTAAGGCTATTTGTTGTGGCTCGACTTGTATATTTCCTTCCCTGTCAATTATCTGGCCTATTTGTCTGCTGCGCTGTATGTTTTGTTCTAAAGCTAGGTATTGTTTACTCGGTATCTCTTGTGTTATAGTTTGTAACTTTGTTCGCAGTAAAGCCCCCTGAAATCGATGATGTCTGTGGAGATCTAATTCTTCCTGTAATGCTATGATGTGTGGTGAATTTTTGTCTGTCTGTAGTAAGAGCTTAATTGCATTTTCCAATACTTTTTCTTGTTGTAGTTTTTGCTTGTGTATTACTGCTGCTAGTGTTTGTGTTCTCTCTCGTATAGTTTGTTTAAGTGTTTCCCAGAGTTCTCGCGCTTTACCCTCCGGTATATCGCTTGTGTATGTGAGGATCAGTTTTGTTATGCAATCTACATAGTCCTGATTTTGTAAAAGTGTGCAGTTCAGTTTCCAATGGGGAGATCTTCTAAGATGTGGTGTTGCTTGTACTGTGTTTATTGTTGCAACTACGGCCTTATGATCTGTGAAGTTCAGTGTCTCCTGTAAATGCTTGACTTGTGTTATATGATGTGTTATGGGTGCATAAATTCTATCTAATCTCGCTGCTCTGTTATGCGCATTGTTTGTGTGTATTGTATCTGTTCCATGGGGGTGCATCTGCCTGTATGCGTCTGTTAGCCCATGGATATCTAAAATTGTTTGCAATGTGTCTAATTGATGTTCCTCCTCCCCCGTTGTGTTTCTAATTTGCATTCTTACATCTCCATTTATAAGGTCGTGCGCCGAAAGTACGCAATTAAAATCACCCCCTAGAATGATGTTGTGGCCCCGATATGAGCGTGATAATAAATTTTCCAGTGTTTGGTAGAAGAGCGGCTTCATCAAATAAATGGGCGAAAGATTTCTACGTTGTGAAGAGAAACCAGAGCAAGAATGTCAGGTCGACCATTGGGGGAAGTCGTTAACATCGTGCACGGAGCTTTCAGTGTTGAAACATTGTATATATTGCATTAACAAGTACATTATATTCATTTTTTTCAGTAAAAGTAATCATACTTTAGGATATCAAATTATCGTATTAACTGTAAGTAAGTAGTGTCATTATATTAAACATTTAACAACTGATGTAACTAATTGCTTCTTTAGAAAAAAGTTGGCGAGTTATGTCCCTTGCAAACAATAAAATGAATATTATGTTCCTATGAAAAGGAGGTATTTGTTTCCCCTTGTAACAACACATGTCATCAATTATAGGAGGCTGCAGGAAAATACGGTTAAAGACGAATTCAATCAAGAAATCAAAAACCTACATAAGAACATCCCTGATTACCACTCAAGCGTAGATAAGGAATGGACATGTTGAATTCAAGGCTGCCAAGCTCGACACACTGGAAAATAAATGTGGAACAAAGAAAGTAGTAAATAGGAAAAGAGCGCTGCAGAAATAAGAAAAGACAAGGACAGAAGAGAATTTTGAAGAATACAAGAAATTCAGAAACGAAGCAAACAGAGCAGTAAAACATGCAAAAGAAAAGGAGTGGAAAAGATTATGTCAAACACTCAGTCCAGACACACCAACCAGTAAGGTGTGGAAACAAATAAAAGCTATTCAAGGAAATAAAAAGACCAGCAAAATCCCAACCATCAAAAGCACGAAACTAGCAGTAACAGACCAGGACAAAGCCAAAGTGTTTGGAGATTACTTCCACGAAGTCTGCTCTAACAAAAGACTAGGAAGCAAAGAAAGACATAGAAGGGAGGAGCTGACACAAGAGTTAAAAGACGCAACAGACGAGAACATCGAAGAACACTTTATGGGTGCAGATATCACAACAGATGAGGTAATAACAGCGCTAAACGAAAAATCCGATTATTATTACCATTATAAATTATACCATCCTCAAAAAGCTCCCGAATAACACCATAAAAAACAATTACTAAGCTGTATAATGTAATATGGCAGACGGGAAAGATCCCCAGACAGTGGAAAACAGCCACGGTGATCCCAGTCAAGAAACTAGGGAAAGAGCCAACAAGGGTAGAGTCATACCGCCCCATTTCGCTGACACCGCACCTGAGCAAAGTTATTGAGACTGTGATAAATAAAAGAATAATATTCTACCTGGAGAAGAATCAACTCTACAGCCATAAACAATCCGGGTTTAGAGCCAACAGGTGCACGATGGATCAGATCATCAAATTGGAAGACCGTGTAAAGAAAGGATTCAAGAGAGGGGAAAAGACGTTGGCTGTATTCCTGGACCTAGCCCAGGCGTACGATCAATGCTGGAGTGAAGCCGCACTAATCAAACTAAAGAAAGTAGGCATAGCGGGTAGAACCTACAAATACATAGAAAACTTCCTCAAAGATAAAAGCTTCGCAGTGAGGATAGGGAGTGAGGTATCCGACACATATGTGCAAGAGAACGGCATTCCCCAGGGCTCGGTCATCTCACCAAATCTTTTCAATACTGGTGAACGAGCTGACAGAGGTACGAGAAATTGCCGCGGACAACTAAAACTGACTCCCGAGGGGTAGACCAGTCTTTGGTGTCACTGTTTCTATTTTGTGGCAAAGGTCGCGTGAACCTCTCCTGATTGGCTCATATTGGTCTACTTCGCTATCAATCTGTATGGCAGCATGTGGTCTCCAATTACGTTCTTCACAAGTTTCGACCAAAATTAGGAGGGTACTGATCAGAGAGTTGCTTTTTGCAGATGATGCTGCAATTACGACCCACTCTGAGAAAGAGTTACGACAACTATCTGCATTCTCCAATGCTTGTTCTGAATTCGGTTTAACAATTAGCAAAAAGAAGACACAGATTATGTCACAAGGTGCACATGGGGTACTATCAATCTTTATTGACGACGCCGAACTAGAGATAGTAGACCATTTTACAAATCCAGGATCAGAGGTAAATAGCAAATTATCCCTAGATCAGGAAATCAACATCCGGATTGGTAAGGCAGCAGCAACAACAATGAACAGGTTAAGAAAAAGAGTCTGGGAGAACAGGAAGCTTACTGCCAAAACACAAGTCCTTGTCTATCAAGCCTGTGTCCTTAGTACTCTTCTTTATGGCAGTGAAGCCTGGATAACTTACATACACCAAGAGAAATGTTTAAACAGATTTCATATGCGGTGTCTGCGAAGAATTCTTTGTATTAAGTGGCAAGACAAAATCACAAATACTGAAGTATTGGAAAGATCGGGATGTGTGACGGTATATCTCATGCTCAGTCTTCGTAGACTTAGATGGATAGGACATGTTAGGAGGATGGATGATGTTAGAATGCCAAAGGACATCTTTTTTGGTGAATTACAGGTGGTTAGGAGATCTCAGGGTCGGCCTCTACTACGATACAAAGATGTGTATAAGCGGGACATGATTGATACATGCATTGATAATGCACACTGGGAGCAAGTCGCCGCTGAATGTGTTGCATGGAGGGCAAATATCAGAAATGGAATAAAGACAAAGGAGAAAATTATTGCAAATAAATCATATACCGAGCATGTGAGACGTAAGATGGTGCATGATGGTGAAAATGACCATGTGTTCACATGCATCCACTGTGGACGAACATTTACAGCGCGAATTGGCCTTATCAATCACATTCGTCACCGCCATGGGTTGTAGTTATTAAGCCTTTTTGAAGCACAATGTAACAAACTATCGTCTGTCAAGACGGCAAGGTGCCAATGTCTTCACAAGTCTGCGGCGTTTCTCGTCAGTGTGTGGATTATAAGCCTCATTATCGTGTCGAGATGTCATACTCTATCGGAAGACTTTGCAGAGAAGGGCGTTGCCAGGTATACAAGTCAGTCTTGCTTGCTTAACTGTCATTTACTGCCAATATAATACCTTGCGGTGAATGGCGGGGTGGGGGGTGGATCTTTGAGCCTGAGGAATTAAGGCCGCCTGGCTAGTGCAGTCGCCGTGAACTGTGCAGGTTAGGATTTTCGTTTTGCCCCCGACAGAAAAAAATCCCACACCTTAACGGGGATTCGAACCCGGGTCTCCCGAAGGAGAATCCGGCGTTCTAGAACAAAATGTTCCGGTCCCGTTCAACCGTCGAATTTTCGATAGGTTATAAATGGGACGTTTCGTGTACCTTTCTCTGCCTGTGAAGATAGGGCTGCGTATTGTCGCTTCCCGTAAGATATACAAGTTAAGGGGTGCGAGCAAATAACTGCGTGCATTCGAAAACTGCAGGACGGCCAGGTTGACTTTCAAGGCGCGAGTTAACTAGGCGTCACTTTTCAGAAATAGGGCACAAGAGTAGTGGTGTCTCCCTTCGTACCACTTAGCTGCGTCACTGCTTGCAGGTCTATGGGGACAGTCGAAGGATTCGAATTCGGTTCTACCATTAACTCTACCCTGTTCAACCTCCAAGAGAAGTTATAGTAGGGTCCATCACCGGCTCAGAATGATAGTCCTGTGATTGAATCAGCCGCAACAGCAGCTGCCCATGGTTTTACCCTCACAGACAATCCGAAGGTGGTTATTGTCCATACAGGGTAATGGCTTAGTAAGCTTAGTTAATTTGAAAAAGATAAATGTTGCATGCCCTTTATAAGATGTTGCGATCAACACCAGGTAGTTTTCAGTAGTTTGCCATTGCTTTCTGAACGAGAAGTCAACGTTTAAGTCCAACTTAATGCCGGTGTATGGAATGAACGCCATATCTCGAAATCAACGCACTGGAAGTTTAAGATAGAGCGCTCTTATCCTTCCAAGACTAAATAAGACTGGAAGAAATGCCTGTCGAATTCGAATGTACTGAGTACACATGACTGATAAACCAGTGTAACGTTACTGACTGTGATAACTCGCAGATGGAAGCATGTGCATCACAGTTAGACTTAAGAAGGTAAAGGCGCCGAAACATTTAGCAAGGGGGGACCTCTTCTGGCGATCGGAAGGCTCTTGTCGTGTCTGCTCGGTAGTGGATTTCAAACCACAAGCCTTAAGTACATCAACAAAACACAACATCAGTGCCTCATTTGGTACATTTTAAAATCTATATCAGCCTTCACGCCTTTAGGTCGGCATGGCCATATGGACAAGAGCGCTCGTTCTTAAACGTCCGGTGTGCTGATGCCGAGGTCGCGGGTTCAACCCCTACACTGGTCAGTTGGACTAAAATGTTGACCTCTCGTCCTTAACTTAGCGACGTCAACTGCAAATACCTCTGAAGTCGGAGTGAGTTCGCCTGATGGCGAGGGGCACTGGTAATAGGGAAAGCTAATCCACACGAAAAAAACCAGTTCAGTGCACTAAGAAGTAGTAGCAAGTGCATATACTACACTTGAGTTCTTCTTCTTCTTCTTCTTCTTCTTCTTCTTCTTCTTCTTTTTCTTTTTCTTTTTCTTTTTCTTCTTCTTCTTCTTCTTCTTCTTCTTCTTCTTCTTTTTCTTCTTCTTCTGCGTTCATCCGGAGTTTTTTTTGTTTTTGTTTTTTGTTTCAGACGTGATTGCGTGGTGCCTGTTTACAGCAGAGCTGCGTTCTTGCGCTGTTAGGCCGACACATTCGCCTTCTGAGGGCATTTGTTGACCGGATTAACCATCCCGGGGCACTTGAGTTCAAGGTGAACGAAAGCAAAAAAATCACGCCTTTCATTGTTCCAATTAAGCCACAGGCTGGTCCAAAATAACGGAAGGCATTCAAGCTAAACTATGTGCTGCCTTGCTGCTGTTCAACTTTGTCTCAAATAAACCTAGATTAAGCCGCGAACCAATAAAGCGAACTCGACTGATTAACTACAACGAGTAGATTATGGCAAGGATAAAGTGCAAACACAAACAAACGTCAAAAGGTCAATCAAAAGTAGCAGTAAAACATCAAGAGTCAAAAATAAACATTCGCAAAAACAGAGATGATCCATGACTTTGGTGATCGTGTGCGATGGCGAAATATGACCGCCCAAGCTTATCGGCATGGCACAGTATGATGATGCGAGGTACATACCGTAGTGTAACAGACTGGACTGGGTGCAAGGGGTTAACGTACCTATAGTCTGTCCGGAAATTTATGCCGTCATTCAAGATCAATTATTTTGAAAACTATCTGTTGCATCGTTATGAAATTTTTCCAGCCGTCTTATATTTACCCCCACCCAAGGAATATGTCTTTGATAGGTCCAAAAACAACTTAAATCATTAAAAGCGGCATCATTCCTTTGATGTTTTGCTTAACAACTAGTGATTTCTTGTTAAAAAAGTTATGTTTACGGTAATGAGGACCTGCAAATCCAGATGACAAACAAAGGCGTATCTGGATTCGTATGGGAGTGGGTGCAATCAAAGAAGTAGCTTACAGTCGACAAAATCGGCTGCATTGCACCGGGTTTTTATCCCATATGGCTCAGTTTCTTTCCGCAGCGCGGAAAGCGTCGCACAAAGCACGAACTCCGTAGCTCCAGCGACGACCCTCGGCAGTCTCCGAATAAAATGAATGACGCGGCCCGGACAGACAGACAGAACGGTAGGTAGGTAGGTAGATAGGTAGGCAGAAAGATAGGTGGATGGATGGCTGGCTGGCTGGCTGAGTGGGTGGATCGGTCGGTTGGTGGGTCGGTCGGTCGGTGGGTGGGTGGGTGGGTCGGCAGACAGACAGGCAGACAGACAGATAGATTAGATAGATAGATAGATAGATAGATAGATAGATAGATAGATAGATAGATAGATAGATAGATAGATAGATAGATAGATAGATAGATAGATAGATAGATAGATAGATAGATAGATAGATAGATATCGGTAGGTCGGTCGGTTAGTGGGTGGGTGGGCAGGCAGGCAGACAGACAGACAGACAGACAGATAGATTAGATAGATAGGACAGACAGATAGATTAGATAGATTGATATCGGTAGGTCGGTCGGTCTGTCGGTGGGTGGGTGGTCGGGCCGGCAGGCAGGCAGATAGATAGATAGATAGATAGATAGATAGATAGATAGATAGATAGATAGATAGATAGATAGATAGATAGATAGATAGATAGATAGATAGATAGATAGATAGATAGATATCGGTAGGTCGGTCGGTTAGTGGGTGGGTGGGCCGGCAGGCAGACAGACAGACAGATAGATTAGATAGATAGGACAGACAGATAGATTAGATTAGATAGATAGATAGATAGATAGATAGATAGATAGATAGATAGATAGATAGATAGATAGATAGATATCGGTAGGTCGGTCGGTCTGTCGGTGGGTGGGTGGTCGGGCCGGCAGGCAGGCTGATAGATAGATGGATGGATGGATGGATGGATGGATGGATGGATGGATGGATGGATGGATGGATGGATGGATGGATGGATGGATGGATGGATGGATGGATGGATGTATCCGGATGGATGGATGGATGGATATCGGTCGGTCGGTCGGTCGGTCGGTCGGTCGGTTGGTGGGTGGGTGGGCCGGCAGACAGACAGATTAGATAGATAGATAGATAGATAGATAGATAGATAGATAGATAGATAGATAGATAGATAGATAGATAGATAGATAGATAGATAGATAGATATCTGTCGGTCGGTCGGTATGTGGGTGGGTGGGCCGGCAGGCAGACAGACAGACAGACAGATAGATAGATAGATAGATAGATAGATAGATAGATAGATAGATAGATAGATATCGGTACGTCAGTCGGTTGGTCGGTGGGTGGGTGGGCCGGCAGGCAGACAGGCAGGCAGGCAGACAGACAGACAGACAGATAGATAGATAGATTAGATAGATAGATAGATAGATAGATAGATAGATAGATAGATAGATAGATAGATAGATAGATAGATAGATAGATAGATAGATAGATAGATAGATATCGGTAGGTCGGTCGGTCTGTCGGTGGGTGGGTGGTCAGGCAGATAGATAGATAGATAGATAGATAGATAGATAGATAGATAGATAGATGATAGATAGAAGATAGATAGATAGATAGATGATAGACATATGATAGATAGATAGATAGATAGATAGATATTTGTCGGTCGGTATGTGGGTGGGTGGGTCGGCAGGCAGACAGACAGACAGACAGATAGAGTAGATAGATTAGATAGATTAGATAGATAGATAGATAGATAGATAGATATCGGTAGGTCG
Organism: Cepaea hortensis; assembly: GCA_963921405.1. Lineage (NCBI taxonomy): Eukaryota > Metazoa > Mollusca > Gastropoda > Stylommatophora > Helicidae > Cepaea > Cepaea hortensis. The sequence goes on from OY992895.1 coordinate 33,601,974, forward strand.
GTCGGTCTGTCGGTGGGTGGGTGGTCGGGCTGGCAGGCAGGCAGATAGATAGATAGATAGATAGATAGATAGATAGATAGATAGATAGATAGATAGATAGATAGAATCGGTGGGTCGGTCGGTCGGTGGATGGGTCAGCCGACCGGCAGGCATTCAGACAGACAGACAGGCAGGCAGACAGACAGACAGACAGACAGACAGACAGATAGATAGATAGATTGATTGATTGATTGATTGATTGATTGATTTCCACCAGAAACCGGGCCTTGTCAGCTAGTTTATTTATATAATCACGTTTCATGAAAAAACCCACATTTGGAGACGCCTCTGCATCTTCGCGCTGTTTGTTTGAAAACGAAAGTCACGTGAAAATTTTGAATAATATGGGTCGAGTCTTGGTGAAACTGTAAAACTGTTAAAATCATGGACGTAATCTTTAAGTCATTATTAATATACCGTATATAAGCTAACTTTAAAATCTGCTGTAAAATCTCCAGAACAAAAAATTTTTTGTTGGGTGGACATAATGATAACGTTATATACTAAATCTCATCATTTTATCTCAGCCCATTACTGAGATATTGAATTTTATATTGAGGCAACCAAAAAAAAACACACTATATTTATTGCTGATAAATTTATTATAAATGTATATATTATGAAAAATAATAGAGAATATTATAGGTCAGCATGCCCATAGTTTCCCAAACCTATAGGTCAGTGCTTTCGGGTCAGGTGGAAGCACTAATAACAAATACGCAACTGGGTAGGAGAGTACAGGAGGTCAACTAAGTGTATTATGTGTGGTCGGTAGAAATAAATACATTAGTACGTGGAACACAGCGGAACGTGAATCTCTAACATTCCCCTGTCAATCTTGTTACAAAAATGACAGGTTCTAGAAAGGCATTTCGAAGCTGGAATATTCTACCAGAAGCGAGTTGCATAAGACACGCTTTTACGTAAGAGTTTTTAAGACACGTGGGCAGGAAGGCATGGAGTAAGCGTGGTTATTGAGCTTGGCTGTTGTTGACCAGGTAAGACTACAGAATACTGTGGGACCTCGCTTAACGAGCACCTCGCATAACGAGTAATTCGAATAACGATCAAAATAAATGATAAAAAAATGACTCGCTGAACGAGAGACGTTTCGCATAACGAGTGACGCGGGGAGGGGAAGTCCCGGATTGTGCGCCTGCAACAGCGAACAAGATGACGTTCTTGAAGAATTTAAATTCATCAAGATCCAGTTTCTGCCTCTCAACACTACTCCGTTACTCCAGCCTATGGACCAGCAGGTTATTTCTAACTTTAAGAAGCTCTACACTAAAGCGCTCTTTGAGCGTTGTTTTGAGGTGACTGAAATGATCAATCTCATTCTCAGAGTTGTGGAAATATCACTTCCACATCGTTGCCTGCCTCAAGATGATCGAAAAGGCGTGGGAAGGGGTTACCAAGAGAACTCTCACTTCTGCTTGGAAGAAGCTTTGGCAGGAGAGCGTTGTCGAATGTGACTTTGAGGGGTTTGAGACAGTACCTGTGGAGCCTGTAGTCAACGAGATTGTGTCTTTGGCCAAGATCATGGGACTGGAGGTGGATAACAAAGGTATCGATGAGCTTGTTGAAGAGCATAGCCAAGAGCTGACCACCGAAGAGCTTACGGAATTACATTGTGTTTCACAGCAAGACGTTTTGGAGGAAAGTTTGTCCGAGGAGGAGGAGGAGGAGAAGGTAACAGCAAACCAACAATCTTCTGGCGCAATAAGAGAAATGCTGAAAACATGGGAAACTGTTGCATCGTACATTGAGAACCATCACCCTAATAAGGCAGTGGCTATGAGAGCTACTAATTTATTAATGATAATGCTGTGTCGCATTTCCACTAAATTCTGAAGCGTCGGCAAAAACAAATTTCTCTAGACAGCTTTCTAGTAAAAAAGAATTAGGTATGTATTATAAATTATAAATTATTTCAATTTTTTTTATTCTACAAATGAAATTTTCATTCCAGGTTCGTTCATTCCGCGATAGAAGAGGAAGATGAATCACACTCCTTAACAATGTATATATAATTTTCCTTGAATAAATTTCCTTCAAAATATTTTGAGTATTTTTTCGGCATGGAACGCATTATCGTATTTTACATTAATTTGTATGGGGAAAACTGTTTGGCTTAACGAGCGTTTCGCTTTACGAGTAAGGTTCTGGAACGAATTATGCTCGTTAAGCGAGGTTCCACTGTATAGGTAAAAGTGAGCAGCTTGGCTTGAACTCTCTAGGTGCCAAAACCAATTGTAGAACGTACAGTCGCTATAAGATCACAGAACTGGCGCTCATACTTCAATATTTCACAGACGTTATGATGACAGTAAATTGTTGTGCTGAATCAACAGAGTATTACCAAATTTATTATCACATTAACCAAGGTTGAAACAACAGAACTTGAAGCGTCCACTGTTTGGTTAACAGTGGCTAACCAAGGGTCATTCCTAGAAGTTGATATTACTTGCATCCTCACATTTTGGTTGCCCCATGTGTAGTGTGGCTAATTGTGAATATACAGTACTATCCGATAGACTGTGCAACAATAGTTTATTTTGCATTGGCATCAACAAAGACCAAGAAAGAAGATGCTGGACAGTTTGGCATTGTGACATGGAGGAAACTGTGTGTCAGAAATCCATGACAATAGGCGAGACAGAAGGGAATGGAAAGGCATCATGACCAACGCCGTACAACATGAACTATAAGGAGTAGGATTGAAACTTATATAAACAAAAGACATGATAATTTAAAACTACCGTGATAGCATTTTAAAACTACCATGGTAACACTTACATCGAAACATAGAACTATGTATTGCATATAAAATATAATTTCAGAATGCTTTTGGAATTCATCATGACAGCTGCGAGACTGCAGCCAGAGACCGAAATTCGTGGCGTGCATCATTACACAAAGGTGCAGTCATATGTAAGGCAACCAGGACTGCAAGAGCTGTGAAGAAAAGGCAGGACAAAAACCACTGCAGGAAATCCTCCTCCAGAAACATCAAGCATTCTTTGTCCACATTGTCAAAGAACATTTCGAGCCAAAATAGGCTTTATCAGCTATCTTAGAACTCACGGCTCCATACTTTCAACCCCACTGGATGAAATGAATGGTCATCATCATTCTTGATGGACAAACAACAAACATAAGATATAATTTAAAACTATCAGGTAACACAATGAAACATAGAACTATGTATTGTGTATAAGATATAGTTTAAAACTACCATAAAACAGTCGCTTAAAAGTCGACAGGGTCGACTTCATTGCACCGGTTTTTATCCCATATGACTCTGTCTCTTTCCACAGCGCGGAAAGCGTCGCACAAAGCACGAACTCCGTAGCTCTACCGACAACCCACAGAAGTCTCCAAAAAATTCAACTCGTGCTTTGTGCGACGCTATCCGCGCTGTGGAAAGAGACAGAGCCATATGGGACACGGCCCGGAATCGAACCCACAACCTTCGGAGCCCGAGTCAAACGGCTTGACCACTTCGCCACGGAGCGTCTCTAAAAACTAAAACTACCATGGTAACACTTACTATCGAAACACAGAACTATGTATCAATCAATCAATCAATCAATCATGTGCCATGCCGGAAAGCGTATGTATACCAGGCAATAAATACGGTAACATCAAAGAAGATCGTATACGAGAGCAAGAGGACGACGGATAAGAAAATGGATTGACGACATCAAAGACATTGTACAATCACACGGAATGACACTGCCGAGGGCGCTGGACCGTCAACTATTCCTCCCCAGGACGCTTGGTGACAAAAGTGGAACAAGACGACAAGGATGATGATGCTGATGATGAATAAATAGCATAACCCAGGCGCCGTCAACCTACGGCACGCATGCCTAACGGTGCATGTGGAATGATTCTCAATGGCCCGAGTGTTTTAAAGAACAGTATATGACATCAGTACACAAATTAACTTTTAATTAAAAAGAAGCTTATAGTTCCCTAAAGTTACTCATGTTATTAGATTCCTTCAAAACAAAAGCTGAGCCTGAATAATTAAGGCCGCCTGGCTAGTGCAGTTGCAGCGAAGTGTGCAGGTTAGGGTTTCTTTTATCCCCCCCCCCCCTTTCCCCAACTACTGAACGTAAAAACTGCCTAGTAAATCATACACAGCCAAAAATGATGGGATTGATTACGCATACTGCCCAAGTGTTGCCCACCCTTCACACAATGGCTTAAATGCAGTAACACTTGTAATGTCCGACTTCACTCATGTCTCACCACTACTTCCGGCGTATCCACTCTTCACGCCTGCTATAATTATCACAGTCAGCACCTCACAACCCGCGTTAAAAACAGGAAGGAGCTGGAAGGTTGAAAACGCAGTCGAAGCTTGCCCACGCATCACTTAAACTGGAGGAAGTCATGGGTACACCCAGTTGGATAGACAGAGATTCGGGCACCGTGACAGAGCTCAGATGTGGGTATAGGCGACGGCCAAGGGAGACAGAGACATGGTGATTCAGGAGATTCGTGAGGGAAAGGGCAAAAAGAGAGTGCAAATGGCTGTCCAACAGTCACAGCTGAGCCAGTGTGGATTTCATGGGAGAGGGTACTACAGAAGTCCCTCACATGGAAGGAGATCTGGCACATGGCACCACTGCGCCTAAGTTTCATAGTCCGATCCCTCTGCGATGTCCTGCCACCACATGCCAACCTGGTCAAGTGGGGTAAAGCCAATGACTCGTTCTGTCCCCTCTGTAAAGAGAACGAACGAACTTTATTTTCAAAAGGTCACAAACTGGGCATGCAAGCCCGTCTTACATTCAGCCCTTCCAGTCACTCCTCTTTCGTTCATCACTCTGCATGTTACAAAAAGTCCAAACAGCGGGGCACATGCTGTCTGCATGTAAAGACCGATTCACATAGCGCCACAATAAAGATCTTGCTGAGCTGGCAGCCATAGTTGATGAAGACAGAATGCGGGCGAACAGAGGGGCCAGAGCGAAGCCGATGCCGATTTACTTCGGCAGAACTGGGCAGCAACGTAGAGACAAGGAAGACTGTGCTGCTGACATACCGTACATCCTCGATGGAGCGAATGACTGGTAGCTGACTGTTGACTTGAAGCAGGGGGGTGCGTGGTCTCGAGGTATGGTGTCCGCCTCGGGTGCTGGAGGTCCCAGGTTCAAGCCCCGGTGAGGACCGGGATTTATTTTCACGTGGACTTTTAGTAATAAAATGTCCCCTGGTTTCTGGGTAGTGAGATCGGACGCCCGTGTGTATTGTTGCGCACGTAAACAATCCCTTGGCAGTTGGAAATCGACAGAGTAGCCTAAAGGCGCTGCCCGGGCAAAATTTCGATTTAAAAACTACCCAAAGTATTTCAGGATCCTCGCCGGTGCTACGGAGTTCGTGTACTGAGCTGAGTTTCTCCAAAGTCAGGTTTGAGTTAGGAGGAGAACTGAGCACTTATGGGTTACACCCGTGTGCCGTGATGTTGATCCATCGACTAAACTAAACAAACTTGAACAACCGTGGCGCGTACCCGGCAGTGATCCAACAGTTTTGATTGCGACCTGACATTGTACTATCCTCCTCGTTAGCTCAGCAGCTAACGCTGATTGAGCTGACCGTTCCATGTGAGTCGAGAATCGAGGAGTAGCACACGTACAAGATGGAGGAGTACAGTGACATGGTCGCAAGTCTGAGACAGGAAGGGTACACTGTCAGGTTATTGGCTGTAGAGGTAGTCACAAGAGGTCTAATCTCTCACTCCGTGTATGACGTGCTCAAACAGCTAGGTATCAACGGACAGGCAAGAACGCGGGCACCGAAACAATTTGGTGAAGCACAGCACATGAATAGGCCTCGTGCTGGCTATGGAACAACCGGAACCTGGAGTGGAACAAGTCTCTACAGTAATACCGTTAGCATTTCTGTCTTGACTGCTGAGCAATTAACATTAAAACCAACCAATCTTTCAACTAAGATCTAGAACTTGTAATGTCTTGTATCGACTATGTAGCCATCCCTCCAAGCGAGGGAATTGCTTGTGAAAACGGGACTGTTAGTTGTGGGCAAAACGCCACGCAATAGCAGTCGCTAAAGTCAGGTAACTGTCGGCCGAAATCCAACCTCCATTCGGTGGTGGTGGTCGTCTTGCGAGTTCCGCACTCCGCAGCAGAGGGGTCAAAATCCATAGCCAAGTAACCTAGAGGAAGAGCTGGCTTCCCAGAGTGCGGCTCCATGAGCTATGAGCAGGATACGAAGAAAGCAAAATGGCAACGAAGTCAACACCGGCGTGTAGTGAAGCTCCGGAGCATAGACTATAGAGGCAATGGCCAGGGAAGAAGCTGGTTTCCCACGGCTACAAGTGCTAGGATTTGTGTGAGGGCACGAAGCACCGACCGCACAAGGCTCTCCTCCCCGAGGGAGGGATGGCTTGGGAGCAGGCATTTTTTGCAGGTATGGTGCCGGTCTATGTGGCTAAGGACTTGCGAACGCGGTTTGTGAGCCCGTATACCGGGGTTCGAAACACAGCGGTGCTGGTTTTCTTCGAAAAAGGTATAGGAGCTGGTCGTTCAGAAAGCAATGGCAAACTACTGAACGTAAAATTTGCCCAGGAATCACGAACAGCGAAAATGCTGGGGTTGACTGCTACGTCCTGTGAAGGACATGCAACTTAATTTAATTTAATTTTTTTTTTTGTATGGGGCAAACAAGGAAACAACGCAAGGCAACACAAGGACAACGCATAGAATGAATGTCTCGAAATATGATTCGTACTCACGGCAGAAGAAAGACACCTGGAGCCATGATACGGGTGGGCCAGCCCCCCAGAGAGTGACAAGAAAGTAAAGGGCCGAAACATTCGGGGAAGGGGTGACCTCATCTGACGATCAGAAACCTCCTGTCGGGCTTGCTCCGCGGCGGAGTTTTTTTTTTATCACTACATCGGCTCTGTGGTGAAGGTCTTACGGTCGCAATTCGTAATCCCTCACACCGCGTCTGAAATACAGCTGCGGGAGATTTGGTTTTCATACAATGGCAAACTACTGAATGTAAGCTTGCCAACAAATCACAAACAGTCCAAAAAATGCTGACGTTGACTGCAATGTCCTGTAAAAGATATGCAACTAGCCTTTTATAATTACTATAAGACAAGGAAATATATGGACTTCCGAGCCGCTGTCATTGCAGTTTTTGTGTGATGATGATTATTGCCTGAAAATGTTGGGTTAATCCTCATCATCTCCCACTTTTGCCGTCAAGTGCGTGGGGCGCAACATTGACCGCGGATTCACCTGAGCAAATTTCTAATATGGTGTACGCTTTTACAAAACTAATCACGTGAACCCGCATTCCCCCCTTAACAGCAAATCAAGTAATTCTGCCGAATATTATCTTAACAATCAAATTCAATCTATTTTCTATAATGCGACTCGTGACACTATGTTTCAGTCATTGCATTTTTAAAGCTTTACTATAGTTCTACTAATTCCGATGTTAATCATCGTCCCTTCCCTTGAACCGCTACCAACTGTTTCCGGTTTCGTCTTCATAGTCTGTCAAGTTGTTGTCGATTTTCATAGCCCGTTTCTTTATTATTTTTTGCGCTCGATCGCTTTGAACTCAATCGTAGTCCAGACACACTACTACTTCAGGTAGTGCTGGTCTGAATTTTGCGTGTGAATTAGCTTTCCTTATTAACAGTATCCCTCGCCTTCAGGCAACCCCACTCAGACTTCAGAGGTACTTGTAATTTACGTCCTCAAATCAAGGACGATAGGTCAAAATTTTAGTCCAACTGTCCGGTGTAAGGGTTGAACCCCATACCTCAGCATCAGCACACTGGATGTTTAAGAACACGCGTTCTTATCCATTCGGCCATGCTGACCTACGTTTCTATATTAATTATTATAATTATTATACATTTACCGTTTAATTTATACATTTTCATGTAGAGTTTCTCGTGTAGTTGTATCCGTGTGTGTTTGTTGTTTGTGTGCTGACGAAGGCTTTTGGCCGCAACGTCCAGTTGGTTACTTGTGATCATGTTCTAGTCAAGCTGACCGTCCACGTCTCGCTTTTATGGTGATTCATTCTTGTAACACTACACACATCTGTAGGTCAGGGGTCAGCATGTCCAATGTTGACATGCATTTGCTCATTCATTATGTGCCTTGCCGGTAAGCGTAGGCGGTCATGTTTCGTCATCTCACTCGATCACCCGAGTCGTGGATCAGCTCAGTCTTCTTATCTCGACCATATCACGTGGCCAAGCCTTCCGGGTATTTACTTCTCTGCCTTCCCCTTGTTCTCTTCCCCTCGATCTTGCCAGTTGTCACCAAGTTCTCCAATTGATTTCTTATCATAACATGTCCACACACAAAAATTGTGACTGTCTACCTCTACTTCCTCTAATCAGTCTACGGTTTTCATTTGTTTCTTGTAGAACTTGGTTATTGGTTTTTCTATTTGTCCATGGCATTCTTTGCATTTTTCTCGGAAACCACATTTCCACAGCCATCATGCATTTGTGCTTAACTTTTATTTCCTCTACACCAGGTTCCATACAATGTATGAGACTGTCCATATGTCAAGTTTTCTATCCTAAACATTTAGCCGTATAACCTACTCTTTATGATTTCCATCTACCGCAGGATTTTGTTTTTGTTTTATAGCACCATGGATCCTCCCGCTTTTCACTCTTATTCAAGAAAACTGTATCCAATCTAAATATCCTTATCTTATTTATAAGTATTCTTTATGGATAGATATTCTCATTTTTGAAAATGTAGCTGGGCAGCGACTTATTTGGCCCTTTATTTATTGATATTTTTTTTCCAACCGCCAAGAGATGATTAACATGCGTGCAGCATGCATGGGGTTCCCCGAGTTTTTAACACTTGTCCTTGGTGTACAACAAATATGCTGTCAAGTTCTTTATTATGCACAGTTTAAATATAAGAAATACAATCATATACAGCATGGAGAGTGGTACACATGAAGAATACTCAAACACAGAAGATATTATGACCTGTACACTTGAATACTCAAATGCACAAAGTATGTTGGCCTGTACACATGAAGAATACTCAAATACACAAGGTACGTTGACCAGTACACATGAAGAATAGCCAATCGCTAATGCTACAGTGACCAATACACATGAAGAATAGCCAATCGCTAATGCCACAGTGACCAATACACATGAAGAATAGCCAATCGCTAATGCTACAGTGACCAGTGTCATATATTTTTGAAGGGACTGGGAGATCACTGTAGTGCATGCCCCATTTCTAAATAAAGAAGTTGGGCCCCATCCTCTTCTATCTTCAATAACCCCAGAATATGACCCTCGAGTTATCTGCAGGCGTCGTCTTATTTGATTTAGTCTAGGAGATATAGATTATGGCCCTGGTGAGAATAGTAATTACTAACTGGGAATCTGCCCCTTCTCCAAGGATTCTTTTAGCTCTTGAGCCCCCCTTTTCTTTTCATTCTGAGGAAAGTCTGGAGAATTTTCTCAGCCTAATTTATGTTAAGAAAGCATGGATGTTGAGCAGTTGATAGACCTTGAGTCTCTCCCAATTTAATATTCCTCCAAGAGTTAATTTGTTTTTAAACAATTAAACACATAACCAATCACAATAGATCCTGACAACATGGTGTACACACATAAGATGGTGAATCACAGATAGGTTGAACTGACTAATCAACAAAAGATCAGTTAATGTTAATTATTTATTGACTGGGCCTGTGTCTTCTGGCCTGTTACTTACATTTTCTATTGTGGTTTACACAAGATAAATTAGAAAATGCATATAGGACCAACGTCACAGTCCATCAACAAATAGGCATCAATACATAAGATGTCAGCAAGTATGGAAATATTGTAAACATTTGAATGTTGTACTTGTTAAGTGTGGAGATAATACATATATATATTTATGTATCAGTTCTTGAGACTGTTGTGTGTTTTCTTAAGAGCTATGTAACCTTGCGATTGGAAGATTAGGATAAGCCTGGGTCCTTCGACTGATGGATCCACTTCAGTTCTGCCCGTGTAGCTTCTCTGAAGGCTTCCCATACTCTGCTCATGGCCAAGTCATCTTCCATCTCAAGTGCGGTTCATCTCTTTCTCTCTCGGGTCTGGTTTGGTTGGTTAGCCAGTTGGATGCCAATTGGTTGCCAATGGGTTGCCATCAAGAATTCACTCGGATCCAGACATTCTGCCGTCCCTATTTAAAAATGTGGTCACACCAGCTTTTACGTCTGTTCATCAAGCGGGTTGCAGTAGAAGTGCGCGATTAACATATTCTAAGCGGGCTTTCGAATGCAGGCGTTGTCACGTGTCTGTTCTTATCCAATGATCTCCTGAGTTTGGGCTGATGAAATGTTTCCTAGAATTGATATATATGTTTTTTCTTTATGCTCTATCACTTTGAACGCAAGCGTAATCCATACACACTATTTATAGTAGTGATGGACTGAATTTTGCGGTTGGATTAGCTTTCCTAATTAACAGTGTTTCTCGCCATCAGGCGAACCAACTCTGACTTCAGAGGTACTTGTAATTTACGTCCCCAAGTCAAGGGCGATAAGTCAACATTTTAGTCCAGCTGTCCAGTGTAGGGGTTGAACCGCTTACTTCGGCATCAGCACTAACAGATGTTTAAGAACACGCGTTCTTACCCATTCCACTATGCTGACCTGCACTAGTGAATATCAAGACCTAGCACTTCACATTTCTGTGGCAGAGATGCTGCCCTGTTTATACCGACTGTTTGTCACTCCATTATGACACAACACAAGACACACTTATACTAGACCCACTTGACACACATCACATCAACACGAAGCTGAAACAGGCTGTGGAACTCAAGTATCCGAAAAGCATGCGTCAATCAAGGAGGAAGACTAAATGCAAATAGAGACAGACAAACAGTCGCAATAACCAATGATCAGGAATGTTAATATCCATATACAAGTGCAAAGACAAGTGGTAAACAGGAAAAACTTTTCAGAGAGTACAACATGAACGATTAATTACATGCCTTCAAGATATAGGAGTAGGCGGAAAGGACATCAGACTTATTAGTAACTTGTACTAGGAACAAGTGGCGTCAATTAGATAAGGAAATAATTAGTCGTCTTATCACAGAGATAAAAAGAGTTTGGCAGGGATGTGTGTTGTCCTCAAGCCTTTTCATTCTATACACAGAAAGAATTTTTAAACAAGTTGAACTACACCAATGGAAGAATCATATACTGGAAGGCCCCGGTTAACGTTAGGGTTATCTTCTTGGAAAACACGACTTTAAGTGAAACGACATATAGTGAAGAAGAAGAAGAAGAAGAAGAAGAAGAAGAAGAAGAAGAAGAAGAAGAAGAAGAAGAAGAAGAAGCAGCAGCAGCAGCAGCAGCAGCAGCAGCAGCAGCAGCAGCAGAAGAAGCAGCAGCAGCAGAAGAAGCAGTGGAAAGGAAAGGTCAACAATGACCTAACTTTTAACTGTCAAACTAACCATGATCATGTAGCCACAGCAGCCAACCATCCAGTCTTTCTGCTATGTAAATAAAATATAACAACTACACCCAGCGTGAAATAGGAACTTCTATGCCTGTAAAGTCAACATTGATTTAATGTGGAACAGCCGTGCAGATTACCAGTTTGTGATACGATACTAGCCCACTGCAACATACTGAGCTATGAGGAAGCTGATCGACAAGTAAAATCAGGTGGATTTCTAAAACAAACTGACTTGAATACGACTTATCAAACAGCAAAGAGTTAAAAGTTAGTTTTATATCCTTTACATGACATAGCAGTCAACTCCAGCATTTTTTGGCTATTTGTGATTCCTGGGCAAGTTTTATGTTCAGTAGTTGCCATTGCTTTTTGAACGACCGGCTCTCATACCATTGTATGGAAATCAACGCAAGGCGGTCTGCTTCCAACTCACCTGCTGCTGTGTTTCAAATGCTGTATGTAGGATTATGAAACCCCTTGGCCACAGAGCCAAACAGCAAAAGCTTCTATAAAAGCTTCCTACATGGAAAAAGGAACAAATGATCACATTGACTATAGGAATATATGCCAATCATCAACTTTCAAAGTTTCCTCTGTTTTGTCTTCACCTTACAGTAGTACAGGAGTGTGCATGTTCCAACGATCACAAGATTTGCCGCTGGTAACGGAGCATTTTGATAGGTTCTCCAATGTTGGAAAGTTCAAGGGACAAACCAGACAAAGAGACACACAAACCTGCTGCCTTGTAGTTAGACTAGGGACAGTCAAAGGCTTGGGACAGTAAACCCAAAAACATGTTTGTCGAAATCGGATGTATTGAGCTTGATGAAACAGTGTGACACATTTCAGTTTATGATGTTAGGATGTCAACTTTCAAGTTCCAGGTCACCTTTATTGGATTGTGAACAGGACACAAAATACTGAAATATTCTCTCTATCAAAGGTTCAAGATAGATTTATGAAACCACAGCGTGTGGCAATAGTCCCCTGACAGCCAATCACCTTTTACAGTCCTGCTCAACTTGCAGTAATGCACGTAAACAAATATGGTACCAACCTACTTCATTCCACGAACCGTGGTAGTGTAGTGGCTAGAAAGTGGTTCTCAACTGGTGGGGAATTTCTCCCCCCCCCCCCCCCCCCCCCCCCCAGTTCATGAATTAAGATTATTTCAAGATCACATTAATACAAGAACCAGTTAGTTGATATTGTTTTTCCCTCAAAATTTATTTTACGGTTCTGTACTTCTCGCCCTAATGAAATTTGTTTTATAACGTAAGTAGACCCACACATCACGTTTTATGTAGATGTCTAGACTTGTTCTAATATGTGTTATTAAACTTCCATTTTTATGTATATTGTGTAAGGATGGGGGGATTTATAGGGAGGAAATTCGAAAGGGGGGGAATGACGTTCTGAACATATGGTAAAGGGGGGCGTGGGCCAAACAAGGTTGAGAACTACTGGGCTAGAAGCTCACCTGCTGACCCAATAGTCATGGGTTCAAATCCACAATGGGACATATTTTTGTTTAACTGACCTGAACTCCATGATTAACCCAGTCTATAAAGAGTACCAGGAAATGCCTTGGCAAGTAAAGGTGGTCGGTGTGATACTAAACCTGATAGTTTGGTGCGCCGTGAAAAACATGTTTATCCCCAAATCAGCAAACGAGTACTCTTGTGTCAGGTCGAAGCACTAATAACTGTCATTTACTGCCAATATAGCACCTTGCGATGTATGGCAGGGGTGTCTTTGAGCCTGAGGAATTAAGGCCGCCTGGCTAGTGCAGTCGCCGCGAACTGTGCAGGTTAGGATTTTCTTTTTGCCCCCGAAAGAAAAAAATCTCACACCTTACCGAGGATTCGAACCCGGATATCCCGAAGAAAAATCCGGCGTTCTAGCCACTCGGCCAGCCGCTCCTCGGACAAAACCTCAAATTGGGTAGGAAAGTATAGAAGGTTAAAATGTTTACTACACTTGGCCAGTAGTAATAAAAAATATTAGTACATGGTAAACTTAGCAAAACGTGGATTCTTGGCCATTTTCTTGTCAATATTGTCAGAAAAATAACAGGTTCCCAAGCGCATTGCTAATCCAAAACAATCTAGAAGAGTCGAAAGCGTAAACAGAATTCCATCTTAAGAGTATAAAAAAAGAAATATTTTAAGAGTATAAAAGTATCATTTAATTTACAGGACGGAGATGTAGGTTTCCAATAGCATGGATAATTGCCAGAACCAAGAAGTTAAAGAAACTATACAAGCATAAATGCTAAACGTATCATCGATCAGAACGTGATTAGATCGATGTGTCACACATACATGTAATACCAAAATGTCTTTGATAATATTGGTGAAAGAACAAGCAATACAAAATATGTTTGGCCATTTTAATACATGTTGAAGCAATGCTAACAGCAATGTTCTTCTTCATACTAACAGTGGCAGACCTTGTGGCTTTCGTAGATGTCATCATTACATGTATTATCACACTGCTGTCTCGCGTGCTTAGACTTAATGTTTTCGTGAACAGTGCTAACTTATCAGCTGTGCAACACATACGATGCTAGAACCATATTTTTAAATACGAGCTGGCATATGGTGAGTGATGTGTTCAGTATTCCCCATTTGCATTTTCCTCATGTTGGACTGGTAGTGCATGGTTCTGTTGCCCTGCTACTGAGTTGAGTGCGTGGCGCGACACTGTGAGCTGTGAATTTTGTTTGGAATGTTTTACATCTGTCCGTGGTTGTTGTAGCATGACTGCATATTCAGAATGATGGCAGTCGACCTGTCGCTTGGAATTGAATTGATTGCCATTTCAGTTCATGAGTGCATTTATCTCTGAGACTCGTGGTGGTCGTCGCTGGAGCTATGGTGTTTGTGCTTTGTGCGATGCTTTCAGCGGGCCGCCCTGCCGACAGGGACAGAGCCATAAGGGATAAATCCTGGGGCAATGAAGTCAATCCTCTAGACTTTTAATGCAGTAATGTGTGGCTGCTGGTTTTCTAGTGGCTGCCGCTTCCATCGATGGTGAATTGTATTTTCCGTGGAGGACCTTTGTGTTAGCATTCTGACGGCGGCATTATGCACAGTGTACCTGTGCAGGCTGTTGGCTTGTCGAGATTCCTGTCTATTCCACTTTTCACATGGGCAGTGAGGAGCATTTCATGTGATATTCACTGGCACAGAAATGGAGCATAATGGGGACGACCCATTGCCGTGAGGTTGAAACTGCGAATAACTAACTGACTGACTAATTAATTTCCCAAGATATTCCTAGGTACCCAATTTAGGCTAGGTCGACCTGGAAGTCCAGATCAATTTTCTTAAATTTTAAATCCACCCCGATGTGGATCAAGCCCGTGGCCATCGGGCTGGCAGGTGAACCTATATCCACTATGCCAGCATGGCTACACGACATGATTGAACAGCTACAATTGAAAATATTGGCAGGGGGCACACATTCAGGGAGACAGAAAAAGATGCTCAGGAAAGCAACTACATCACACAGGCATTAACACAAACAGTACGGTCCAGACTTATACAGAGCTCACGGCAATTGCTGAGAATAGGGGACAATGGAAAGACAAGATGTGGTGATGGTGATTGGGGGGGGGGGGGGGGGGGGGGGGGAGAGAGAGAAGACAGATAGAGAGAGAGAGAGAGAGAGAGAGAGAGAGAGAAAGAAGAGAGAAAGAGAGAGAGAGAGAGAGAGAGAGAGAGAGAGAGAGAGAGAGAGAGAGAGAGAGAGAGAGAGAGAAACTTAGAAGCTGAGGTTAAGAGGTTACAGTTTCTGCCTCAGGCTTACAAGGCTCAGGGTTCATTCCCAGTATAGAGATGGGAATTTTTCAAGGAACCATTTGTATCTAATGATATTACATGGTTACCAGTCAACAGCATACCACAACAAGCAATGATGTACAGACCAGATGGAAACAGAGGAAGAGGCCGACCACGTAAACGTTGGATGGAGGGAATAGCAGAATCCATGGGAATGTCAATATATGAAGCCCATAATCGGGCACTCTCACGATGTTTATACTTCACCTTGACACCGCAAGGTACAAGAGGAACATGATGAGATGAGATGAGATATTACATGTCCCCTTGATCTCTTGGGTAGTGAGATTGGATACCTACCTTTCTTAGATAAAGGTGATGATGTTGAAACCCAGGCAATCAAGATAGCAACAGAGAAATTACTAAATACTAGCCATGGAACACAAACTGTGGTGCTATTGACGGATGCAAAATCAGCACCCGAGGCGCTCCTGTCTAGGAAATTGCCAGTATTACGGACACTACTTTCTTAACTTTGCAGCCAGCATAAGGTCACCATACAGTGGATACCATCTCAATGTGGAGTATGCGGAAACGAGAGAGCTGATTGATTAGCTAAGGAAGGAGCAAAAGAAGAACAACCTGATGTTGCCATACCACCAAACGAAAAGAATTATCAAATCAGTCAGAAAGCCACCAAAATCTGCTCTAGACAACTACCACGTTATGGACAGACCAGAACAAATCATTATTCTGCGCCTCAGAACAGGACACAATAGATTATACAACCACATGTATACAAAATTCAAGATTTGTGAATCAGCCATGAGTACATGTGGATTGGTGCCGTAGACAGCAGATCACATACTCCAAAACTGCCCAAAATACAACATATCTAGGCAAACCTTCTGGCCTAGAGAGATAACAGTGGAAGGCTTTATGGACCACTGAGTGAACTAGAGAAGACAGTTACATTCATACAAGAGACGACATTGCAGTATAGACATATTTCAAGCGAATGAAAGAAGAAGGGTGAAAAACAGGATGTCCTGTGTGCTAGCTGTGCACGGAGAAAATCTCACGGCAGTTGGAAATTGCAGAGTGTAGGCCATAAGGCTGCTACCTTTGCAACATTGTTAGGAAATAAAAGCTACCCACAGGTGGATAGAGCCCGTTACCATGGATGGAGTTTGTCTAGAGGACGTAAACCTGACATAAATGCATGTCAAAGTCGGACACACTGACCACTGAGATGCGTAACTAAATGTGATGCACTTCCCTAGGATGAAGAACAAAGAAGATCAGCAGACTTCAACACCAGTCTTAGAACTGACTGACTAAATGACAACTGATCTTGTTTAGCTTGTAAAGCTGTGGTTCTCAACCTTTTTTGGCAAATGCACCCTTTCACCACATTCGTAATGTCATTCCCCTCCCCCCCCAACCCGGCTATTTCCCGTCACTGAAATACATTACAGCATGCGATCTTCATCATTTTAGTTTGGGATGTTCCCTCTGACCTTAATAGTAAATAATTACGCAGTACACGTAAAAATAGAAGCTAAATTTAATAGTGAGTGACATCTTACAGTCTTGACAGACCAAAGTATGTAAGTTGGAATTTGGCCAAAATTCCATCACAATGCCTGGGCAGAGCTTCAGAGAACATGTGGTGCCCAAACGACATGTTCCCTCTCTCGACCTTGCCTTGTTTGATCCAGAGGAATGGATAACAAATACGTCTGCAACAAGGCAGGCTGCAGACGCTGGCGGCTAAGCATCAAACCTCCAAGACCTCGCCTCCACGAGCAGGAGACGAGCGATGGCCAGACCCTAAATCCTTGGGATTTGAATTAGGGGCTTTCAACCAAATCCTGCATGTAAGGGTCGTATAAGCGCCCGGACCACTTGGCGCATACACCTGTCAAACGCAAGTGTCTGGACCTTGTAAGCATGTACTACCGTCAGACTCCCCGCCTGACTCGTGCGGCTCCCGCGACCAACAAGAGTAGGCCCGCCGGAGATATTGCTCGTCTGCTGCGAGCAAATCTCCCTGCCTGCCACTGTGTGGATATTGCTCGTCTGTTGCGGACAAATCTCCATTCACAGTCGACTGAATAAGTAAAGAAACGATAAAAGTAGTGGTATTTCAATTCCGCTTGCGCTCCCACCTATGCTACACCCTTCATGTATCTTCACAAAGTCGGACTAGAGTCAAGCTCAACAGGGTCTTCTTTCCCCACTGATTCTGCCAAGCCTGTTCCCTTGGCTGTGGTATCTAGATAGTAGATAGGGACAGTGGGAATCTTGTTAATCAATTCATGCGCGTCACTAATTAGATGACGAGGCAATAATATAACACATACTAGAATGTGATGAGTATCACACAGCTGTGATGTTGGAGAACATCATGACAACGGAAAGATTGACGGGAAGAGAGGCAGAGGCAGACCAAGAGAAATTATGCTGGATGGACTGAGATGGTGTCATGGAGGAATATCGACAGCGGAGTTAATCCAGAAAACCAAAGACCGAGATCTGTGGAGAGTCATGAACGCCTACACCAGCCGACATGGTACTTGATGACGATAATACTAGAACAAGTCTAGACGTCTACATAAAACGTGATTTGCGGATCTACTTACGTTACAAAACGAATGTCAGAAGAGCGAGAAGTACAGAACCGTAAAGTATGGAGGGAAAAATAATATCAAGTTATCGGTTCTTGAATTAATGCTTGTAATAATCGGGTAATGAGTACGTCATGAGTACGCTTAATCTCCTCAGATCTGAGACACAACTGTACGCAATGCTCACATATAATTCAAGAAAGGGGGACAAACACATGTTTTGTGTGGCCCTGAAGCCAGTTTGAGTCTGCCAATCTGTGGTCTTAATCCCCCCCCCCCCCTGGAAACCCTAAAATTCCCCACCGGTTGAGAACCACTGATGTAAAGGATCCTTTGTACTGCTCAAAGGTATCTCCATACATGCATCAGTCTCCTCTGATAGATCACACAAGGAGAATCTCAGCACAGAGTATTAAATCTGTAGCACCAGCAAGAACTCAAATGTGTGTATACAAGAAAAATGTGTTATAAATATTCTTTTGTGAGTAGGAGTTAAAATTTGAAACTTAGGTCAAATTATATAGTAATATCCTTCTTTACACCGGATCACGGAATGGAGACAGATCATTACAATGGATAAACGTGAAATTAAATGTGCAGCCTGATGACTGTCTTGTTGTGTATGGTACGTTACACATTCCTTAGGTATTTATAATGGCCATGTTAAAATTTGCCTTAGTGAGTTATGTATTACTGATTATTTTCCATGTGTTTTAATGCATACTGTTCTCTTGTTCTCTAAGGTTAGCTTCATAAGTGATGTATGAATTAAATAACGTGAGAGGAAAGAGAGAAGGAGGGCAGAATGTCACTTGAGCCTGCGTGCCCAAATCTTAACAATTTAAAAATAAAGTTTGTTTGTTTGTTCGTTCATTCCGTACACTTATATATATTGTTCTTCTTTCCTTAGCCAAAGAAACATCACACAAACAAGGAACAATCTAAGCTTAAGGTACTCTCACAGCACAAACTAACAACTTACTGTTGCCTGTGTTGTACAGAGCTTTCACGGATTTCTTCATCTTGGTCAGGCTGCTTCTGTCTACGTCCAGTGTCTGAAACAATCAACGTACAGATGCAGCTTATGCTTCAATTGTTGCTCTCTTATTGTTTCTTCTTCTCTGTATACGTGTCAAACCCAATATATTTAATTCACGATCTTAAGTAACTGCTCTTCGGATGTGAGTCCTAACGTGAGGTTATGTCTGTTCCCTTCTTCTGGGCATTTCCTTCCCTGACTGTCACTGGCAGGGGGGTCTTTGAGCCTGAGGAATCAAGGCCGCCTGGCTAGTGCAGTCGCCGTGAACTGTGCACTGTGAACTGATTTTCTTTTTTCCCCCAAAAGAAAAAAATCTCACACCTTACAGAGGATTCAAACCAGGGTCTCCTGCAGGAGAGTCTAGCAGCTTAGCCACTCGGCCAGCCGCTCCTCCCTTCCCCAACAATTCTTAAAATGAACCGGTGCCCATTCCCACCTGTGTATTACCATGACTCATATGGGAAGCTTAGAACAGGAATACTGTGACCTATCATACATGTCTTAAGAGGCGACTAATGAGGGTTGGTGTGGGGCTGTCTTTGGTGTGTTATAGAAAACTGTAGCTGCAAAATTCAACCAAGTCTAAAAATAAAGAAAAAGAACAATTCAGCCAACAACTAAGAGGAAAGCTCGCTTGCTTTGAACTCAAGCCTAGTCCATACACACTATTTATAGTAGTGATGGACTGAATTTTGCGTGTGGATTAGCTTTTCCTATTAACAGTGTCCCTTGCCATTAGGCGAATCCAATCCAACTTCAGAGGTAATTGTAATTTACATCCCCAAGTCAAGGACGATAGATCAAAATTTTAGTCCAACTGTCCAGTGTAAAGGTTGAACCCCTGACCTCGGCATCAGAACATCGGATGTTTAAGAACAGGCGTTCTTATCCATTTGGTTATGCTGACCTGCGGAGATATATGATTTGGTGCTGGAAAACTCAGAGGAAAGGCCAGATGGACACACATTCAGACTGCTACCATTAATAGAGGGACTGTTGAAGATGAGAACAGCACACGCATGGGAATGTCCAAGCACTGTGATATTGGTCCTTGACTTAATTCAGTTCAACTCAATGTGAAAAAATTGCAGAGTTTGGATTGGTGACTTACATCCTTTCACCCAGGGAATTCTCCAAAACTGGCATCTGAAATGTTTGAGCTATGTATGGATTGGGAAAGGCAGCATAGGTGGTGGAAGAACATGAAAAATAAGAGAATTAGAGACTGTCACCGTCATCTACTGCCTATAGTACGTTGCAGTGTAGGACGGGGACGGGGACGGAGACAGGGACAGGGACGGAGGGAGGGGGGTGTCTTGAGTTTGAGGAATTAAGGCCGCCTGACTAGTGCAGTTGCCGTGAACTGTACAGATTAGAATTGTGTTTTTGCTTCCCGACAGGAAAAACCCCACACCTTACCAAGGATTCGAACCCGGGTCTCCTGAAAGAGAACCCAACATTCTAGATACCTGGCCAGTCACTCCTTAGAGACAGAGATGAATAATAAGGGGAGGATATGGAGTGAGCTGATGGGGACAGTAAAAGATAGAACCGATGGCCTGCATTGGTTCTGGGTGTATGTTTTAATGGGGGATAAAGGGCAGACAGAGAAGAGGACCCATTTTTTAATCTGGGTCAGCACCAGAGATTTACTGATAAGGAAAAAGGAATCCTGCTGCAGCAACAAAGGATTGAACCCAGAGTAAGCAAGTGCATAAACCACTGTGTCATCATGGTTACAACTCATTAACTATCACTTTAGGATAATATCCTGCGGTCCTATTAATGTATCTGATTTTATCAATTACTAGTTAGTTATGAAAGAAACCTTTGTGATCAAAGAAATTAAACGACGACTATCAATTGCTCTTCAAAGACTAAAACAATTTAATAAATTATGGAGTGGGACAGACAGAACTACAAAAATGAGATTTTTAAGAGCATGCTTCTTTCCCATTGCAACATACACCTGTGAGACATGGACACTTACTAAACAAGCTGAACAGCGCATAAACGCCTTTGAATATAAATGTTATAGACGGGTTCTAAGAATATCTTGGGTAAAGAAAAGAACAAATGCATTGATACTTCAAGAGCTAAATACTGAAGAGGGTTGACTATTAAATTTGATAAAACAAAGAAAATTTATATATTTTGGTCACTTGAAACGTCATGAAAGTTTGGAGAGAATAATAATGGATGGGTATATGCCTGGGATGAGAGGAAGAGGAAAGCCAAAGAGAAGATGGGTGCAGGATGTGGCGGATGATCTCCAGATGGATGTATCAGACGCGGGACATCTTGCTTGTGATCAAGAAGTTTTCCAGAAGGTTATGGGAGCGAGGTTCTGCAAAGGACATGCTACTGAATGAATGAATGAGTTAGTTAATTGACTGATCATCCTCACTGCACATCGAACCATTCAGTCCATAAGTGCTCGGATCCCCTCCTCAGTAAATCTCATAGTGTGCAGCGGTTCACGACACATGTTCTGTGTTAGTTTATTAATTTCATTTGGCTTCCTGCATAGTGTTCTTGTCTGGCCACATCTCTTTTAACTTGCTGTCAATTACTAGTGTGTATAAACATTTCTGTTACTTAAGGGCAGTGAAAACAGATTCACAATCAGACACAGGCGATTTGGAAGAACCTCCTTGCAATGATTTTCACAATGGTATACTGACAAATATACTGTAGAAGGCAAGGGTACAGTAAATGCTGTGTATATACTGAGAACAGTAATTGAACGTTCTGCAGAAGTAAACAAAGATCTACATCTTTGCTTTATTGAGTACACAAAGGTTTTCGATAAAGTGAGACATGTCGACGTGATAAGGATGATTGAAGATCTACAAATTGATGGAAAAGACCTTAGACTTGTAAGAAACATATATTGGAAACAACAAGCTGCCATAAGAATTGATAATAAAGTAGGTCACTATGAGCCTATTAAGAGAGGTATGAGACAGGGATGTGTAAGGTCTCCAGATCTTTTTTCCCTGTACAGGACCTGCAAAATTTAGTAGATGCGGTTGTTGCACACAGTGAACAACTAGGGTTAGAAATGAATTGTAAGAAGACACAGGTTATGGTTGTCGCTGGGAAGAAGGAAATACGACAATGTAATATACAAGTAAATGGGCATATTCTTAAACAAGTGTATCAGTACAGTTATCTCGGAACAGTCATACCATCAGATAGGAGATGCCTTGAAGAAATTAGAACATGAATTGCCATTGCGAAGATAGCCTTTTGCAAGATGAAAAACATACTGACCAATAAAAAGATATCAATTGAAACGAGAAAAAGAGTGTTGAAGTGCTACATAGAACCTATACTTTTGTATGGATGTGAAGCGTGGACAATGAGCAGACAAGCTGAAAAACATCTGATGGCTGTGGAAATGTAGTTTCTGAGGAAAATGCAAAGAATACCATGGACAGACAGAAAAACCAATGAACAAGTCCTTCAAGAAACAAATGAAGATCGTAAACTGATTAGAGACATTAGACGTAGACAGTAAAAATTTTTGGGACATATTATGAGAAGAAATGAATTGGAGAACTTGGTGACAACTGGCAAGATAGAAGGGAAGAGATCAAGGGGAAGACCGAGAAGTAAATACCTGGATGGCTTGGCCACATGGCATGGTCGAGACAGAAACATGGAGCTGATCCACGACTCTGGTGATCGAGTGAGACGACAAAACATGACCGCCCACGCTTACCGGCATGGCACATGAGGGATGGATGGATACTGACAAAGTAACATGAGAAAGGTGCAGACAGACACCTAGCTTCCATTCAAAAATCAAAAATATAGAGCATTTTGAGATTGTTCCCCCAGGGCATGCCGGTGTTGTGGAGAAAACAAGCAAGCGGACAGGTTGGCTGGGTCTACACCCCTTGGTGGGGTATTGGTGCATGGCTGGGTCTACACCCCTTGGTGGGGTATTGGTGCTTGGCTGGGTCTACACCCCTTGGTGGGGTATTGGTGCATGGCTGGGTCTACACCCCTTGGTGGGGTATTGGTGCTTGGCTGGGTCTACACCCCTTGGTGGGGTATTGGTGCATGGCTGGGTCTACCCCCCTTGGTGGGGTATTGGTGCATGGCTGGGTCTACTCCCCTTGGTGGGGTATTGGTGCATGGCTGGGTCTACACCCCTTGGTGGGGTATTGGTGCATGGCTGGGTCTACCCCCCTTGGTGGGGTATTGGTGCATGGCTGGGTCTACCCCCCTTGGTGGGGTATTGGTGCATGGCTGGGTCTACCCCCCTTGGTGGGGTATTGGTGCATGGCTGGGTCTACCCCCCTTGGTGGGGTATTGGTGCATGGCTGGGTCTACCCCCCTTGGTGGGGTAATGGTGCATGGCTGGGTCTACACCCCTTGGTGGGGTATTGGTGCATGGCTGGGTCTACCCCCCTTGGTGGGGTAATGGTGCATGGCTGGGTCTACACCCTTTGGTGGGGTATTGGTGCATGGCTGGGTCTACACCTCTTGGTGGGGTATTGGTGCATGTCTGGGTCTACACCCCTTGGTGGGGTATTGGTGGGGTATTGGTGCATGGCTGGGTCTACACCCCTTGGTGAGGTAATGGTGCATGGCTGGGTCTACACCCCTTGGTGGGGTATTGGTGCATGGCTGGGTCTACACCCCTTGGTGGGGTATTGGTGCATGGCTGAGTCTACACCCCTTGGTGGGGTATTGGTGCATGGCTGGGTCTACGCCCCTTGGTGGGGTATTGGTGCATGGCTGGGTCTACACCCCTTGGTGGGGTATTGGTGCATGGCTGGGTCTACACCCCTTGGTGGGGTATTGGTGGAGTATTGGTGCATGGCTGGGTCTACACCCCTTGGTGGGGTATTGGTGCATGTCTGGGTCTACACCCCTTGGTGGGGTATTGGTGCATGGCTGGGTCTACCCCCCTTGGTGGGGTATTGGTGCCTGGCTGAGTCTACACCCCTTGGTGGGGTATTGGTGGGGTAATGGTGCATGGCTGGGTCTACACCCCTTGGTGGGGTAATGGTGCATGGCTGGGTCTACACCCCCTTGGTGGGGTAATGGTGCATGGCTGGGTCTACCCCTCTTGGTGGGGTAATGGTGCATGGCTGGGTCTACACCCCCTTGGTGGGGTAATGGTGCATGGCTGAGTCTACACCCCTTGGTGGGGTATTGGTGGGGTAATGGTGCATGGCTGGGTCTACACCCCTTGCACCCCTTGGTGGGGTATTGGTGCATGGCTGGGTCTACACCCCTTGGTGGGGTATTGGTGCATGGCTGGGTCTACACCCCTTGGTGGGGTAATGGTGCATGGCTGGGTCTACACCCCCTTGGTGGGGTATTGGTGCATGGCTGGGTCTACACCCCCTTGGTGGGGTAATGGTGCAAGATAAAGCAGACATGGTTGTGGCCCTTTGGAATTGTGTATAATGCAGAAGAATTGGTATAAACTCATAGCTTGGAGATAATGGTGCTGCAGGGAGTGTCCAGAGGATCTGGTCAACACTCAAAACTCCAAGGGAAGGTCAGGTGGACACATAATCAGAAGGCTATAAGTACTGGGACTCTTTGCTGGCTGTTGCAGATGAGGACGGTGCATGTACAGGAATGTCCCGAATGCTGTGATTTTGGTTTTTTACTCAGCTCATCTCACAATGGTATGAGCCAGCAAATTGAGAGAAATGTTATCTCTCAATTGTGGAGAATTGTGGGTGGGAATTCTACTTCCTGAGTTACTAGCAGCTGAAATTGTGGGCATGCCTGCATTTGACTACTAGGTAAACTTTGTCATTATATGCCTGCAAGGTTGCTAGCCAAAGAATATGTTCATTAAAGGATAAAAATTGGCATGCAGTGCACCCTATCAGTTCAGAAAGAACATCCATAGTGAGAACCATGTTCTGTTCTGTTTTGTGGACATAACTGTAAAGAAATGAAGTTCATATATGTGACAACATTCTGGTCAATTTATACCTAGTTACGAACTAATTTGTAAAATGAGTATCCCCAATAACATATTTTTTTTTACCTTTTCTACAGTTATAAAATGACTTGCAAAAAATTTTGTGTTTTAACTAAAACAATATAGTAGTGAGACTGCACAGTAATATGACTATGAGTAATAATACAAATAATAAATAATGTTTATTGTTTGTTAAATTGTTTAATGTTTAATGTTATAATGTTTATTAGAAAAGGCATTCGATAGGGTAGATAGAAACAAGCTGCGGGAAATCCTTAAACAATATGGAGTGAGTACACATCTAACAAACCTATGTAGAAGTTTATACAACAACAGTGAATGCATAGTGAGAGCAACTGGAGGACACTCAGAACCCTTCAAGATAAGCTCTGGAGTACGACAAGGTTGTGTCCTGTCCCCTCTCTTGTTCATAACATATATAGACAACATATGTAAAGAAACCAGCCAAGCAGAGACAGCAAGAATACCGCATGATGAGAACACAGAAGAAGAACCATCTGCAAATCTAACCATTAGAGAACTATTTGCAGACGACCAAGCACTAATAGCAAAATCAGAAGCTGAATTACAAGACCACATGAATAGTCTAAACGAAATGTGTAGGGAACATAACATGAAAATTAGCACAAGCAAAACAGAGGTAATGACTATAACTAAAGAAGAACAAACAGCAACAATCCACCTAAACGAACATCCCTTGAAACAAGTAAAGTGTTTCAATTACCTAGGAAGTATAATATCATCAAATGGCAGATCAGAAGACAAGATTGAAAATAGGTCCAATAAGGCAAATCAACTCATTGGACAAATGGCAACAATACTAAAGAACAAACATGTATCAATAACTACTAAGAAAGCACTTTACAACACAATCTTCATACCAACTCTGTGCTACCAATGCCAAACCTGGACAATGACAGAAAAAGAGAAAAGAAAAATCACAACAACAGAAATGAGGTTCCTGAGAAGAATACTCAATGTATCAAGAAGAGATAAGATCAGAAATGAAGAAATCAGGACTAAAGTGGGGGTTAAAGCAGCACTAGATTTTATTAGAAAGCAGCAAGTCAAATGGTTTGGCCATGCAAGTAGGTTACCAGTCAACAGCATGCCACAACAAGCAATGATGTACAGACCAGATGGAAACAGGAAGAGGCAGACCACGTAAACGTTGGACGGAGGGAATAGCAGAATCCATGGGGATGTCGATATACGAAGCCCATAACCGGGCACTCTCACGAAGTTTATACTTCACCTCGACACCGCAAGGTACAAGAGGAACATGATGAGATGAGATGAGGAGATTGTTTGTCAATGATTCCAGTTAAGTTTGTAGTGTTATTTTTTTTTTTTTAGTTTCATTTTCCGCTACATCCCCTGACTTCCACACAAAATTAATCAATCAATCACAAAAATACACTCAAAAAATATATGTTTAGAATTAGCCTACAGACGTGAGGGACGTGATCAGTCTCGTTTACTTTTTTCCCCCATATTTTGCAATATTTTTAACAATAACAAATTTAGTCTTTTCTGAATTTAATATTAATATACACTATTGAGTGCAAAACATTGGCTTAATTTAGCACTATAAACCAGCAGATATGCACTGTAATAAAACGTATTTTAAGCGACGCAATAGCATTTAACAATTGCTCAAGTTTGAGTGAAAACTGGCTTTTTTCTTCACATCATCAACCAACTCACTTCCTCGAGCGAGGCCACGGTTTGGCGACAGACTCCCATCTTGCTGGCGAATGTCGACGTAGTCGGAGAATTGAAATCCTCCCATGTTTCCCGAACAAAATCCTGCACCGCTATCATCTCATCGGTTTCTTGTCACGTCGGACGAAGAAATGTGTTCCTTCCTCTTCCTTTCACTTTCACACAGAGAAAACAATTTAAAAAAAAAAAAAACACTGTCTGCTAGGAGGAAGTCATCTTGCTCCTTTCGCGCATTTGTATTGTATTCAATATGGAGGAAATTTTATGAGAGTCGCTTCCCCTGCTGTAGAGCCCTGAACATAATATTATGGATATATTAGCATGGTTGCCTGAAGGAGGCTACTAATGAAACTAGAACACTATATACAACAATAAGAAAGAGACAAACAGCTTTCTTTGGTGATGTGATGAGAAGAGAGGCATTGGAGAACATCGTGACAACTGGAAAGATCGAAGGGGAAGAGAGGCAGACCAAGAGAAATGATGCTGGACGGATTGAGGCGGTGGCATAGAGGAATTTCAGCAGAGTTGATCCAGAACACCAAAGACCGAGATCTGTGGAGAGCCATGAACGCATACGCCAGTTGGCAGGGGAACTTGATGATGATTTTGGCAGGGCACTTGAGGATGATGATGACAGTAGACAGTACTACCTGCTATCTGTTAGCGCCGAATGATGGGCGGCGCTCACCAAACCCGACAGCCCACGTTGTGCCAGCGGTTTCGGGCGGAGGAGTGCAATTGGGAAATTGCAACCTAAAGACTAAATTGTAAATGTCATGGCATGGCAAACCAGGCCCTAAGCCTTGGTCGGCAACTGGTCTAGGATGGAAGCTCCAATAGATGGACAGTCTTGCTTTGCTGATCCGGCAGCTTCTGCAGCTTGTCTTATCCCAGATATATTCGTGTTACCTTTCCTCTGGGGGTAAACTAGACAGGCCTAGAGAGGGGTGGGCGGGGGGGGGGGGGTCCACGCTGCATGGGCAACACATGGTCTCTAAATTCAGCACGGGCTTTGTGTTATGGAGAGGTATAACTCTATTATACAAACTAGCGTCTGTCAAGACGGCAAGGTACCAGTCATTCAGTCATTAGCTGTGGGCGGGGGGGGGGGCGCAGCGCTGTGGCTAAGGGGTAGTGAAGCGCGCAGTTTCATAATTCCCCGACATGTCGAGTCAAGGTTTTCAAATCTGGAGTGGGGGGTTTTGGAAGCGGAATGCTTTGCGCTGATTTCGGAGGTCTGAGAGGTCAGCCGTTCAGTGTTCAGAAAGCAATGGCAAAAAAAAAAAAAAAAAAACGAATTAACATTGCCTAGTAAATTACAGATAATTAGTCAATGATGGGGTTGATTACAAATAACATTGACATTCTGGTCCATAAACATCCTATTATCACCTGAAGTGGTGTTGGGAAGGTCCCAGGTTGCAGCTTTCCCACGAAGGTTCCCATATAAGTCTAATCCCTCCTGTGAACAGTCTATGAACAGAAAATCATGGCTTCTCAATGGTGAATAGACTGGCCGAGAAGCTGGTCAAACAGACCAAACATCGGTTCCAAATTGCTGTATGTAGCCGGGGCGCAGTGTTGGGGTGAGCGCCCAACACTGCTTAAATACCCCAATGGCTCGTGAATACATAACCTCTGCAGCAAAAGTCCAACTCCTGGCCTTCACGTGGCGGAACTGTTTTAACTAACAGGAGAAGGGGCGACGGCGAGTATCTGGCGCCGGAAAATAACCAGTGTGCTCTAGATGTGTATACACATACATGCATGTGCAGACACGTGTGTGCGTGTGTACACATCTAAACTAGAGTGAGACCACAGTCTGCTCTAGCAAAGGAAAGGTGCTGAAGATGGAGGCAACCAGCCAGGAGGCGCACCACAGAAATCAGGATGCCACGCAATCACGCAAAATGGAATATGTCGACTGCTGCTAAAAGTTATGGTGCTCGCCCTGCTTTGGACCCCCAGGCAGGTGCAGTGCCGGGCCTTATGTCTCGAAAGGGTCCAACCCCAACTACTGGAGGTCCTTCTCAGATGTCCTGTGGAGCCAGGGGACATGAGAATAGAACAGCTGGCCATACTAAACAAAGACTTAAAATAATGCACTGGAATGCGGAGGGAGTCAGCAACAAAAAAGTAGAATTAGAAAACATCCTGGACAAAGTAAAAGTAAGCATATGTTGCTTGCAAGAAACTCACCTCAACGAAAATATAGCCTTCAAAATCAGAGGCTACCAGTGTTACCGATCTGACCGAAAGGACAGGCGAAAAGGTGGGATACTTACCCTTGTAAAAAATAACATCACTGCTTCCCAAATCGAAGTCTATATGGAAGGGGCTGAGTATCAGACACTTAAACTTAAAACAGGCTATACAGACCTACATCTGATCAATTACTACTGTCCAAGTTACCGCCCACAGGCACTGGACACACTACCATTAACAGAAAAAATGATTGTGTGTGGCGATTTCAACAGCCACTCGCAGAGTTGGGGCTATGATCACATGGACCAGAGAGGAGAGAGACTGGAAGACTGGCAGGATGAGAATAGATTCATCTTGGTTAACAAGCCGTCCGACCCACATGCTTTCTACTCGAGATCATGGCACTCTACATCTACACCTGACCTGGCTTTTCATTCACCAGACCTGGAGTGGAACATTACACGAATTGTTGGGAAACAACTAGGTGGCAGTGACCATCGACCAGTCTTTCTAACTGTAGAAAATGAGCTTGTAAGTGAAAGCAGCACCCTCTCGAGGTGGAACTACAAGAAAGCAGACTGGGCAGTGTACAAGCATCGCACCAGCATACTGGTTAGAAACCTGAACACTGAGAAAGACATAAATAAAGTAGTTGAAGAGTTTGGGAAATGCATACTACAGGCAGCGCGAGAAACAGTACCAAGAGGAGCCCGTAAACAATATAAACCCTACTGGAGTAGTGAACTGGAACAGTTGCATAATGATTTGGAAGTATGTAGAAAGCAAGCAGAGGCCACACCCAGCCAAGAGCACCACAATAAATTCCAGCATGCAAAAGCCAAATTTCAAAGGGCCAAGCTGCAGGCTAGACGGAAAAGCTGGCAGGAAAAAACAGAGTCTCTGAACTTTGAAAGAGGCACAAGGAAATTGTGGAAGCTAATAAAACAACTTAACGATGAGGGCACAGGGAGAAACTCAAAAATTGCACTACATAAAGATGGAAACATCTTAACAAGAAAGCAAGCAGCTGACCATTTTGCGGACTCATTCGCACAAGATAACAATATCAAAATCATTCCAGAGAAACAACAAGAGATTCAAGAGAAACGGCAGCATACAGGACAGAAGGAAATAGTACATGAGGTTCTGGAGGCACCCATCACAATCAGCGAACTGGAGCTAGCCATATCAAAACTGAAAATGAGAAAGTCACCAGGAGCTGATGGTATCTCCAATGAAATGATCAGGAACCTAGGAACAGAGGCCAAAGCAGAGCTGTTGCAGATCTTCAATAACAGTTGGACCTTAGGCAGTGTTCCACAAGCCTGGAGAGAAGCAATCATGATACCCCTCCTAAAATCAGGGAAAGATAGTTCCATTGCCTCTAGGTACAGACCAATTAGCTTCAACAGCTGTCTCTGCAAAACACTGGAGCGGATCATCAATCACAGACTGCAGTGGTACATTGAAAGTAAAAACATCCTTGTGCCACAGCAGGCTGGCTTTAGGCAGTGCTACTCTACAGAAGATCAGACAACCTACCTCTCTCAAGAAATTGAGGATGCATTCCAAGAGAAGAAGCTGGTGCTTGCGGCATGGATAGATTTGAAGAAAGCCTTTGACAAAGTCTGGAAAGAAGGTCTGATGAATAAACTGAGAAACTGCAAAGTCAATGGAAGAATGTACAAATGGGTGAAAGCATACTTGCACAACAGAAGAGCCCGAGTACAGATAGACGGACTAAAGAGCAAGAAAGTACTACTGCGTCACGGAGTTCCCCAGGGCGGAGTATTGTCCCCCACACTCTTTCTAATCTTCATCAATGATCTCGTTGCTAATCTACCGCATGGAATTAAAGCTGCAATGTACGCCGATGACCTGGTTCTATGGAGCACAAACGAACATGCATCAGTGGCCACTAGATTACTACAAAGTGCTGTAGATACATTTGCTTCCTCTGATGATGTGAAGGATACGTTCTATGAGCAGCTAGACTCTGTGATCAAGGCAGTTCCAAAATCTGACTACATTTATATGCTCGGTGATTTCAATGCTCGTGTGGGCAAGGACTCGAGTTCATGGCCAGTGTGTCTTGGAAAATACAACATCGGTCGCATGAATGATAATGGGCAAAGGCTGCTGGAGCATTGCACTAGAAACGACCTATGTATTACAAACTCCTTTTTTAAAACAAAAGAGATGCATAAGGTCACATGGAAACATCCAAGATCCAGCCATTGGCATCAGCTGGACTTTATTATCACACGGAGACAACATCTGAACCATACATCATTAACTCGAAGTTACCACAGTGCTGACTGTGATACAGATCATTCTTTGGTTGTTGCAAGGGTTAAACTGAGACCAAAGAGAATCTACACAGCTAAACACAAGTCTAGCCCCAGGATTAATATTACTAACACTCACGATCCTGGAAAGTGCTTTGAATTTCAACAGCAACTTGAAGGCGCTTTTAATGATACATCAGAAAATTGTATAGTAAATGATAAATGGAGTAAACTTAAGGAAACTATTTATAAAACAGCTGTAGGGGTTTACGGCACTGTGGATCATAAGAGGCAGGACTGGTTTGCGGCAAACAGCCAGATACTGCAGCCCTTGATTGATAAAAAGAAGATAGCTCTCTTAAGAAATAAGGAAAGACCAACGCGTAACAATCTGAGTGAGATGAAGCAAGCGAGGAAGGATGTACAAAAGGCTGCCAGGCAGTGTGCGAATGACTATTGGATCAAGTTATGTGAGTCCATTCAAATCGCAAGTGATAAGGGAAACATCAGAAGCATGTATGAAGGGATAAAGAAAGCCTGTGGTCCAATGATCAAAAGAAGTGCACCGCTGAAAACCTTGACTGGAGAAATCATAACTGATAAGAAACAGCAGATGGATAGATGGGTCGAGCACTATTTAGAGCTTTACTCAAGTGAGACCAAGCTAGCGGATGATGCCCTCAACGCCATAGAGGCCCTGCCAACTCTTGACCACCTGGACACACTTCCCACCATAACAGAAGTTAAGTGTGCTATAAATGAGCTTGCATCTGGCAAGGCTCCAGGTAAGGATGGGATTCCAATAGAGGTAATCAGGAGTGGGCAAGACACACTCGCTCTACAGATCCACCAGCTAATAGAGCTATGCTATCGAGAAGGACAAGTCCCACAGGATTTCAAAGATTCAAGCATCATAACGCTGTACAAGAACAAGGGAGATCAGAGTGAGTGTAACAACCATAGTGGTATCTCACTTCTGTGTATTGTTGGGAAAGTATTTGCCAGAATTGTCCTGCACAGACTTCAAGTCCTGGGAGATCAAGTCTACCCCGAATCACAGTGCGGCTTCCGTCAGAACCGGTCTACCATTGATATGATATTCTCATTGCGACAGATGCAAGAAAAATGCCGGGAACAAAATCAGCCACCGTGTATTGCCTTCATTGACTTCACAAAGGCATTTGATTTGGTCAGTCGTGAGGGTCTGTTCAAAGCACTAAAGAAGATTGGCTGCCCACCAACTCTTCTGTCCATTGTGGAATCGTTCCACACAGGCATGAAGGGTATAATCAAGTTTGATGGCTACCCTTCAGAAGAGTTTGAAATCAAGAGTGGAGTTAAGCAAGGTTGTGTACTATCCCCCACCCTCTTTGGGATATACTTTTCACTTCTACTGAAATATGCCTTTCGTGATCAGGATGACGGTATATACATTCACTCACGCTCAGATGGTGGCCTCTATAATGCTCAGAGATTGAAGGCCAAGACCAAAATTAGCAGGTTACTAATCAGAGAGTTGCTTTTTGTGGATGATGCTGCGATTACGACCCACTCTGAGGAAGAATTACAACATCTACTATCTGCATTCTCCAATGCTTGTTCTGAATTTGGTTTAACAATTAACAAAAAGAAAACACAGATTATGTCACAAGGTGCACATGGTGTACCATCAATCTTTATTGACGACGCCGAACTGGAGATAGTAGACCAGTTTACATATCTAGGATCAGAGGTAAATAGCAAATTATCCCTCGATCAGGAAATCAACATCAGGATTGGCAAGGCAGCAACAACAATGAACATGTTAGCAAAAAGAGTCTGGGAGAACAGGAAGCTTACTGCCAAAACAAAAGTCCTCGTCTACCAAGCCTGTGTCCTTAGTACTCTTCTTTATGGCAGTGAAACCTGGACAACTTACTCACGCCAAGAGAAAAGTTTAAACAGCTTTCATATGCGGTGTCTGCGAAGAATACTTGGTATTAAGTGGCAAGACAAAATCACAAA
Organism: Cepaea hortensis; assembly: GCA_963921405.1. Classification (NCBI taxonomy): domain Eukaryota; kingdom Metazoa; phylum Mollusca; class Gastropoda; order Stylommatophora; family Helicidae; genus Cepaea; species Cepaea hortensis. The sequence continues at coordinate 33,635,190 of OY992895.1, forward strand.
TACTGAAGTATTGGGAAGATCAGGTTGTGTGACGGTGTATTCCATGCTCAGTATTCGTAGACTTAGATGGATAGGACACGTTAGGAGGATGGATGATGGTAGAATACCAAAGGACATCTTTTTTGGTGAATTACAGACGGGTAGGAGATCTCGTAGAGTCGGCAAAAGAACAGGAAATGATTGTAGGAAACACCTGGTTCAAGCAACACCCTAGAAGATTATGGAAATGGAGGAGTCCTGATAGCAGGATTAGAAACCAGATTGACTACATTCTGATTAGCAGAAGATTTAGAAACGCATTAACACTAGCAAAAACAGTTCCCAGTGCTGATTGTTATAGTGACCACAGATTACTCACAGGAACATTGAGGATAAAGTTGAAGAAAGTCAAGTATATAACAGGAAACACTAAATATGATTTGTGTACATTGAGTAATGACAAGGAAATACAAAACAAATTCAACATAGAAGTACAGAACAGATTTAAAATTTTGTCTGATCTAGAGATCCTATTCCAGGATGCGGATGATCAATGGGAAACGTTGAAGAATTCAATCAATGTGGCTGCAGAAACAACTATTCCAAAATTAAAGAAGGTGGGTCGTAAGAAATGGATGACTGAAGAAATTTTACACCTCATGGAAACAAGAAGACTCAACAAAAATAATTCTGTCAAATATGAAGAAATTCACAGACAAGTCAGAATATTATGTAAGGAGGCAAAAGAAGCATGGCTTGAGGAAAAATGCTTAGAAATTGAAAACCAACATAACAGTCAAAATACCAAATTAGTGCACAAAAGAATTCAGGAACTTACTAACTAATAAAAGAACAAGTACACCAACAGGGTGTCTAAAAACTGAAGATGGCAAAATCATAATAGAAAAAGACCAGATTCTACATGTATGAACAGATTATGTGAAACACCTTTATGATGATAACAGAGACGAACAGTATGATATTAGATTTAATAATGAAGGACCGCCAATTTTGGAGATGGAGGTTCGAAATGTTCTTAAGCATGTTAAAGCTGGCAAGGCCCCCGGTGCAGATAACATCACAACAGAAATTATTAAAGCTTTAGAAGAATTTGGACTAGAGCAAGTCACCAGACTGCTGAACACATTATAAGATACTGGAGATATACCTAATGAATTATGTAACTCTGTATTTATTGCAATCCCAAAGAAATCAGGAACCTTGGAATGTGATCAACATAGAACAATTAGTATAATGAGTCACATCACAAAGATTTTGCTAAGAATTATCATGCAAAGAGTGAGGAAGAAGATACAACCTGAAATAGGGGAAGAACAATGCGGATTTGTAGAAGGAAAGGGTACAGTAAATGCTGTGTATATGCTGCGAACAGTTATTGAACGTGGTATAGAAGTAAACAAGGATATACATCTTTGCTTTATTGACTATACAAAGGCTTTTGATAGAGTTAGACATGTCAGCATGGTGGATATGCTTGCAGATCTACAAATTGATGGGAAAGACAGTAGACTTATAAAAAACATATATTGGAAACAACAAGCTGCAATAAGGATTTATAATGAAGTGGGACAGTATCAGCCAATTAAGAGAGGTGTTAGGCAGGGATGTGTGATGTCTCCAGATCTTTTTTCCCTATACAGTGAAAATATTTTCAGAAATGTAGAGGATATAAATGGAATCAGCATTGGAGGACGAAACATCAATAACATTAGATATGCAGATGATACAGTATTAATTGCAGACAATGCGCAGGACCTGCAACAATTAGTAGACGCGGTTGTTGTACACAGTGAGCAACTGGGGTTAGAATTAAATTGTAAAAAGACTCAGGTTATGGTCGTCACTAGGAAGGAAGAAGTGCCACAATGTAATATACAAGTAAATGGAAATATTCTTCAACAAGTGAGTCGGTACAATTATCTTGGAACAGTCATAACATCTGATGGGAGATGCCTTGAAGAGATTAGAACAAGAATCGCCATGGCGAAAGTAGCCTTTAGCAAGATGAAAAACATTCTGACCAATAAAAAGATGTCAATTGAAACGAGAAAAAGAGTGTTGAGGGGATACATAGAGCCTGTTCTTTTGTATGGATGTGAAACTTGGACAATGAGCAGTCAAGCTGAAAGCATCTGATGGCTGCAGAAATGTGGTTTCTGAGGAAAATGCAAAGAATGCCATGGACAGACAGAAAAACCAATGACCAAGTACTACAGGAGACAAATGAACATCGTAAATTGATTAGAGAAATTAGACGTAGACAGTCAAACATTTTTGGACATGTTATGAGAAGAAATGGATTGGAGAACTTAGTGACAACTGGCAAGATCGAAGGGAACAGACCAAGAGGAAGATCGAAAGGAAAATACCTGGATGGCTTGGCCACATGGCATGGACGAGACAGGAACACTGAGCTGATCCACGACACTGGTGATCGAGTGAAATGGCGAGTCATGACCGCCCACGCTTTCCGGCATGGCACATGATTGATTGATTGAGGAGATCTCAGGGTCGGCCTCTACTACGATACAAAGATGTGTGTAAGCGGGACATGATTGATACAGGCATTGATAATGCACATTGGGAGCACGTCGCCGCTGAACGTGTTGCATGGAGGGCAACTATCAGAAATGGAATAAAGACAAAGGAGAAAATGATTGCAGATAAAGCACACACAGAGCGTGAGAGACGTAAGATGGTGCAAAATGGTGGAAGTGACCATGTTTTCATATGCACCTGCTGTGGGCAAACATCTGCAGCAAGAATTGGCCTTACCAGCCACACTCGCCACCGCCATGGGTCGTAGTTATTAAGCCTTTTTGAAGCACAGTGTACCAAACTATCGTCTGTCAAGACGGAAAGGTGCCAATGATTGTTCTCTCCAAACTTTCGTGACGTTTCAAGTGACCAAAATATTTCAATTTTCTTTGTTTTATCGTCTTTAATAGCCAACCTTCTTCAATATTCAATTCTTGAATTATGGTTGTATTTGTTCTTTTCTTTACCCAAGATATTCTTAGAACTCGTCTATAACATTTATATTCCAAGGCGTGATTTTTATGCGCTGTTCAGCTTATTTAGTAAGTGTCCATGTCTCACAGGCGTATGTTGCAATGGGAAAGATGCATGCTCTTAAAAATCTAATTTTTGTCATTCACTCCATAATTTATTCAATTGTTTTAGTCTTTGAAGAGCAATTGATAGTCGCCGTTTAATTTCTGTCATTGTGTCACCCTTGTTGGTAATCAGTGACCCAAGATATTCAAAATTTTCCACCACCTCCAATTTTTTCCCATTAACGTATATTTCTTTCTCCATAGTAGTTTTGTCTGTATGCATTATCTTTGTTTTTGCTATGTTAAGATATAATTATAAGTTGTGCGTGTTGTTACAAGGGGAAACAAATACTTCCTTTTCACGGGAACATAATATTTATTTTATTGTTTGCAAGGGACATAACTCACCAACTTTTTTCAAAAGAAACAATTAGTTACATCAGTTGTTAAATGTTTAATTTAATGACACTACCTACTCACAGTTAACACGATAATTTGATATTCTAAAGTAAAAATACTTTTACTGCTAAAATTGAATATAATGTACTTGTTAATGCAATATATGCAATGTTTCAATACTGCAAGATCCGTGCACGATGTTAACGACTTCCCCTAATGGTCGACCTGACATTCTTACTCTGGTTTCGCTTCACAACGTATAGTAAATATTATTTTTACTGTCCTCTTCCGGATAGCCAGGGTAGAATTAGCATAACGCAGATAAGTATTACCTCACATACATATACCATTGTCAACATACATGCACCACCAAATTATAACTACCAACAACAATTTTATGAAGAACTAGACACATTACTCACACATACATACAGAGGACAGAACATCATACTCTGTGGAGATTTCAACTGCGTCTTACAGGCATTGGATATAATAGGCGGATAAATGAAGACACAGGTTAGGAGAATGGAAGGAGAAAGCACAACACAGTTAGAAACACTGCAAAACATTTTAGACACACACAATTTAATAGACACATTCAGACACAAACATCCAAATAAGCGAGAAACAACCCACACAAATAAAACACACCACACAGCAAGAAGATTAGATAGGATATATATACCTGCAACACACCACATAGTAAACACTAGGCACCTACAAGAGACATTACAGTACACAGACCACAAAGCCATCTTAGCACACATCAGTACAAGCAACATAAACATACAGATAAACAAACGTTCACAACATTGGAAATTTAATAACACACTTCTAAAGAATACAGAATATGAGGAATATATGGTACAACATTTACACACATATACCGACAACATACCGGCTGATAACATCGGACAATACTGGGACCTACTGAAAAATACAATACGAAGCAGAACACAACACTTAGCATCCATCATACACAAAGACAGATTAAGACAAGAACAAATTATACAAACAGCCATACAACTAACAAAACAGATGGACAACAAAGCACCACATTTAAACACACTAGAAGAACAATTAGAGCAGCACCAACAACACAGATATCTAGGCGCCCTCCTTAGAACAAAACTAACCACAATCACGCAAGAGTCTCCCAGTAAACAATATTTAGCGATTGAACGGAACGTACAACACAGCAGACAAATAAGCAAAATAATAGACATGCAAGGCACCACACAAACAGAACCCGCGCAAATAACAGAAGCATTCAATCAATACTACACACACCTATTTACAGCAGAGACAGTAGACACACAGACACAAGACTAATTTCTAAAATACAGTAAACAGCTGTCAGACGCAGACAAAGACATACTAGACACAGAACTAACACTAGCAGACATAACACACGCACTCAGCAAAATGAACAAAGACAAGACACCAGGACCGGACGGCTTGACTGTAGAATTCTACCAACATTTCTTTCCTATCTTAGGTGGCCTTCTTCTTAAAGTATATCAAGACGCCTTTGACAAAGAACAACTACCAGACAGTTGCAACATGTCGTACATAACACTCATACCTAAACACAACACAGACAAGACACAGATGAAAAATTACAGACCCATATCTCTACTCAACACAGACTATAAAATACTAACAAAAGCACTGACCCACAAACTGAGACCCTTTATGTCAACACTCATACACCCAGACCAACAATGCGGCGTACCACATAGAAACATTCACCAGCATACACATTTTATTAGAGACATCATCACATACACACAGGAGAAAGACTGTCAGGCCTCTCTTTTGTCCCTAGACCAGGAGAAAGCCTTTGACAGAATTTCCCACTCCTATCTACACAAGACATTAACACAGTGCAATTTAGGCCAGTACTTTGGGAGGTGGATAGCGATCTTGTACCGGAATCCTGAGAGTAAGGTGTTGGTTAACCACACACTCACTGCAGGCTTCCGGCTCACAAGATCGGTGAGACAAGGATGTCCTCTGTCGCCGCTCCTATATGTGCTGGTTTTAGAACCACTACTGGAAGCAATCAGACAAGACACCAACATCACAGGCACATTCATACCAGGCGGAGGAGAGCGGAAGTTGCTTGCATACGCAGACGACACCGCTTTCTTCCCCACCAACAAAACATCCGTTACAAATATACTTTACACCTTTACACAGTTTGGTAAGGGGAGTGGGGCAAAATTAAACATACAAAAATCACACATAATGGGTCTCGGTAAGTGGCGAAACAAAACAGACTTTCCTCCCGACTTAACAGCCACAGACAACATCAAACTATATGGGATAACATTTCCTAATAACTCCCGACAGATACACGCGCAGACATGGAAAAACCTCACACAACAAATTATAGACATGCTGCACAGATACAGGTATAAGACATCCACAATATTTGGTAGGAGCATCATAGTTAACACTTTCGTCATTCCCAAAATAATATACTTAGTCACAGTGCTAGACCCTCCTAAACAGACAGTCACAGACATCAACAAACACATCAGACGTTTCATCTTTGGCAGCACAATCTATTCCATCAAACATAAGACACTCATACAGGACAAACGAAAAGGAGGAATAGCACTACAAGACATAGATACAAAAATACAAGCGCTTACAATCCAACACATAGGACATATCCTCAATCAACCTGAAAAACACCCACTAGCACTCTATTACATAGAACTCAGACTGCAACACCTTAGAAGAATACAACTTAATTCACCACACCATTTTGGAACACTACCCGCTTTCTACAAGACATGCATACACGCACTTCAAGGACGCGAGCATTTACTACACCAGACAACAAACCAGATTTACAAATATCTAGTCAATCAACAAGCACCCCCACTACGACTCAGAATAAAAAGGGGACAAAAATACTACATACAAGACTACACATGTACTTTCACTAATCTCCACAATCCGCACATCAAACCCAAAGCCAGAGAAATTACGTACCGTTTAATCTTTAACATGTCACCTACTACGGAAAAACAAGCAAGCAGGTCAAAACAAATAACACAATGTCAGCTCTGCAGACGGAACATACAGGAAACCGAAGATCACATTTATTACACTTGTCCAACAGTCCAAACAGCACTAGACACACTGAGACAACTCATTGAAACATTTACTAAAAAGAAAACAGATATGTATAAAGCAGTTTTTTTAAACACTTTACCCAAATCTACCAAAGACAACCACACGAAATTGCTGATTTCTCTAGCAGAATACAGGTACCTAGTATGGTCCTGTAGAAACGCCGCATTTTACAAATACAAAACGTACAATTCACGTTTAATACTGCATATGTTCCAAAACAAAATAACACAAATATTTACAAACACACAGACATAACGAAATAAAACCAGTTTATTTGTTTACTCAATTGAATATCCATAATATGTATGAATGTGGACATGCACGCATACATGTGTACATGCACACATATAGGTGCATGCTTGTAATGTATGGTAGAATGTGGAATATAGAATATGGATATACATGTTTTATCTCAGAGGGCTATCATATAATACCGACACCCGGTCGTTTTGACTAACAACAGTGCAGTTTGAACGGGAGCGTCCCAGACCAGTCACTGCTGCGGAAATTTTAGAACGTGTGTGCGCCTCGCGACGCGAGCCCTGTGTGCGGTTTATTTTGTAAATACTTTGGAACACTTCTCACTAGGTGGAAACAAGCATCGGCGAGCACAGATATTACACGCCTCTGGCCTAGGGAAACAACGGCTTTGTAGAAAACTGGCTGCGTGTCCTTTGTAAGACCCGGCCACCGGCTTTGTGTGTCTAGTGGCGGCTGGTCACTAGGCAATTTTGCTTTCAGCGTTTTGCTCTTTGCCTATTATTTTCAACAGGATTTCCCAGCACGAATACATAGTTGTAGAATACCAAGGCCAACATGTATGGTATTTGTATATGGGTAGCCAAGTATGGGTAATTCGTGTAGGTATCTAGGTAAATATAACTATTGCTTTGGTTGATACACAGGTAATTATATTAATATATGCACATGGAACCCCATCTCTCCCCCCCCCCCCCATACACACAATTGAAATAGAATGAGACTGTTAAGTCTATTGCCCTAGATCACTGAAATCCATGCACTATCATCTATAAAAAGCAAGAGAATGTGTGTGTGGGTGTGTGTGTGTGATAGAGAAAGAGAAAGAGAGAGAGAGATGGACAGGGGTAACATGCATTCCACGTGTGGATATGGAAATGAAACGAGGAATGTGTGTTTACATGCACTATGCCATAAATGTCATATTATCATAACTGTATATGCATGTAATTGTTTTTAACGCATGTGACACATAACACTAACAAACGGCAACGCTCTGTAATATACACAAACAAAGAAACACGCATTACACCTTGTAACTATACATTGCTTTGTATGAAATAAACGTTGAAAAAAAAAAAATTACTGTCCTCTTAGGGCCCCATCCGTTATTGTCACGTTTCTTTGAACAACACGTGCGTTATACAAATGGAACGATCATTTTCATAATAAACATGAATAATAATATACATTGTGGTTTTCTTTGTGCCGAAAACATATACTGTGTGAAATTCATTATATACGGATTTTACGTATTGAAAAGAAAGTTTGTTATTCAAGTGTGTTATTCTAAAGGATATTGATACAAAATGACAAGTTCATCTCTAACACTGGCGTCAGATGTGCTCAACGGAAACCTGTTCCACCGCACAGGTACAATTGTTGTGTCACTGTCCGGCCCTGGAGCCGCAGCCAAGTCGACGCCAGCATTCATTGCGAGCGCACTCGCTGGACTGGCTGGCGTGCCGCTAGGCGCAATAGCCAGTCTACATAGGTATGAATCACCGACACGGTGGTTCGTGACTTTAACAGAAGATGTGCATGTCAAACTGTACGATAAGCTACATCGGGTACAATTATATATTTTGTTGCGTATCCCTTACGGGACGTTGCAGTCAACACCAGCATTTTCATCTGCTGTTGATGTACTAGGCAAGAGTTACGTTCAGTAGTTTGCCATTGCTTTCTGAACGACCGGCCCCTATACCTTTTTCGAAAAAACCAGCACTGCCGTGTTTCGAACCCGGGTATACGGGCTCGCAAACCGCGTTCGCAAGCCCTTTAGCCAGAGATTACAAGTACCGAATTCCGACATCAATATTTTTCTGGAGCATGTAGACAAAGAAAGGCAAAAACTTACTTTGCATTGGATCCCAGCGGCAATGAAGATAGAGGGTGTGAAGGCAATCGCCGTAATGCCACTGGGGACCCGAATGTGGAGGTATTTCCACTAAAAAAAACTCTGGAGGTAAATGGGGAGCCTTATGTAACCCCGTCCAGGACATCCCCCATTACATAAATCTAAACATAACAGGGGTTACCAAAAACACTCACAAAATTCTGATAACATTGCCCAGCAGGAGAACTGCTTGTTATGTTTGTGGTATGGACGACCACTGGTCCAACAAATGTCCAGCCAAACATACAAACAAGCCTGTTGTGGCACAAGAAGATGTAATAAATTTTCCACCTCTGAGAAGGCAAGGACCAGAACAACATCAACAAAACGAACAACGCGGAAAACAATTTGAACAACAGCCCATACAACAAGAAAAACAACAAACAGATACGCCAACAGACAATCAAGAAAACTATATTCTGGAAACGCAAACAGAAGAACCCTTTACAACTGTTTACCACTCCAAAACCAGAAAAAGACAACTACGAGGTTTAAGTCCAAACTCAACAAGCAGTACTAAGGAAGAAGAAGAAGGAAACTCACCAACCAAATCAACGCCAAAAAAGAAGGAAAGACAAACCGAAAATACTGACGAAACCATCAGCAACGACACCTTTGATGATATAACTAAATCAGAATTGACATCTAAGAACACTACTGACACTGACACTGACACTGAAACCGAAGAAGATGGCCTACTGTTTCAACATCTACAATCAGATCACATCTGCACCAAGACAAAAAGAAAAAAGAACTATCTCAACTAGAAAACCTCGTTTGTATCTGATTTCTTATTACTGTTAGTCAACAATATCATTTGCTTGTTTTGATTAATTTATGATGACTAATGATATTGTTATTATTAGTCTGAACATTTCAGGTTTACGCACAAAACAAAAACACATCGTCACACTCATACACAAATACAAACCTGATTTCATTCTCCTACAAGAAACAAACATATGTGAATACACACACGCAAAGCAAATCACTACACAATTAGGGCTCAGACACTCATGATTCAGTCTGTCGACACATCGTACGGGTTCTGGAACCGCTATACTGCAGACTTCAGATAAATGGGAAATTACTAGCACACACAAGGACGACCAAAGAGACATTACCATCATACACGTTAGAAACAACATAAACACATACGCTTTAGTCAACATACATGCCCCAGCAAATTACAGCTACCAACCACAATTCTTTGAACACTTAGAAAACCTATTAGCACAGACATTCAGAGGGAGGCATGTTGTTTTAGCAAGTGATTTTAATTGTTGTTTAGCTTCGACTGACATAATAGGCGGGGAAGTGAAAACGCAGCTAAGAAGAGCCGGCCAAGACGACATGAATCAACTTGATACATTGCAATACATAATTGACACACATAACCTAGTAGACGCATTCAGGCATGTCAGAGTCCTAACTATTAGCTCCTTCTAGCTCACTGGACTTGGACAGGCAAATTACAACATCTACGACACATATACTAATAACACATGAATGCAATCGGAAACTCGCAGGAGCTTTCTCCTGAACAACATTTATTACAATATATATTACAGGCTGACAACATGGTCGCACTTCACGCTCAAACAATCGTTCAACATCAGCAGCCACGCGCTAGCTCACATGGGCGATATTTACACTGCCGCCCGCAAGATCATTCGCAATCACAGCCTCACATCATCCCGCACATATCACAGTTAGTACATTCCTCGAATATCACTACACAACGTTCATCTCAGCTATCCGTCACAACTCTCTCGTTCGATCGTTCTATCTCTCGCTATTCTTCACACGTCCGTCTCTATCCGCTGTCTCACACACCCTCCCTCCGTTCTCCTTGACCTTCCCACATCACGTGGGTCTATCCACGGACTTCTTGCCTGACCATCCGTTAGCCAAGCCGTGATGTCTCCTACTGCCCTTGACCTCAGCCATGCTTACACTGACTCTCGCTTACATACCGGTACTTACACCATTGCTTACATATAAGCCCCTGACAAGGCACAAACACCCCAACAGTCACGATACAACGCACAGAAACCATGCACATAACAGATCATCTAGGTTAGATAGAATATATGTACCATCAACACACCACATAAAACAAACTAAACACCTACAAGAAACTCTCCAGTATACATACCACAAAGCAATACTAGCACACATCACTATAAATAACACACCCACACAGCCTTTCAAACGATCACCACACTGGAAATTTAACAACACATTACTCCAAAACACAGAATATATACAATATATGACAGACTTGATACATACATAGACAAGTATGAATAAAATTAGGTGGAACTGCGGTAAAGCTGTGAAAGTGTAAACAATATAAAATGACACAAAGTGGTGCAGCTTTACATAACAGAGTTACGACACATACAGAACGTTGCGGCGGTTAGCCTTCATCAGCAAACAAACACATTCACAAACACAACATACAGTCAAGGAGAACTGCTGTGACTACATTAGAAGGTGATCATCACAATTTCTACCAAAACTAGTACACCAAAATCAGCAATGTAGTGTACAGCACAGGAATATACTAAACCACACACACCTCATTAGAGACATTATAACGTACACACACCAGAAAGACTGTCAATCCTCCCTCTTATCTTTGGACCAAGAGAAGGCCTTTGACAGAATCGCACACTCCTATTTGCACAAAACCCTAGAACACTGCAATATAGGACAGTACTACAGAAAGTGGATACAGATTTTGTATAACAACCCTGAAAGCAAAGTCTTAGTGAACCATTCACTCACTGCTAGCTTCAGGCTGACAAGATCTGTAAGACAAGGGTGCCCACTATCACCACTTCTGTATATACTGACACTAGAGCCATTATTAGAAAAGATCAGACAAGATACAAGCATTAAAGGCACTTTCATACAGGGAATAGGAGAGCAAAAGGTCATTGCTTATGCAGACGATACTGCATTCTTCCCTACAAGCAACACATCCATCAGAAACATACTGCACACCTTCTCCCACTTTGGGAAAGGCAGTGGAGCCAAAATTAATATACAAAAATCACAAATTATGAGCCTGGGAAGGTGGAAACAAAAGTCTGATTTCCCTCCAGACCTAACGCATACACACAATATGAAACTGTATGGGATCACATTTCCACGTGACCCCAGAACAACACACAGAGAAACATGGTTACAACTAACACACCAAATCACAGACATGCTACATAGGTATAAATACAAAACATCAACAATATTTGGTAGAAGCATAATAGTTTACACATACACCATACCAAAAATAATATACTTAGTGACAGTGTTAAACCCTCCAAAACAGACAATTACAGATATAAATAAACAGATAAGACATTTCATATTTAGTAAGACAATACACAGCATACAGCATAAAACTCTCATTCAGGATAAGAAACAAGGAGGAATAGCACTTCAGGACATACAAACAAAAATACAAGCACTTAGAATCAGCCACATAGGTAATATTATCAGACATCCAGAACAACATAGATTAGCATTATATTATATAGCACACAAAATAAAACATCTCACAAAACTAAACAATGCAGCAGCACATTATCAGGGCATACTACCATCCTTCTATCACACATGTATACAGGCAATACAAGGACATGAACATTTAATAAATGAAACAACACGAGAAATATACAAACAATTAGTTAGTAAACAAGCACCATCGCTTAAGCTGAGAATTAAAAGGGGACGAAAATATTTCATGTCAGACTACACATCCACCTTTTCCAACTTACACAACAAACACATCACATCTAAGGCGTAAAAAGTAACTTACAGACTGATTTTTAATATAACTCCCATAATACCCAAATTAGCATTCAGATCCAGGCAAATAGGAAAATGCCAATTATGCAGGAACAACACAAAAGAGACAGAAGAACACATATTTTTTCACATGTTAAACAGTCACAGATGCAGTGGAAACTCTACAACAAATAATACAAACACACACAGGCAAACAAGCAGACATTTACAAGGCAATCTTTCTTAACACTCTTCCTAAAATATCCGAAGACACACACACAAATCTACTTCAAACACTAGCGGAATACAGAAAATTAGTTTGGACTTGCAGAATCAAGGCAAGGTTCAACTCCCTTACATACAACAGAAAATTATTTTTACTAATGTTCAAATACAAACTAGCTACTATTTTTCCTGACTGAAATGTGTAAATTTCCTTAATTTCATTTACTCTTGCAATTTAAAAAAAAATGTCATTTTTGTTAATTTAAAAAAAAATATATATATAATAATATCAAAAACACATAATATGTTTTACACCCGATCGTCTTGACAGACGATAGTTGGTTTCTGCTGCAGAGCACAAAATCTACAGCCCTTGCTGTGGAAAATTGTTAGAACGTGTGTGCGTATCGCGAGCCCTGTGTGTGGCTTATTTTGTTAATACTTGGGAGCACTTCTCACTAGGAGGTAGCAAGCATTGTAGAGCGCAGATAGTACACGCCGCAATTCTTCCCCAGCGTGCTTTGAATCACAAATCCACCCCTCCCCCCAAACAACTTTAAAGAGAGATATATAGCTCCTCTGGCCTAGGCACACAAAGGCTGTGTGAAAACTGGCTGCGTGTCCGCTGTAAGACCGTTTTGTGGCTGGTGGTCTCTATGCATTTTCTGCGTTCAGCGATTTGCACTTTGCCTAAATTCAACACGATTCCCCAGTACGAATATAAACATTGTTGTAGAATACAAAAGGCTAACATGTATGGTATTTATATATGGGTAGCCATGTATGGGTGAATTCGTGTAGGTATTTATGTAAATATAATTATGGCTTTGTGTTGATATACAGGTATTTATATTAATATATGCATATGGAAATCCCCCCCCCGCACATACACACACACACACACACACACACACACACACACACACACACTCACACACACACACATAAATAAATTGGGAAGCCACAATTTAAATATAATGAAAATGTAAAGATCACGGAAATACATGTACTATTATCTACAGAAAGCAAGAGATAAATCAAGACTGAATGTGTGTGTGTGTCTGTGTGTGTGTGTGTGTGTGTGTGTGTGTGTGTGTGTGTGAGAGAGAGAGAGAGAGAGAGAGAGAGAGAGAGAGAGAGAGAGAGAGATGGACAGGTGTAACATGCATTCCACTTGTGGAGATGGAAATGAAACGAGGAATGTGTGTTTACATGAATGCACCACACCTAAACACACTAGAATCACAATTAGAACAACACCAGAAACACACATTCCGTGGTGCACCCCTTCGAACTAAACTTACTAACATATCAGAAGAAAGTCCCAATAAACTACACCTTGCATTAGAACAAAACATTCAACGCAACAGACAAATAGGAGCAATAACAGACATGCAAGGAAACACACAAACAGAGACAGTACATATACTAGAAACATTCCAACAGTACTACACTGACCTATATACAGCAGAACCCGTCAACATACAAACACAAAATAGGTTCCTACAATACACAAAGAAATTTGTCAGACACAGACAAAGACACACTAGACACAGAGCTTACATTAGCAGACATAACATATGCACTCAATCAAATGCAAAAAGACAAAACACCAGGACTAGATGGACTCACAGTAGAATTCTACCAACACTTCTTTCCTATCCTAGGCAATTTCCTTCTAAAAGTCTACCAAGAAGGTTTTAACAAACAAGAACTCCCAAACACTTGCAACATGTCATATATAACACTCATACCTAAAAACAACACAGACAAAACACAGCTGAAAAACTATAGACCCATCTCATTATTAAACACAGACTACAAAATTCTAGCAAAATCACTTGCAAACAAAATAAAAAAAAACTTCATGCCATCACTCATCCACCCAGACCAACAGTGCAGCATTCAACACAGAAACATACACCAACATACACACTTCATTAGAGATTTCATTACATACACACACCAGAAAGACTGTCAATCCTCCCTTTTATCTTTAGACCAGGAGAAGGCCTTTGACAGAATTTCACACTCATACTTACACAAAACACTAGCACACTGTAACATAGGACAGTACTATAGACAGTGGATAGAAATATTGTATAAAAATCCTGAAAGTAAGGTACTGGTGAATCATTAACCCACTGGCAGTTTCAGAATCACTAGATCTGTCAGACAAGGGTGTCCACTATCACCAGTCCTATATGTACTAACACTAGAACCACTCTTAGAAGCAATTAGACAGGACACTAACATTAAAGGTACATTTATACAAGGGTCTGGAGAGCGGAAATTAATTGCTTATGCAGATGACACCGCTTTCTTCCCTACAACCAACACTTTTATAACGAACATACTTCACACCTTCAGACAGTTTGGTGAAGGAAGTGGGGCCAAAATAAACATACAGAAGTCTAGAATAATGGGTCTGGGGAAGTGGAAGAATAAAGCAGATTTTTCCCGGATCTAACAGTCACAGATAACATGAAGATTTATGGGATCACTTTTCCATCCAATCCCAGAAAAACACACACAGAAACATGGCAATCATTGACAAAACAAATTATAGACATACTACATAGGTTCAAATACAAGACATGAACAATTTTTGTACGAAGTACAATTGTAAACATCTTCATCATTCCTAAAATAATATTTTTAGCCACAGCGTTAGACCCCCCAAAACAAACAATCACAGACATAAACAAACACATCAGACAATTCATCTTCAGCAACACAATCCACAGTATAAAGCACAAGACTTTAATACAAGATAGGAAACGAGGGGGTGTAGCATTAAAGGACCTTAACACAAAAATACAAGCATTAAGAATCAACCACATAGGACGCATCATCAATCATCGAGATCAACACTCGCTAGCATTATTCTATATTGCAATTAAATTACACAGAATTAAGAAAATAGACAAAACAACACCGCACTATTACGGCACACTACCGCACTTCTACAGAACATGTATGCAAGCAATTCAAGGCAATGAACACTTAATACAACAGACAACCAAGCAGATATACAAATATTTAGTGAAACAAGCCCCACCACTACACCTGAGAATCAAAAGAGGATACAAATATCATATGAAAGACTACAGCTGCACCATCACTAACTTACACAACAAACATATCACATCGAAATCCAAAGAATTAACATACAGACTAATTTATAATATGACCCCGACAAGAGAGAGAGAGAGAGAGAGAGAGAGAGAGAGAGAGAGAGAGAGAGAGAGCAGCACCACAGACATCCAAGCGAATAGCCCCATGTCATTTATGTAGACACAATATTCAGGAAACAGGGGACCATCTGTTTTATCGATGCCCAACAATCACAGCCACTAAGACTGCACTACAACAGTTAATAAAAACACACACAAACAAGATAACCGACGTTTACAAAGCAATATTCCTACATACAATCCCTACAACCACAAAACACACACACACACTAAACTCCTAGTAGCACTAGCGGAGTATAGAAACGTAATATGGTCTAGTCGAAACTCGGCCACTCACAATCACCAAACAATACAATCACACATATTATCACACATTTTTCAACAGAAAATCGCCCAGCTATTCGCTGATTAAGCAAACACCACTACCATCAGTGTTTACACTACGTAACACACATTTGAAACACACACTCTCACAGATAGTTCTATACTCCTAATGTGTACCACTGAACTCAATCATTGGGGAACAAAGGGCCAAATAACTGAATATGTGTCCCTTCTTTGTTACTGAGTCTATTGGCCCAACCTTGACACGATTTCACTGATTGCCCTTTGTGAGTCAGTGGTTTTGTCGACACAGGGTTGACCTTCGCCAGAAGGCGGCTCAGGTAAAATCTCTGTAGTGGTGGAAAATTTGCCATCTTGTGTAGCGAACTAAACAAATTCCAACCTATGCGCCCCCCTTTTCTCTCTCTCACCTTCTCTCCCCCTCTCTCCCCGGCTCTCTCTTTCCCTCTCCCTCTGTGTTGACGGCTGGTAAAAAGCATTAGAGAGCGCAAATAGAACACGCCGCAAAACATCTTCACCAGGGTGCTTTAAATCACAGATCCAACCCACCTCCTCCCAAACAACTTTAAAGAGAGATATATAGCTCCTCTGGCCTAGGCACACAAATGCTCTGTGAAAACAACTTTAAAGAGAGATATATAGCTCCCCTGGCCTAGGTACACAAAGGCTTTGTGAAAACTGGCAGCGTGTCCGCTGTAAGACCCGGCAACCGGCCCTAGTGGCTGGTGGTCACTAGGCAATTTTGCGTTCAGCGGTTTCTCCTTTGCCTAAATTCAACATGATTCTCCAGCAGGAATATAAACATTGTTTTATAATACAAAAGGCTAACATGTAGGGTATTTATATATGGGTAGCCATGTATGGGTGAATTCGTGTAGGTATTTATGTAAATATAATTATGGCTTTGTGTTGATATACAGGTATTTATAAGAATATATGATATGCATATCCATGTACTATTATCTACAGAAAGCAAGAGATAGATCAAGACAGAATGTGCATGTGTGTGTGTGTGCGCGAGAGAGAGAGAGAGAGAGAGAGAGAGAGAGAGAGAAAGAGAGAGAGAGAGAGAGAGAAAGAGAGAGAGAGGGAGAGAAAGAGAGAGAGAGAGAGTGAGAGACAGGTGTAACATGCATTCCACTTGTGGAGATGGAAATGAAACGAGGAATGTGTGTTTACATGCAATATGCCATAAATGTCATATTATCATAACTGTATATGCATGTATTTGGTTTATTAATGCATGTGACACATAACACTAACAAACGGCAACGCTCTGTAATATACACAAACAAAGAAACACACCTTGTAAATATCCATTGTTTTGTATGAAATAAAAAAAAATGTTAAAAAAAAGGAAACTAACGTTAAAACCGACGAAAACGCATCATATATCACAACATGCCTAGGTCTAAGACACTCATGTTTTAGTCTTAGTACTCAATATATCGGATTAAGTACATCAATAATACAGGAATCGGACAGGTGGCAGATTATAGAGAAGGACAGTGACTGCCAGGGTAGGATAGCTATAGTACAGGTGAGAAATAACATAAATAAATACAGAATTGTCAACATACACGCACCGCCTGACTACAGAAATCAGTCGCTTTTCTACCAAACACTGGAAAATTTATTATCACGCTCATATCGGGGTCACAACATCATTCTAGGGGGTGATTTTAATTGCGAACTTTCGGCGCACTACCTTATAAATGGAGATGTAAGAATGCAAATCAATTAGACACATTGCAAACAATTTTAGATATCCATGGGCTAACAGACGCATACAGGCAGATGCATTCCCATGGAATAGACACAACACACACAAACAATGCGCATAATAGAGCAGCGCGATTAGATAGAATTTATGCACCCATAACACATCATATAACACAAGTCAAGCATTTACAGGAGACACTGAACTTCACAGACCATAAGACTGTAGTTGCAACAATAAACACAGTACAAGAAACACCACACCTTAGAAGATCTCTCCATTGGAATCTTAGCAGCACACTTTTACAAAATCAGGACTATGTAGATTGCATAAAAAAACTGATCCTCACATACACAAGCGATATACCAAAGGGTAATGCGCGAGAACTCTGGGAAACACTTAAATAAACTATACGAGAGAGAACACAAACACTAGCAGCAGTAATACACAAGCAAAAACTACAACAAGAAAAAGTATTGGAAAATGCAATTAAGCTCTTACTACAGACAGTAAAAAAATTCACCACACATCATAGCATTACAGGAAGAATTAGATCTCCACAGACATCATCGATTTCAGGGGGCTTTACTGCGAAAAAAGTTACAAACTATAACACAAGAGATACCGAGTAAACAATACCTAGCTTTAGAACAAAACATACAACGCAGCAAACAGATAGGCCAGATAATTGATAGGGAAGGAAATATACAAGTCGAGCCACAACAAATAGCCTTAGCCTTTGAAGATTATTACAAGAACCTTTATACAGAGGAAAACACACAGGCGCACGTGCAAGAACACTTTATGAAATTCACAAAAGAACTCACAGAGGAACAGAAACTAACACTAGATACTGCATTGACACTAACAGATATAACACAAGCGGTTCATGGAATGCAGAAGGGCAAATCGCCTGGCCCTGACGGTATTACCGCTGAATTCTATCAGTTTTTCTTTCCTCTTCTAGGTCCCCTTTTACTAGCAGTATTCTCTGAATCTTTTCACAAACATGAACTCCCATCCAGTTTCAACACGTCTTACATTACTCTTATTCCGAAGGAGAACACCGATAAGACACTTTTAAAGAGTTACAGACCAATCTCGCTTTTAAATGTAGACTACAAGATTTTAACAAAGACTTTGACGAATAAATTGAAACCAGTAATGGCATCTCTCATTCATGAAAACCAGCAATGTAGTTTACAGCACCGGAATATCCAGCAATACACACACTTCATAAGGGACTTCATCAACTACACACATCTGAAAAACTGTCAGTCCTCAATTCTCTCTTTAGATCAAGAAAAAGCATTCGACAGAATATCTCACTGATACCTCCACAAAACTCTCTCACACTGCAACGTGGGAAATTATTTTCGGACATGGGTCAAAATTTTATATGTGAAACCGGAAAGTCGAATTCTATTAAACCATACCCTAACCAATTCTTTCAGGTTGACTAGGTCAGGAGACAGATATGTCCCTTGTCCCCATTACTGTACGTTGTCGCTCTAGAAAAGATACGACAGGACGACAATGTCAGGGGTACGTTCATACCAGGGAAGGGTGAACAAAAGCTGCGTGCTTATGCGGCCGATACCATTTTCTTTCCGACAACTGAAAAATCTGTACGGATCATTTTGGAGACGTTCTCGTTTTTCGGCAAAGGGAGTGGGGCAAAATTAAACGTCCAAAAATCTACTATAATGGGCTTAGGCAAATGGAAAAATAAGGCGGATTGTCCATTTGACTTAACATCAAGATATCTTATAAGAGTGTATGGAATAGTCTTCTCATGTCAACCAAATCAGACACACAAAGACACTTGGCAAAATCTAGAGAAGAAAATTACAGATATGTTACAGAGGTACAAATAAAAAACAACTACCATATTTGGTAGAAGTACCATTGTTAATAGATATATAATTCGAAAAATACAATATCTGTGCACAGTCCTAGATCCTCCACGTCAGACTGTCACAAACATAAACAAAGAGATTAGACGCTTAGTGTTTGGCAGCACCATCTACAGTATCAAAAATACTACACTCATGCGAGACAAAAAATACGGAGGTATCGCCCTCTAAGACATAACAACCAAAATACAAGCACTTAGGATCAAACACGTAGGTGAAATCCTACAAAACCTAGAAAAACACCCTTTAGCACACTATTACATAGGAATTAGGCTATCTTATTTAAAACCTATTAGGAATACATCCTCACATTACTTTGGCACTCTCCCAACGTTCTACATAACATGTATTTCAGCCATTAAAGGACACGAAAAATTACTACACAAGAAAACACATTCAATCTACAGGCATTTAGTTAAATTACATGCAACTCCGGTACATCTCAGAATTAAAAGAGGACATAGATATTTCATAAAAGATTATACCGAAATTTTCTCTAATATTCACAAGCAGAGTACTCCAAAAGCAAAGGAAATTACATATAGGCTTGTTTACAGCATGACCCCAACAACAGAGAGAACAGCAAAAATAACTAAACAAATACTACAGTGTCAGCTTTGTAGGCGGAACGTCCAAGAATCAGAAGAGCACACCCATTACGAATGCAAAACAATCATGCCAACAAGAAATCTCCTACAAAACATCCTAAACACTCATACGAAACAAAGAACAGATGTTTACAAAGCAATCATGATAAATTCCATTCCTTACTCCATACAAGACATCCACACAAAGCTACTTGTTCTATTGGCAGAGTACAGAAATCTTATGTGGACATTAAGAAACAAAGACCTATACAATTATAGAACAATCAACAAAGAATTGTCCAACAACTTTATCAACAAAAAGTCGCAAACATTCTAATCTTAGCCCTACAAGCGCAAATCTCGTAAAAGATTTGGCTGAAGACAGCACATATTACAGAAGAAGCAAATAACTTGTTTTAAACAAAGGATACTACAACTGTAAATGTGTTTATTTATGGTATTAATAATCTTACAATTATATTATTATCATTAATAATACTATTATTATTACTGCTACTATTATTATTAATTTCCCCATTATTATATTTGAATGTGCAACATGAAATATATTGTGGATGGGTGTCTGTGCCGTTGGCAGTAACATATGTATGCGTCTGTGTGTGGATGCAGGTGTGTGTGTGTGTGTGTGTGTGTGTGTGTGTGTGTGTGTGTGTGGTGCATGAATTTGCACGCGCATGTGTGTGTTGTGTGCGTGCGCGCGTGCGTGCGTGTAACAGCCTTTAAACCAAGTTGGTATCTCAAGTATTAAAATGATGTTATATGGTAATGATATGTTTCAAAAGAAAAATATGCACCACCATGTATAAACAAATTGAATGAGCCCTTTAAGTACCTAGTAAGCTAAGGTGGCTTTTAGTGGCCATGTTTTAAGTCCTTCCCATTGTATATGAAACCCAGACACAATCACAACTTTGGACCAATTGTCTCCCTGGGGACAGGCCATGGACTCTAATTGCTAGTAGGAAATCCCTGATTCTTGTCCCCCAAACAAAAGGTATCATGGACTAGAGCGTCACCCTGTAATTTGTCATCAGGCAACAACACCAACGACCTTCGCCTCGGTAGCTAAGTGACCCAGAAATTACAAAGAAGCCACATTTTAATGGAAATGGTAGTTTAAAGTTTATTGTCCAAGCGCGGGACATTTAATGTGCTGCGGTCTCCAGAAAGCACGAGATTGTGTGTGTGTGTGTGTGTGTGTGTGTGTGTGTGTGTGTGAGAGAGAGAGAGAGAGAGAGAGAGAGAGAGAGAGGGGGGGGGAGAGGGAGAAATGGACAGATGTTTCATGTATTCCGCTTGCGGAAGTGGAAGTGAAGCATATGCAAGGAATGTGTATCTACATGCACCAAGCCATAAATGTCATATTATCATAACTGTATATATGTATGTATTTGTTTTATTCACAATGTCACACTTAACACTAACAAACGGCAACGCTCTGTAATATACACAAACAAAAGAAACACACACTACAACTTGTAAATATACATTGTTTTGTATGAAATAAAAGTTAAAAAAAAGAGTTTCTCCTTCTTCGTCTTCTTCTTCTTCTTCTTCTTCTTCTTCTTCTTCTTCTTCTTCTTCTTCTTCTTCTTCTTCTTCTTCTTCTTCTTCTTCTTCTTCTTCTTCTTCTTCTTCTTCCATAACCATTGTTTCTCCGTGATAAGTCATCCTCATCAGTGCTTCCCTCCGTAGTGAACAACAACGGCTGCAAGGACATGGACATGGCCTTTGACGAATCAAGTCTAAATCACGTGGAGAATACTCCCTGTTGTAAGGAATGTTTCCTTCTGGATTAGAGTGCATGGCTGAACCCACTATTGGGGTACAAAAGTATACTACTGCGACTATCCCCAGAATTAAAGCCACAATTACAAATCCTACATCTATGTCAACATACAACCCTACCGACGTCTGTTGTGTTTTCAGACGAACAAAGTAGCGTCTACTTGTCGATTCCTCGGTGGTTTTGGACTTCCGGAATGCCGGTGACTCTAGCCAAATTTGTCGATGTTGAAGGACAGGCCATACCCGAACTGGGCTGCCCAGAAACAAGGCGACTGCAAGGCTTTGCAGTACGTCTGGAGTATGGAGATAGATTCCAACACAGGCCTCATGTACGTGATCGACACGGGTCGCATAGGGATGAAGCTGAACCTGTGTCCTGCAAAGATTGTTGTGTATGACTTAAACACTGACAAGATCCCAGACACTGAAGTCCTAGAAAGAGCGTCCATGCCCAGTATCCACACTCTACTAATGAAGAATCAGATTCACTGGGCTGGTCACTTGACTCGCATGCCAGATCACAGGCTCCCTAAAGGAATTTTTTTTACGGCGCGTTGCGTTGTGGTAAACGCTCCCAAGGCGGTCAGAGGGAACGCTTTAAAGACACTCTGAAAATCTCACCGAATGCTTTTGGAATTAATCATGACACCTGGGAGACTGCAGCCAGAGACCGAGATTCGTGGCGTACGTCATTACGCAAGGGTGCAGTCACTTGTGAGGCAACCAGGACTGCAAGAGCTGTGAAGAAAAGACAGAACAGAAAAACGACTGCAGAAAATCCTCCTCCAGAAACGTCAAGCATTCTTTTTCCACATTGTCAAAGAACATTTCGAGCCAAAATAGGCCTTATCAGCCATCTTAGAACTCACGGCTCCATACTTTCAACCCCACTGGATGAAATGAATGGTCATCATCATTCTTGATGGACAAACAACACACACTGACAAACAATTGCATCTGTTTGAGCTTCCTGACTGAGTGGTAAGTAAAACTAGAAACTTCTTGAACGATCTAGTTCTTGATTACGTTGACGGGTAAGTACGGTACGCCTACATCACTGGTGCCAATGATGGCCAATTGATCGGCTTTGATTTTCAGACTAGGAGAGTTTACGGCATGGAGCATTCAACTATGAAAGTTAAAAATATCAACTATTCTGTCATGGAGATAGGCAATAAGTTGTATAATATGCCAGTGTCTATAGACGGAATAGCCATGTCCCTGGACTTTGAGTATGTTTACTACAGCGTACTCGGAGGCTACGATCTGTTCCAAGTGCCGACATCAGCTTAAGGAACTATACCACGCTGGAGGGCAAAGTTAGAAATGTAGGGAAGAAGGTGTCGCAGACCGATGGCATGATTCACGGGACCAAACGTCTGTACTACGGGGCGGTGAGTCTAAATGCAGTCTACTATTGGGACATGGAAAGCGACATGGAGGAACAGAAACTGCCGATTGATCAAGTGACCTTGGCCACTCAAGTGAAGTTAATTCAGGACGAAAAGAACATACAGTGGCCAGACACGTTCGCACTGGATGAGAATGGTTGGCTGTGGTTTGTTTCCAATAGTCTTCACCTTATAATAAAAACGCTCAACACGTTCGAAGCTAAAGAAAACCCACATATGAGGATTTGGAAAGTGTTTGTCAATGACACCGGATATCTACTTGATGCACATCTACATAGGGCCCCCCGTTTTGATACAGAAGCGAATGTCAAAAAGTCATATATTAACAAGCACAAATATGATACTAGTGAAGAGTATATTAAGAACGAATTATAATGAATATAAGTACAGTAGTGTCAATGACACTTGCCAAATGACTTGCCCGTTCACGTCTCGTCAGAATTCTTACTGTCTATTGCTTGTTTGTAAATCTTTCCTCGTCACACACAACTACATCATCTGTTCCCACCATTCTGTTCTCTCATGCACACGTTTTCTCGTTTCTTGACCTTTTTTCCCATTACACTTCCATGTCTAATTGTGCTGTCCATGGCACTTAAAATATGTATTTTTGCAATTAATTCTTCTGTAACACTGGATTTGAATTGCGGTTCTCGCTTGTTTACTAACTTTCAGGGATTTTCGCCAGGTTAAATTGGTCAACCATATTGTAGAGCATGTGTAACCAACTCGGTGATATTCTAGGCAAGAATGACAAATCTACCCGATGGCTTAGTGATATATTAAAGTAACTGAACTGTGGAAAAAAAATTCTTCAGAAGTTTGTGCCAATATTTAAATTTCAAATCCCGAAACAACCAAGTAAATCAACTCCAACTATTATTAAAAACTGCATTTTGCATTTGTATGTACCTGCTATGCTATGTTAACACCATTCCTAAGAAAACCATCTTAGCAAATGGAATTACATGTTTTAAAAATGTAATCATTTTCATAACTATTATTATCATTGCTGTTATTATCATTGCTGTTACTACCCATAGTATGTTTCTTCTTGTCATTATTATTGTCATCATTATTAATATAAAACCCCATTTCCCATGTGTCTCCCCTCCCCTCGCTCATGGTAGTTGTTGCCTATGCTTATACCCTCACCAGTTTGATTCAATTAGTTATCCTGCCTTTACCATCATTACCAGAGAGTGGGTATGAGGGCATTGGTGTGGTGGGTCAAATAGTTGAGAGTGTGGCAAGGGAAACAAAAATTGAAAGTTTTTCTTTCTCTTTGTTACCCCCCTTCACATGTAAATATGTCCAATGAATAAAATATGCACATGTCACATACACGCCCAGATGCAACGCGCTGTCAATACACGCACACAAATACTGAACACACAGGACGCATGTAAAAAACACTAACAACACAAATGTATTTGTACTACTATTACCATGCTTTCTTACCGAGATTAAGTATGTAACTCTGTGTTACTATTTTATTATTATGGATCGATTGCTATTATTTTTTAATCATATGATCACTGTTTATCATTATCATAATCACTCATCTTACCGCTTGTTACTATTGATGTGGATGCTGCTGCCGCCCTCACTGATTGGTTATACAAATTTTTACTGCCATCATCATCATTACCAAAGTTGTGGTGATGTACTGGTGGGTTTGGAGCCAATTGGTGAGTATGGTGACAGGGGAAACAAACATAGGGAAACAAAACTTTGGGTAACCCCCCCCCCCCCCCCTCCTTTTCATATGTAAATATTTCAATGACTAGACTGTTGAAGTATTACACATATGTCACCTACACGCCCACATGCAACGCTCTGTAAATACATGTACACAAATACTGAACACACAGAACGCATGTAACAACACTAACGTTATAAATGCAATCACTACCTTTTCTGCATTGTAAGCTAGTATACTGCCACATCCCCCTTTCCTAACATTTTGATACTGCTGTTGCCGATTCTGCTGCCGCCCTCAATGTTCGGTTCTATCAAGTTATACTGACATGTTCATCATTACCGAGTGGTGGTGAGGGTAATTGGTGGGTTTGGAGCTGACAGGTGATTGATTGATTGATTGATTGATTTAGGAACCGACATCACAGCATTCGGGACATTCCCATAAGCGCTCCGTCCCCATCCTCAACAGCCAGCGAAGAGTTCCAACTCTAATAGTTCCAGTAGCAATCTGATTATATGTCCGTCTCGCCTTTCCTCTGAGAGCGTCGAGGGTCGGCCAGATCCCCTCGTCACACCTCGCTGTCTCAATCTTACCAGACTATGGTGATCCATTTGCTCCTCCGAGGTGTACACGTGCTCCCACAACTGACAGGTGAGGGATGTGGCAGGGGAAATAATAGCGGTGTACTATCATCTCGCTGTTGTTTAAAATGTTTCCTTAACAACAATTTCAATGAAGAAATGTTCCAATGTATAAAAAATGTTGTAAATGTGCGCATATGTCACCTACACGTCCACATGCAACGCTCTGTAAAAACACGAACAATACACTTTGCAACGATTTTAACACTCAATAAAAGATTTAAAAAAAAACAAACAAACAAACGTAAAACTAAAAACAGACACAGAATTGTCAAATCTGATGAAAAGCCGTACACACTGTTTACTACTTGTTCAGATCTGAAACAGCAAACAAGAATACATACTGGAGGGAAGCCTTTCAAATGTGATGTTTGTGGAGCATCACTTATTAGACTTTCAAATCTAATTAGACACAAAAGAACACATACTGGTGAGAAACCTTACAAATGTGATGTCTGTGGTGCTTCATTTGCTGATAAAAGTCATTTAATGCGACATAAGAGACTACATACTGGGCAGAAACCTTACAAATGTGATGTCTGAGGTGCTTCATTTGCTGATAAAAGTCATTTAATGCGACATAAGAGACTACATACTGGGCAGTAACCTTATAAATGTGATGTCTGAGGTGCTTCATTTGCTGATAAAAGTCATTTAATGCGACATAAGAGACTACATACTGGTGAGAAACCTTACAAATGTGATGTCTGTGGTGCTTCATTTGCTGATAAAAGTCATTTAATGCGACATAAGAGACTACATACTGGGCAGTAACCTTATAAATGTGATGTCTGTGGTGCTTCATTTGCTGATAAAAGTCATTTAATGCGACATAAGAGACTACATACTGGGCATAAACCTTATAAATGTGATGTATCCAGTTCTTCATATACCGATAATAGTAATGTAATACGACACATTAGAACACATACTGGAGAGATGCCTTCCACATATGATATTTGTGGATCTTCATTTTGTTGCCTATTAGATATAATGTCATAAAAGAACGCATACAGGAGAGAAACCTTATTTATAAATGTGTTGTTTGTGTGGCTTCATTTGCTCAAAATGCAAATCTTATATACCATAAAAGAATGCATACTGGAGAGACACCTTACAAATGTGACATATGTGGGGCTCTATTTGCTTGAATTAACATTGTAAAACAACTCATAAGATCACACACGGATGAGAAGCCTTACAAATGTGATGTGTGTGGAACTTCATTGGCTAATCATAGTCAACTGATAAAACACAAAGGAAGACATATTGATGAGAAGCAATACAAATGTGATGATTGTGAAGCATCATTGAGTAGTATATAAATTCTAAAAAGCCACATGATAACTAGTACTGGAATGAAACCTTACAGTTGTGATGTATGCGGAGCTTCCTTCACTAGAAGGAACATTCTAAACCAACACATGTTAGCACATACTGGTGATAAGCCTTACAAATTTGATATTTATGGAGCTTCATGTGATAACAATGGCAGGTTACATAGGCACAAAAGAACACATACCGATGAGAAGTCATTAGTGATAATGTGGTTTATTACATTCTGAAAGTAACATACTACACATGTTTAACAGAATACATAATGGAGAGAAATCATTTATTTGTCCCAATTGTCGTCATATCATGGTTGAGACGCCTAGCGTTGCGGCCGGTCGTCAGCACAGTCGTAGGAAAACAAGAGCAGCATGCATCAAATGCCAGCATCTCAAGTTACAGTGGTATCTCTGCTTTGAATGTAGTCAAGATTTAGCAATACACCATCCCTTTTTAGCCAGATCCGATCTTCCCAAACCAGTGCAGTTCAACATGATATTGATCAGGCTGCTAAATATATTGATGCTGGAGCTGCAACCGTTGGTGTCGCTGGCTCAGGGGCTGGAATTGGCAGCGTCTTCGGAAGTCTGGTGATAGGCTATGCTCGTAACCCTTCATTGAAGGGTCAGCTTTTCTCTTTTGCTATCTTGGGATTTGCCCTGTCCGAAGCTATGGGTCTCTTTTGTCTGATGATGGCCTTCTTGCTGCTGTTTGCATTTTAACACACTAGCCACAGATCTAGATAAATATATTATTTCATGTAGTTTTAACAAAGGATACCACATGGAATGGTGTGTGTAACAAAGTAACAATAATATCATCATATCTTGTTCATGCTTTGAAAGAATGGTGCTTTAGGCAACAAGAGTTTTTGCGTGAATTTTTCAGCTCATTTACCTGAGGAAAATCTGGTACATTGGGAGTAATTTTATATAACTGCAGAAAAATTTGATGTAGATGAGATAGTCTTTGTGACACAGACTAGAGACTGGTGTAGATGAGGTAGTCTTTGTGACACAGACTAGAGACTGATGTAGATGAGGTAGTCTTTGTGACACAGACTAGAGACTGATGTAGATGAGGTAGTCTTTGTGACACAGAGTAGAGACTGATGTAGATGAGGTAGTCTTTGTGACACAGACTAGAGACTGATGTAGATGAGGTAGTCTTTGTGACACAGACTAGAGACTGATGTAGATGAGGTAGTCTTTGTGACACAGACTTGAGACTGATGTAGATGAGGTAGTCTTTGTGACACAGACTAGAGACTGATGTAGATGAGGTAGTCTTTGTGACACAGACTAGAGACTGATGTAGATGAGGTAGTCTTTGTGACACAGACTAGAGACTGATGTAGATGAGGTAGTCTTTGTGACACAGACTAGAGACTGATGTAGATGAGGTAGTCTTTGTGACACAGACTAGAGACTGATGTAGATGAGGTAGTCTTTGTGACACAGACTAGAGACTGATGTAGATGAGGTAATCTTTGTGACACAGACTTGAGACTGATGTAGATGAGGTAGTCTTTGTGACACAGACTAGAGACTAATGTAGATGAGGTAGTCTTTGTGACACAGACTAGAGACTGATGTAGATGAGGTAGTCTTTGTGACACAGACTAGAGACTGATGTAGATGAGGTAGTCTTTGTGACACAGACTAGAGACTGGTGTAATGGGGCCAGAAGTCGACGCTTGCAGCGGACTGGCTGTTGTCTAGCTATTACTGCCGCCTCTTCTGTGGAAATGGTTTTTTGTATTTGTTATAAAATTCATGCAAATAAATTCAGTATCATAAGTTGAACATGAAAAATAAAAATTAACAATATTTTTTTGGGCCTTTTACAAGCCAGATAAAAATTTGTTTTGATGAATTCTATAAGACAAACAATTTAACAATATTCCTTTCATAATGTTATAAAAGTGTACGGAATAGTCTTCCCATGTCAACCAAATCAGAAGCAAATAGCTGCTGATATTTCGGGAGATATAAATACGGCTTCGTGGCCGAGGGGTTAGCAGCTTTCTCCGCTAACCCCGAATACTCTCGTCACGTGACGCGACGAGAATTAGCAGTGGTTCGAATCGCAAAAGTGACTTATGAGAGTATGGAGCCGGTCGCTCAGAAAGTCGTGGCGTGCTGATGAGCGTAATCTAGCCTAGGAATCAACATACAGCTGAAAGATGCTGGTGTTGACCGCAATATCCTGAAACAGGATGGAAACGCGGGAAAAAAAAAAAAAAAATAAATGCGGAAGTGCATAAACTTAAAAACAGCACGGACAAGTGGTTCTTCTGTGCAATCCGAAAGAACCTCTACCACATTACGTGGACATGGAGTTGGACTGGGTAGAAGACAAGCTACACCGTCTCTTGATCACAGTTCTGGGGCGCCGTACGGCGAGTACAGTCTGTGGGGAGGACTCCCACTGGAGTA
The DNA here is from genome assembly GCA_963921405.1 of Cepaea hortensis. NCBI lineage: Eukaryota > Metazoa > Mollusca > Gastropoda > Stylommatophora > Helicidae > Cepaea > Cepaea hortensis. Next base: position 33,665,075 of record OY992895.1, read on the forward strand.
ATAAATGTCCGGCCAAAGTACAAACCCAGAAGGGACCTAGATTGGCACAAAAAGTCACTTCGAACTCCCAGACAGATCAACATAGTAAGGAGGTTGAAGACAGTTCCCAGCTGGTTAGTCGGAAAAGGGGACGCTCAGCCTGTCTGACGGGGAGAGCTCGACACCTCCAGCCCGCCAAACACCTGTTACCACGCTGACGCCCTCAACAACCACGACTACCCTACACCGCCTGAAGCGCACAGGTCAAACAAAAAGAAATGTGTAAGTAATTATACTGAACAGATAACGACCAGCGCCATGACCAGAAGAGACAATGATAATATTAACACACCACCACGACAAAGAAACCTGTCAGATTCTTCTCCATGCCTCGTTATTGACTTAGATATTTCAAGCCCGGCGAAGGAATCTACTGAATATCTCCAGAAATGATAACATGAATACAGGCAGTTTGAAACCAGAAACAAAATTATACTCAACCGTTTCTTATATTACAACAACAATGGCAGCGGAAATTAAAATAATGAGTATTAACATTCGAGGTATAAGATCAAAAATTAATCATCTTATATATACCATTCATACAAAAATATAAACCTGATGTTTTACTCATACAGGAAACTAACGTTAACACCGACGAACACGCATCATATATCACAACATGGTTAGGTCTAAGACACTCATGTTTTAGTCTTAGTACTCAGCACATCGGATTTTTTGTTGGTTTGCATATCCTTTACAGGACATCGCTGTCAACACCAGCATCTTTCAGCTGATTGTTGATTCTCTGGCAAGATCTCAGGCAAGATTACGCTCATTAGTTTGCCATTGCTTTCTGAGCGGCCGGCTCACATACCCCGTAAGTTACCGATGCGATTCGAACCACTGCTGATTCTCACCGTCATCACGTTACCCACGAGAGTATACGAGATTACGGAGAAAAGTCGCTAACCTCTAAGCCAGGTGTCGTGTGTAAAGAATGAATGTCGTAGTAATTATTTGTTCTTCTTTACCACTTTAGTGTCGTCCCTGGAGTGAGGGGAATCAACACCCACATTTGTTTTAATTCAATATCTCTATCCTTGAGATATCCAGCAGACTCCGTCCACAACACTCCCTCAATCTGAAGACACCTTCTTCTCACTCTTACTCACCCCTGGATCATGCCCCCTCTCATTCTTCCCCAACATAACATACGTGACAACTCTAGCTTCAACAAATAAAACCAAGAAATTTATTAAAGCAAAGAGTATATGTAGGAGAAGTGTGTGTGTGTGTGTGTGTATGTGTAGAATGTGTGACGTATATTCTAAAGTGTATATAGACTCAGATCAGTGTTCAGGAGTATAGTCATTCTCATCACTGTGCTGAAAACACACTAGCACCATGTATTCCAGACAAGCAACCTCACCAAGGTGATGCTTCTCCGGTCACGTGACGACTTCCTCCGTTGTCTCTTGAACCACTAGGATGCTTGGACATCCGTGACAAACACTGTCTAATGAGAATCTTCAATCTGATTTACATTATGAATTTCCTCTGTGATTTAACTGATTGTTAATCAGAGAATTCTAACCCTATTGTCACTGTTACTGGGGAAATCTTAATGGATCTAGTGTCACTGGTTTTAAAGATTCCCCATATTAACACAACAATCTGAATGTTCTAGGTATTTCTATAAATTTGTATGAATCTTCCTGGTATCAGTAGTGTATTTATACAATGTTCTGACTGTTCAGTGATACACCTATCACTTGCTAAACATAAATCTCATCAGCATGTCCTGCTCAGCAACTTCTGTCTTCAAATTCTGAGCCATCATCTTCTAAAATGTGTTAGCTTCACTGTGGAAAATCATAGCACACATACGTTGACCTGTAAATGGAACCTGTAGAATAGAGAATACTATGGTGAGGGCAACTCAATCCTGGCCGTAATTAGGTGAGTGTAGGCCAATAGCAGCACTCAGATCTATAACAGAGATCCGATCTCTGTCATACGGCCAATTAACTCATCATATGATCTGAGACATGGCAACACCAGGAAAGAATAAAGGAACGGGTAGAAACCCAGCAGATGCCCTACTGGAAGATCCTACCATTTCACATTCCTCTCCTCCCTCTCAACCATCCTTAATCTCTCTAATTATTATTCCACTACATTGTCCTCAACTCCCTGAGTAAAATGATATATCACTCAAGTTAGTTGAAGCCACACAATTGGATACTAGTGCCGACGCTACTATGATACTTTCTAGCACCGCACTTATAGAACATTCTATCACTAATCATAATACATTATATCACCACACCTATTATACATTATATCACCGCACAGTACTGTACTCTATTCCTAATCATACTCTAAGTTAGATATGATTAATAGCCTACCATATGCCTATTCCGGTTGCTAATCGAAACTAGGCAATCACAGACTGGATCTATGTCCGCCGATAAATATCAACAATTTGACACCCTAGTTTCTTTCATTGAACACAACTCGGAAAACTGCACCGATCTTTCCCACTTCAGAAATCTTGATCGACTAACTCCACTTGTTTACCGCAACGCTTTTTATATTGGGCTGCAGTGACGTCACCAAAAAATCTAGACGCTGATCCGTCCAGAATCTGGTTTCCTCCTCCTGTTCTAGACTAACTGGAGTCAATCCGCCGTCAAATTTGATTTCATTTGGGGAAATTCTTTGTCCCGTACATCAATAGTTCAGTCTGTCTGTGAACCACAGAATTCCCCACATCACAGAATCCATCCCGCGTCTGTCCAGACTTTCCGTCTAGCACTTCAAAGGCTACTACCGCCTTTGCAGACGTTTGGCGTTGTTATTCGTTTCTCGAGCAACCCACATCATAAAGATTCGCCGACCAGGGGTAGACATTTTGACGCGACGTATCTTGTTTCTCAGTTAGAAATGCCGATCGTGTGTAGACAGTTTTAACGACGTATTTTTCTCAGTCTGCACAACATCAAAGGGTCGGTTGTTTTTTCAGACTAATGTCGGGTCTTGTTTGTCATCGATCGCAACTAACAAGTTTATTTTCCGTGACAGCAGGAAGCCGGCACATATCGGATTGGGGTACAGCAATAATGCAGACATCGGACAGATGGCAGATTATAGAGAAGGACAGGGATTGCCAGGGTAGGATAGCTATAGTACAGGTGGGAAATAACATACATAAATACACAATTGTTAACATCCTTGCACCGCCTGACTACAGAAATCAGCCGCTCTTCTACCAAACACTGGAAAATTTATTATCACGCTCATATCGGGGTCACAACATTATTTTAGGGGGTGATTTTAACTGCGTACTTTCCGTGTTTGACCTTATAAATGGAGATGTAAGAATGCAAATTAGAAACACAACAGGGGAGGAGGAACATCAGTTAGACACATTGCAAACAATTTTAGATATTCATGGGCTAACAGACGCATACAAGCAGACGCATCCCCATGGAACAGATATAACACACACATACCTACTTACACCGAGTAGTGTAAGTCGGGCTCTATCACCTCGTTTTGAGGTGCACATCGATGTGCACCTCAAAGGGCGATAACTCCTTGTTTTTTTTTTTTAAGTAGGTGTGATAGTCAAGTGGTCAAGTGATCAGGTGGCTCATCAGAGTAGGTGTGGTGTTCAGGTGACCCCTGCAATTATAGGTACTATAGTATCCGTCCATCCATCATGTGCCATGCCGGTAAGCGTGGGCGGTCATGTTCTGTCATCTCACTCGATCACCAGAGTCGTGGATCAGCTCCGTGTTTCTGTCTCGACCATGCCACAAGGACAAGCCATCCAGGTACTTGCTTCTAGGTCTTCCCCTTGGTCTGTTCCCCTCGATCTTACCAGTTGTCACCAAATTCTCCAATCCATTTCTTCTCATAACATGCCCAAAAAATTTTGACTGTCTACGTCTAATTTCTCTAATCAATTTACGATCTTCATTTGTTTCTTGAAGGACTTGTTCATTGGTCTTTCTGGCTGTCCATGGTATTCTTTGCATTTTCCTCAGAAACCACATATCTACAGCCATCAGATGTTTTTCAGCCTGACTGCTCATTGTCCACGCTTAACATCCATACAAAAGTACAGGTTCAATGTAGCATCTCAACACTCTTTTTCTCGTTTCAATTGACATCTTTTTATTGGTCAATATGTTTTTCATCTAGCTAAAGGCTACTTTTGCCATGGCGATTCTTGTTCTAATCTCTTCAAGGCATCTCCCATCAGATGTTATTACTGTTCCGAGATAATTATACTTGCTCACTTGTTGAAGAATATTCCCATTTACTTGTATATTACATTGTGGTATTTCGTCTTTCCTAGTGACGACCATAATCTATGTCTTTTTACAATTTAATTCTAACCCTAGTTGTTCACTGTGTATAGTATACTATAGTATACAACATACAAAATAACAAACAAACGACTCAAGTAAGGTATATAATAAGTTTTAATAAACCATGTATAGACAAACAATACAATGCATATTGAACAATTAAATAAGTAGTGGTATGGTTGATAAATTATCAGATTGTATCTGTCTTTTTATATACAGATATGACAGGGAAGCGAGATGTTGTTGATATGTATAAATACCAGAGTCGTGTGTTTTGAATCCTATATTTGTCCCCCTACCCGCCTGTTGGGTGGTGAGAACATTCAAGAATTTGTCCTTGTCCAAAACGTTGTGGTTTTTGGTCAGTCCTTTGGTACTGATTTTATCATAATCTCCGACACAAATATACGTCTTGCTGCATAACGACACCATCCTCTCCCCTTCGTACTCTAGTTTAAAAAGCCCGAGGGTTCTCTTTTCATGGACTTTGATGTCCCGACAGTCCTGACAGCTAGTAGGGGTAGTTCTATGAACAGGGCAAACTTCAGTTTTCTTGGAAGTGCGGGAAAATCTGGAAGGTAGTACCGGGAAGTTATACATTTTTGTTTGGTCGGCGAAGTGTGGGAAAATCTCGGGCGGGTGTGACGGTGGTCGGTTCATAACAGAACGGGGTGTATGAGGGGTGGAAAAAAGTCATTAAGTAAAGGGTTGTAAAAAAGTTGGTGAGTGGTGTGTTAAAATATTTTGAACTTTTACCACATTGACGGTGTACATTAGTAGGAATAAAAGGAATAGTTGCGGTGGCGATAGTAGTAATAGTGGGTATAGCTTAGAGAAATTAGTTGAAAAGGGGTGATTATTAGTGTTATGTAGATGGTCGTAGTGGCTTATTCACTAGCATCACACGTGTTAGAAATGAAACCTTGAAAAGTAAAGATCGTCGATTGTAGCTGGTATGGCTTATCATCAGTTGTTTAAAGTGAGCGTTAACATGGTGGTCAAGCAATGGTCAAGTAGTGGCCCAGTGGTCGAGTGACCACTTAAATTGTCAGGAAAGTATGTGTAGTGAAACAGTAGTGGATAAACTGATCGATGATGTGGTCAAGAGGTGATCAAGCAATGGTCAAGTAGTGGTCGAGTGACCACTTAAATTGTCGGGGAAAGTATTGTATTGAAACGGTAGTGATAAAGTGATCGATGACGTGGTCAAGAGGTGGTCAAAGCAGTGGTCAAGTGGTCGAGTGACCAGTTAAATTATCAAGGAAAGTATGTGTACTGAAACGGTAGTGGATAAAGTGATCGATGACATGGTCAAATATTGGTCAAGTAGTAGTCAAGTGATCGAGTGACCACTTAAATTGTCAGGGAAAGTATGTGTAGTGATATGGTGATGGTTAAAGTGATCGATGACATAGTCAAGTAGTGGTCAAGTAGCGCTCAAGTGGTCAAGTGACCACTTAAAATCTAGAGGAAAGTACGTGTAGTGACATAGTGATGATCAAAATATGGTCAAGTGGTGGTCAAGTAGTTGTGAAGTAGTGGTCAAGTAGTGGTCAATTGGCCGAGTGACCACTTAAATTGTCGGGGAAAGTATGTTTAGTGGATAGAGTGAACGATGACGTGGTCAAGTAGTGGTCAAGTAGCGGTCAAATGTTAGAGTGACCGCTTAAATTGTCGGGGAATATTGGTATAGTGACATGGTGATGATCAAGAGATGGTCAAGTGGTGGTGAAGTAGTTGTCAAATAGTGGTCAAGTAGTGGTCAAGTTGTGGTCAAGTGGTCGAGTGACAACTTAAATTGTAGATGTGAGTACTATTAATTACTACTACTACCACAACAACCATACTATTATCCTAGGTTGGCGGTTCCATGGCGTACGTCATCGGCGCCATAAGCAAAAGTCATTAAGTGGCCGGATGGTTGCTGGGAGATGTAATTCATTGGTCGCACGGGGGTCGTTTCATAACTATTAAAATACTCACACGGTTCGTCTGCGGGTGCGTAAGAAAAAGTCATTGCTATGATTTTATATATATACGAGTCGTTGCATCTTTCCCAAGAAACATATTTTCATTATTTTACAACTTGTCTGCTCATTGCCGTGTTTCACACCCAGACAAAAGTACAGGTTCTATATATCAATTCAACATTCAAATAAGAAAATGTGTTAGAAAAATTATTAAAATGTTGACCAAAACAAGAAACATCTCAACCAAATTTATAAAAACTAGGAAACTTTGTTAACCAAATGTGGAAAATATTTGCCAAGTAAAGAAATATCTCGACTAAACTTACAAAAAGCCGGTCTCTCTGGCTGAGGGGTTACAACACTTTCTCCGTAATCCGTTTATCATGCAGAGTCTCGTAGCGGGAGAGAACTGGGAGCGGTTTGACCCCCGCTGGTGACTTGCGCGATACTGAGCTGGCCGCTCAGAAAGCAATGGCAAACTACTGAGCGTAATATTGCCAAGAAATCAACAGACAGCTGAAAGATGCTGCTGTTGACAGCGATGTCCTGTAAAGGATATGCAAGAAAAAAAAATCTTACAAAAAAGTAGGAAAATGTGTCGACCAAAGTAGGAAGAATTTGTTAGTCAAAGATGAAACATAGTGGTCAAGTAAGGAAATATTTCAACCAAACTTATAAATATCGCAGCCAAACTTATAAAATGTAGGAGCATTTGTTAACCAAAGGTGAAAGCTATTGGTCAAATACAGAAATATCTCAACAATACTTATGAAAAGTAAGAAACTTTTTTAACCAAATGTGAAAAATATCGGTCAAACTTATAAATGTCTCGTCCAAATTTATAAAAAATAGGAAAATTTATTAGCCATATGTTGAAAATATAGCTCAAACTAAGAAACATGTCGACTGAAGTAGGAAATTACGTGAACCAAAGTAATAAAATTGTTGGCCAAATACAGAAATATGTCGACCAAATTTATAAATATCCCCACCAAGCTTATGAACAGTAGGAAACTTTAACCAAATGTGAAAAAATATCGACCAAAGAGAGAAACATTTCAACTAAAGTTATAAAAGGTAGGAACATTTGTCAGCCAAAATGGGGAAAATGTTGACCAAAATAGGAAATATGTCAACAAAACTTATAAAAAGTAGGGGGGGGGGGGAATGTTTGCCGAATTTAGAAATAGCTCGGTGAAGCTTATAAAAAGTAGGAAAATTTCTTACCCAAATAGGAAAAAGTATTGGTCAAGTAAAGAAATATCTCGTGCAAATTTATAAAATGTAGGACAATTTGTTACACAAATGGGAAAAATATTGACCAAGTAAGAAATAATGTTAGCCAAATGGGACAAATATTGGTCAAGTAAAGAAATATTTCTATCAAACGTATAAAATGTAGGAAACTTTGTTAACTAAATGGGGAAAATATTGGCCAAGTGAAGAAATAATACATCCAAACTTTTAAAAATTAGGAATTAACAAACTCTCCTAATTTTTAAAAGTTTGTTAACCTAATGAGAAAAATATTGACCAAGTAAAAAAAAATTTACACCAAATTTACAAAAATTAGGAAAATGTGTTAACCTAACGAGAAAAAAATATTGGCCAACTAAAAATCATGTTAGCCAAATAAGAAAAAGTATCGGTCAAACTTATAGATGTCTCGTTTAAACTTATAACATGTATGAAAATTTGTTAGGCAAATGTGAACAATATTGGCCAAGTAATGAAATATATCATCCAAACTTATAACAAGTAAGAAAACATGCTAGTAACATCAAGAAATATGTCGACCGAACTAATGCAATACGCAAAAAGATGGACAAACTTATAAATATGTCGACCGTTATAAGAAAATGTTACCCAAATTAGGAAAAATATTGGCCATGATATGAAATATCTCGACCAAACTTACAAAAAGTAGGAAAACTTGTCGACCAAAGTAAGAAAATTGGTTAGCCAAAGATGAAAAATAGTGGCCCAGTTAAGAAATATCGCATCCAAATTTTATAAAATGTATGAAAATGTGTTAGCCAACGGTGAAAACTATTGACCAAGTAAAGACATTTCTTGTCCAAACTCATAAAAAGTAGGCAAATTTGTTAACTAAATGTGAAAATTATCGGTCAAACTTATAATTATCTCCACCAAACTTATAAAAAGTAGGAACATTTGTTAGCCAAATGTGAAAATTTTTGACCAAGTAAAGAAATATCTCATCCAAACTAATAAAAATGTCGACTGATATAAGAAAATATGGTACCCAACGTAGGAAAAATAGTGGCCGAGTTACGAAATATCTCAATCAAACTTACGAAACTTAGAAAAATATGTCGACCTGAGCAGGAAAATGTGTTAGCCAACGATGAAAAATAGTGGCCATATAAAGAAATAGAGCATCCAAACTTGTAAAATGTAGGGTAAAATTTGTTAGCCAAATTGACTAAACTGTTGACTAAACTTATAAATATCTGGTCCAAACTTATGAAAAATAGGAAACTTTGTTAACCAAAGGTGAAAAATATTGTCCAAGTAAAGACACGTTTCAACCAAACTTATATATCATCCAATCTTATAAAAAGTAGAAAAATGTGTTAGACAAATGGGAAAAATGTTGACCAAATACAGAAATAGCTCGACCAAACTTATTGTGGCATAACCACTTACCACGATTATTCAGTTGATAAGAATGCACGCTAAAGAGAAGGAAAAATATAAAACAATTGACTTCACCAACGCAAACTGAAACCGAAACTTAAAAAAACTAATGCAACATCAAAACTGAAACTGGAACAAGTGACAGATAACGTCAATTCTAGGAAACATTTCATCAGTCCAAACTCAGGAGATCATTGGATAAGAACAGACACGTAACAATGCCTCAATTCGGAAGCCCGCGTAGAATATGTTAATCGCGCACTTCTTCTGCAACCAGCCTGATGAACAGACGTAAAAACTTGTGTGATCACATTTTCAAATAGGGACTGCAGAATGTCTAGATCTGAGGTAAGCTTGTTATTCCTTTGATTAAACTGATGACCAGATGTATCAAGTGACCAGTAAGGGTATCCAGTGTTTGTAATGTCAATTGAAATGTATTATTATAAATTTAAACCTCTGAAGTGAAAAATGCTCGACTGTAGATTCTGACGATGCCGAGCCGATTCCCGGGCAAACTGACAATCTATTACTCTCTTCGAATACTGCAATCTCTGATATTCTTAAAGATAGTTATTAACTTTAAGAAGTGCATAATAATACTACATTCTATTCTAGACAACTGTACGAAGTGATGACTCTAAAGCAATCTTGTGCATTTCAGCAGAAACACTGCTTAAATTGCTATCACTATCTACAGCTCATAAGACAGTTCGTGTACGAGAACAAGTGCCTCGTTTGAAAACAGACTTATCTATGCCTGTTTACGATCTAGAAAGCTGAAGGAGAAATCAAATCTTCCCTTTCTCCTTCATCTAATGAATAAATAGGTTTTGATGGAATAATTATTTATATTTATGTCAGATTTTACTTAGATAAGGGCACTCATGAACTGCATTACATCAGAAAAGTTGTGCTTCGCGGAACTCCATCATCAGAAGTTAACTTAACTCATTACTCGACATAACTTAAAACACAACACCACACAACTCAACACTCAACCCCACAACAACAACCACAACAACAGGTAATGGGAGAGGAGTTATTATACAAAGAAGAAGAAGAAGTTGGTTAATTGGGAAAACACAGAGAACCATTTCTACACACTACCAACCCAATTGTGTGATAGAAATGTTATAAATGTATGCCATTTATGCATATGCATTTTGACACCTCCTCACTCTTGTCACTGTCTTACAGTACACGTCTCACTGACCCCAGGTCCAATGAGAACTTACATACAGCAGGAACCAGTTGATACCAGGAGTGCACAGTGCGATAAACTCTGACCACCCCAAATTAACCCAACACTAGATTAGAGAAAAGAGGAGGGGAGGGGAACTAGTTCCCACTTCAGGAATTTAGGTTTCTTCTGACCTACTTCTAGAATATTGCATTGGTAGGATTGTACATATTTATGTGACTCTTACACAGTGAAATCTTGGTGGCAACCCATTGGCAACCAACTGGCCAACCAATCAACCCAGACCAGAAAGAGGGAAGAGAGAGAAAGAGATGAACCACACGTGAGATGGAAGATGACTACGCCATGAGCAGAGTATGGGAAGCCTTCAGAGAAGCTACACGGGCGGAAATGAAGTGGATCCATTAGACAATGGACCGAGGCTTATCCTAATCTCCCACTCACAAGGTTACATTTACTCTGACACACACAACTATTTCAGGAACAGATACCTACATGTTGAATTATCTTCTGTAATTTGTCAGTCAAACCTATCAGTTGATTCTCCATCTTATGTGTGTAAAACCTGTGTCAATGTCTATTGGAATTTGTTAAATGTGTAATTGTCAAAACACATCCACTCATGGATGTCTAGGTCTATCAACTGCTCAACATCCATTCTTTCTTAACATAAATCAGACTGAGAGAATTCTCCAGTCTTTCCTCAGAATGGGAAAAAGGGGGCTCAAGAGCTAAAAGAATCCTTGGATAAGGGGCAGAATGCCAGTTAGTATTTACTATTCTCACCAGGGCCATAATCCATATCTCCTAGACATAATTAATAAGACGAGGCCTGCAGATAACTCGAGGGTCATATTCTGGGGTTATTGAAGATAGAAGAGGATGGGGCCCAACTTCTTTTGTTAGAAATGGGACATGCACTACAGTGATCTCCCACTCCCTTCAAAATATATGACACTTATAAAAATCTAGGAAGAAATATTAGCCAACACAACTAAAATGTTGACCAAAGTTATAAATATCACATCCAAACTTGTGAAAAGTAGGAAACTTTGTTAACCAAATGTGAACAAAATATTGACCAAGTACAGACACATTTCAATCAAACTTATAAACTTGTCGTCCAAAGTGATAAAAAATAGGAAAATCTGTCTGCCAAACTAAGAAATAGCTATGGAAAAATAAGAACTATGTCGACCAAACTAGGACAAATGTGTTACCAAAATTAGGAAAAAATTTAACTTCTGTAGTTATGTCAAACGTGTCTTGAACTTTTATCTGAAAAGACATTTCACAATACATAACCATCAACGTCAGCACTTTCCCGATTTTACATTACCGAAAGCTCCAACCTACCATTCCAGCGTATCTGCTAAAGAAGCACTTATACAGACTAATCACTCATCTCTCCACATTCTTGGTTTTTCCTTTCTAACACAACGTATCTCTATCTTTCATAGATAGCTTCAAAACATTTCCATGTCACACCACTAAGAAATCCAAACCTTCGTTGTGCATGAGGTCTAATGAAACAGACATAACAACATTTATGGCAATGCAATCTGTGATCCACCTGGGATTGTTTCGATATCGTCTGAGTATTCGTCAGCAAAGAACCATTTCCCAAGGCTGACGTCTTCAACTTTCTATACCACAATGTCTGCTACACTAACCTTCCATTGTTCCAACTTTCAACAATACAAAAGGTGTTCTCGAAGGCTAGCTAACATAACATTTCTTACTTTGCCGACCTCTTTCACACGTTGTCATTTTACAACTGCAATAGCGGCAAGTCTACATACAACCAACAGTGGCTGTTATGAAGCCAACCTTTCTTAAAACCACGTCTGATTTATTGAGCCCTTGAATACCCTCTACCACATCTTCTAACAGACTTTCTTCCTCTTATTCTTCTGCGTTAATCCGGAGTTTTTTTTTCGGACGTGATTGTGTTGTGCCTGTTTACAGCAGAGCTGCGTTCTTGCGCCGTTAGGCCGACACATCCGACTTCTGCGGGCATTTTTTGACCTGGTTAACCTTCCCGGGGTTTCTTAGGACGTTTGAATCTCACTGTTGTGGTGTTATCTCCCATCCCAGCTGGCTCATATAGAACAGCCAAAGACATCCTGATCAGCCCTCAAGGGAAGGCAGGGGCAGACCATGGGCATTCCCCGCCATCCAAGGAGGCTTCCATACTTGCAGAGCCAACACACAGCGCTCTGGTGCTGGGCTCACCCAAGGAATCGTCACGTCCTGCACATGGCTGCTTAGCCTCACTTCCGTATATTGGGCCTTCCGTTCACAATAGGCTGTTCTTCCGGAAACCAGAAGAATGCAGTCTGCAGATGACATCCACACAGTGAGCTTTCGATTCGGACTTTCCACATAATGGATATGCTATCCAAACAATATTCCATTTCGTGCCACTAGGACACTTTTTCCACCTTTTATGAAGCCCACACAGTGAGCTTTTGGTTCGGACTTTCCACGTAATGGATTTGCTATCAAAGCAATATTCCATTTCATGCCCCTGGGGCGCTTTTGTAACCGACATACCTGTGGTATGAAGTGCGGCAGTCTAAATACTTCTTCATGCACCTTTAAATGTCAACCTGAATGTAGTTAAAGTAAGCTGCAGTCAGCTTGAGCTTGTTGATATCTTCATAGAGCTTGTCCTCAAATGAAGCAGGTGTGGGCCAAACTATCTTTCTCTGTTCTGCATATATTGGGCACTCCTGCAGCAAATGTTTAGCTGTCATTTTACCAGTTCCACAATTGCATTCATCGGTATCTCCTATCTTTAGTTTATTGAACAAGTGGTATTTCAGCCTGTTATGTCCTGTGTGGAGTCTGAAGATTGCTACTTGTTCTCTTCGGTCGAGTTTGTAGTATGCGCCATCCTTCTGGTGGCCTGGATGCTCTGATTCCCATTTGGTTCAATAAGTGCTTTTTATAAACCTCTTTGCCTCGTTATAGGTTATGTCTATGTTAGGCTGTGATAGTCGTCCACCCTCTTTTGCTAGTCTGTTAGCCTCTTCATTTCCAGGTATACTGCAATGTGATGGGATCCACTGTATTACAACTCTTTTGGATTTCTGGCGTAGACCATGGAGTGCTGCTCTTAGGTCAGCTAGTTCTGTGCTGTTTTTGCTCTTCAGTATTGAGACAGCTGACTTTGCATCCGTGAAGATAGCTATTTGCTTCTCTTTATTTTCCGCCATCAAGAGCATTTCTGCTGAAGTTTTCAAAGCTTCTACCTCTGCTTTGAAGTTACTTGAAAATTTTCCAGTTGCCACTGACTGTGTTTTTTTCACTCCATTTTTTAAATTTAGGAGAATTCCTCCTCCTCTATTTTCTATTGAATTTTTGGCTGATCCATCTGTATATGCATGGGCCCAATTGTTGCATGGGTAATGTTCTTTTATGTAGTTTAGGTTTATTTGTCTTCTTTCGGTTTCATTCTGAGTGTTCTTTTTTTCAATACCAGGAATGTTTTATATCATCTCAGGCAGTTGCTGTTGTCTCCAAGCTGGAAACTTGTGTGCATTGTAAATGGGTTTGACTGTTGATATGTTAAGTAATGGGATCTCTGTGGCGAAGTGGTCAAGCCGTTTGACTCGTGCTCCGAAGGTTGTGGGTTCGATTCCGGGCCGCGTCCTTCGGTTTACGAGTTAAATGTTTCAGAGACTCCTGTGGGTCGTCGCTAAAAGCTACGGAGTTCGTGCTTTGTGCGACGCTTTCCGTGCTGCGGAAAGAGACCGAGCCATATGGGATAAAACCCGGTGCAATGAAGTCGACCCTGTCGACTTTTAAGCGACTTTTTAAGTATGGGATCTGCCCTAATCTTTCGTTTTGCAGTTTCTACAAAGTTGCCACGCTTCAGTCTTCCCTTTCCAAAACCATTAAACCTGTTATACATAGGGTGGTCTGTCAAGCTTCTGAATTTTTCTGCTTGTTGCTGGGCTCTGCTATCTCTTCTATCCTCCATTGGTTGTAAACAAGTGATCTTTTCTAGTTCATTAATAGGCGTTGTCTTCAGGCTTCCAGTTATGATTCGCATTCCTTGATTTTGGACTCTACTTATTTTGTTAAAGTTTGACTTAGCTGCTGTTGCCCAAGCTGCAAGGCCATATGCCTCACCCGTCCAGTATATAACTTCTTGAGAACTTTCTCATCTGCCCCCCCCCCCCACCACACGTTGTACCAGCAAGCATTTTCATGACTGCCATTCTTTGCCTTGCTCTTGTTCGATTTTTCTCAACCTGTGTCTTCCATGTCAGGCAACGATCAAAGGTGACTCCGAGATAGTTTGGATTTTCTTCATGGCGCAATATTTTTCATTTCAATACCAGCTTAGGTTGCTGAGTTTTATTTGAGAGGGAGAACACTGTGCATGTTATTTTGTCCTCACTTATCTTCACTAGAAATGATTTTGACCAGTCCTCTAGCGCTAATAAGGCTTGCTGTATTCTACTGTTAGCTGTACTAATATATTATTCAGATGTCCATATGGCTAGGTCATCTGCAAATGAGGATGTGTGTACTCTGGTTGGAAAATTGTCTGTGATGTCATTTATATATGCTAGGAATAATGTTGGTGAAAGAACTCCTCCTTGGAGGACACCTTGCTCCAACAGCATCATTTTGCTGGTTTGTCCTTGTACCTTTGTCCTGGCAGTTCTGTTCTCATTGTAGTGGCTGATCAATTTATACATTTTCTCACAAACATGCATTTTTTGCAGTTTTACTTTCAGTCCTTCCTTCCATACTTTATCAAATGTTTTTTCTAAATCTATCCAAACCGCTAGTGTGTGTTTTTTTTTCTCTTGGAAGGCATCCTCTATTTCCTGATATATATAGGTTATTTGATCTTCAGTGGATCTGTAATTTCTTAATCCTGCTTGATGTGGTGTTAAGAGTTTGTTTTCTTCCAGATGCCATGTTAGCCTGCCATTGATAATGCATAATGCGTTCCATTAATTTTCCTACACAGCTAAGTAGACTGATAGGTCGATATCCATTTGGTTCTTCCAGGTCTTTTCCTTTCTTTGGGACTGGTATTAGTATAGCTTCCTTCCATGCCTGTGGGACTATTCCTCTCTTCCAGCTGTAATTTAGGACTGCTAGTAGTTTCATTTTTGCCTTAGTGCTTAGTCCTATTAGCATTTCATTTGCGATTCCATCCTTTCCTGGTGATTTCTTCTTTTTCAGAGCATTCATTGCCTGTTCCATTTCTTCCATTGTTAGATTTGCCATCAAATATTATGCTGCTGTCTCTGTATTACTATAATGTATCTGTTTGTCTTTTATCGCTTTCTCCTGTTCGGTTTTAATATCAATGTGGTTTGCACTGCCATAGTGTTCCATTAGTGCATTTGCAGCCTTTTTTCCTGTAAGCAAGGCATTTCCTTGTTTAATTATTATTTGTTTGTTTCTAGGTCCTTCATTGTTCATGGCTTTCACTAGTTTCCATAGTTTGTTTCCATCCCTATCAAAATTCAGGTTTTCTGTTTTTTCCCTCCAACAATCTCTTGTTGTTTGATTTACTGTTCTTTTATATTTTGCTGAGATGGCTTTGAGAGAGATGTTCGCTTCAGTTGTTTGTTCTCTCTCTGCTGTCTTCCTGGCATCTTCAACTTTGTCCTCCAAAATTTGTAGTTCTTCGGTCCAGTACGGTTTGTAATTTTTCCTCGCTCCTCTTGGAATAGACTCAGTGGCCGCCTGTATTATTGCTCTGTTCAGACTTTCCACCATTTGCTTCATGTTGCCATATCGTGTATTTATGTTTTCACAATATTTTTGTCTGATAGTATTGCAAATCTGTCCCAATCTGCTCGTTTGTAATTCCAGCGGGGCAAAGGCTTTTGCACCTGTGGTACATACTCCATATTCATTACAAGCTTGATTGGTCTGTGGTCACTACCTGCTAATTGGTCAAGCACATGGTGATCGATTTTGTGGAGGATGTCTCCAGTGCAGAAAGCTAAGTCTGGAGTAGAAGTGTTAAACCATCTTCTGGAGTAGAAGCTCAGTGTGTCATTGTCACAGTCCTAGATCTCTAGGGGATTGAAACTCGGGCTCATACAGGCAACAAACTCCATTCAGATACAATCGAGCATCATTTATTTACAGTTATATTACAGTACGCTGGCGAAGTGAGTTTTCACAAGCCAGCATTTAACAAGTTGCGTATCACAGGAGTGTACAATGAACATGATTATCACAACAACTCTAGCAGCTATCTAACATATAATAATGTATGTATAAGACCCCTAAAACACTTGGGTCTGAAACTATCAAGTCCCCTTAAGGTAAGCCCTGTTGCTTCCTCGATGTCCAGTCCGTGTCTGTCCTTCCACACGTGTCGCAATCCGACACGGGTGGTAACTCTCTCTGAGTTTCTCGTGGACCCCGCAATCGGCGGGCTCCATCAGTGTCCACGTGGCTGTGGACCCACTGACCGTTCCTTCGAGAAGGCTCTAGATTATTCGAGCCTTCGAGTGACTCGGTTCTTTCCCTTTAGCTGGATTTATATCCCTTCGCCAGTGTCTCGTTCTTTTAGGTTGGTACCGCCCTTTAGGTGAGTCTGTGACAGGAGTCCCCCTCCCCCCCTGCTTTGATGGGTTATTCTATGGTAATTAGTTCTGTACTAATTCTGTCACAGTATCACATAAAGTCGGTGTTTGTAGTTTGGTGGATAGTAACTTGGCAACTTACATATCTGCATCGCCAACTCATGTATTCTCCCATACACCACTTTCAGATGATTGCTGAAGAGAGTTCTCTCTTCTATGTTCTTAAACATGCTTATCTGACCGAAGTACCGTGACGTTTCCCAGTTGTTTTTACAACCGCGCCCTTCTCAAGTATCCATATGATACCAAGATATTAAAACTCTGTGTGAGAGAGTTTTAACAAGACAAATGTCTTGGCCATTTAAGTACACCTGCAAATCTCGTCTTGTGTGTGTATTTCAATACATTTTTACTTCCGTATGTTGTATAACGCTGAATATGTAGTTATGCTGTTGTTTTATCACATCTGACTACGTGTTCCTGTTGGCTTGTTTGTGTATTGAATGATATGTTGCTGTTTTTAATAAAGTGACTGTATTTTAATTGTTAGTGTTTAGTTTTGAGTTTGTATAAAGTGTGTGCTCACTGTGTGGTTTCTCCAAGCGTCACGAGTTGGGATATCCTTTGTCATGAATTACCCCAATGTGTGTAATGCATGATCGGGGCATTCCAAGCAGTGGCGCTTAGATGTAATGTATTAAACATGTATCAACAATTTAGACAGGTAATACATTTTTACATGAAGACGCAGACAAATTATAATAAATACGTTTTGCGTACAATTTGTCCGCTCAGTATATCGCTCTCTCATTTAATTCATTCACTCTCTTATTCATTCGTCTTTCATACAAAATAGTATTTTGTTAAAATATATAGATAAAGTTGAGGTAAGTGTTATTGCCCTTAGAAAAATGGATTAGGCGATATGTTCCCTTTAAGGTAACAAGTAATTTTTGTACGTGTAATCAAAAAATGGTTTATAATTTAAATAGAAAAAACTTGTATAGGAAAAATATTTCACCTATGAGTGGAAATACCTGTAATGTTATGGTAGAAAATCTACAAGTTATAGGTTGACATATTTTATATACATAATAATTAAATACAAGTGTAATACATATTACCTAATAGTAACTTAATTAACTAACTAACTAACTCCAGCGACGATGTGTGTTGTCCTCCTGTTGTCCGTGTGTCGTGTCATCAATGTTAATAGTTAATATAGCTGGCCCTTGCATGTTGTAATCGACGTAGTTCTATTTCGGCTGTTTGCGAAGTTTCTTAGCAATAGCGAGTATGCAGTGTTCTTAATCTTTACCGATGACTGTCAGTTCACTGGTTGAAATCATTTCACAGATATTATATATATCGATCGGATTGTTTTTAACACCCTGGCAATTGGTAAAATCGGGTTCTCAAAGTGTCATGTTCGTGGGTGTTATACGTCACGAATTCACTTGGGCGTTGTTACTTCTGAATGAAAGTTCTTTAGTAGGTGTAGAGGTACACTGTTATATGCCACAGACTAAAATATCACAGCTTCTTATATGGCGAATAGTTAATGTGCCTAATGTTCGTCTGCTGGTGCATTAGTTTGCCGTGATAAAAAATCAGCAATAATGTTATCAGTGCCCTTGATATGGCGGATTTCGAAGTCGAAATCCTGGAGAAGAAGACACCATCTTTCCAAACGATGGTTCTTTGGAACACCTTGCTTAAGTACCAGCAGTGGCGAACTATCGGTTAAAACAACAAAATGCGAACCTAAGAGGAACTTAGATAATCGACGCATACAAAACAGTAGACTTAGTGCCTCCAATTCAACTGTGGCGTAATGAATCTCTGCCTTTTTCAGCTTGCGGCTGACGTAGAGTATCGGATGTCTCGTGCCTTGATATTCTTGCATCAGGCACCCTCCAATGGCGATAGCACTCGCATCTGTGGTTAGAATAAAGGGTATATCTATGTTTGGTAATCTTAATACTGGTGGGTTAGAAAAAATTGATTTCAATTTGCACATTGCATCCTCTAAGCGGATACTCTTACAAAATTTGTCTGGATGATCTTTTGTCAACAGATTAGAAAAAACTGATGTGAGTTCTGCCCAGTTTGGTATAAACTTGGCATAATAATTTATGAGACCTAATAGGCTTCTAACCTGTTTCTTTGTAGTTGGAACTTCTAGATTGAGAATTTTTGATACTATTTTATCATCTTTCAATAGTTTGCCTTCGGAAATCCTATGACCTAGGAAGTCTATCTCTTTATAGCCTATTTCAACCTTGGAAGGTTTGATAGTAAGTCCAAAAAGCAAGATTTGGTTAAAGACTTGTTGGAGAGTAAGTAAGTGAGACGTCATGTTTGAAGAATGGATACATATATCATCAATATAAGATTGCACGTCCTTGATGCCGTGTAATAGAAGTCTAGTTAACCTAACAAATGTGGCGGGAGCGTTCTTGAGACCAAACGGAAGATATCTCCATTCGTACAGCCCAAGGGGTGTAGCGAATGCTGTTATATGCCTTGAAGAGGGTTCTAGTGGCACTTGCCAGTAACCTTTAGCTAAATCAAGCTTAGAAAATAAAGATGATTGAGACATATTCAAGATGAGGTCTTCACAGCTGCTCATTGGCTCAGCATCTGTCGTGGTTATGGTATTTAATTTCCTATAATCTATGCACAAACGAATGGTTTTGTCCTTCTTTTTCACAAGGACAATCGAAGAATATTGGGACACAGATTTCTGAATTATTCTATTTTTCTCTAAGTCCAAAATTTCTTTATCTAAATTCGCTCTATAATGTAACGGAATCGAATATGGTCTACATTTGATCGGTGTCAGATCCGTCAACACAATTGAATGTGTTATTTTGTCAGTCCGTCCAGGTTTGTTTGAGAAGATAGTTCTATAGTCGTTCAGAAGAGACAAAATGTCTTGTCGCTGCTGTTGTGTTAAGGTGTCAGAGATTTGTATGTCATTCATAGTACTGTAGTCGTTCATAATTGGTACTGGAATTTCTGTATTGTCTAAGTCCGTCTGATTTATTACTGACGCTACTGTTTGTAAGTTGTCTTCAATGTCATTGTCGTCGTCGTCGAGACTAATAGTTGTCAATGTGTCGTTAACTTGGTCGTAATTGTCGTTATCCCCTATTGTCGGTACTGTAAATATGTTTTCGTCGTCTTCGTTGTCACAAGAATGAGTCGTGAACGATGTTTCGTTTGTCGGGGTGTCATTCAGTCGGGTAACTGTCGTTTCGTTTCTGTTGTCATTCTTGTCAGTCTGGTTATTGCCATCTGTTATCTGCGTCTGCTTGTTTGTGTCCATGTCATTTCTAGAATAGTAAGGTTTTAACATATTTACATGGAATATTTTCAACTTTCCATTCAAAGAAATTTCGTAGTCAACTTCCGAAATTCTTCTCACAACTTTAAATGGTCCCTGCCAAGAGGTTGATAGTAAATCTCTCTTGTCAGGTAGTAATAGTAAAATATCTTGATTTGGTTGTAATACAATAGTTTGTTCTTCTATAAACTCGGTGGTGGTAATACTAGGTGAGATGAATTGTAGTGCTTCCTGAAGTTGGTCAGTGTGGGTTTTGTGTGTGGTTTGTCTTGTTACTATTTAGTGTTTTGTGTGTGTTGTTGCACATTTACAGGCTCACTAATTTGTGGATCGATGGCGTCCTCAGTTCGAGGTGTTAATCTGATGGTATCTTTGAAAGATTCGACCGCCCCTGTATTCTGCACCTCTGTGAATTCAATTCGAATTACGTCATCGGTTGTCTCCCTTGTGCTTTTGGCAGTTTGAGACAAGCACGCGTGGTTTTTCACTTTGGAATAGTTGCTTGGTTTTTGGACACAGTTTTTCTGTTCCCATTCTCTGATTTCCTTTTCAGAGCAAGATCTTATGTTGGGAAGATTCCCAAGGATGATTTCGGCGACAGGATTTTCTAGTACTGCGCATAGCACTTGTCCTTATATAAAAGGTGTCCGAATTTCGGCAAGTGCAAGGGGGTATCTTTCGATCGTGCCTGCGCATGTGCGACACCTTACGTATTTGTGTGTGTAGTCTTTGTCACTAACTAATGTTCTCTTAATTCCACAAAGAGTCGCTCCGGAATCTCGTATTAATGTACATTGTTTGTTATTTACAAAACCTGTTGCATACTTTAATTTGTCTGTTGGTGTTAAGGCTAAGTTGGCAATTTCGTTAGCAACTGGGATTGTGTGGCCACATAACAGAGTTGTATCCAACTGAAATTTTGCACAGGTATTACATTTCTTATCAGTGATGGTGTCAATGATCTGTACTGCGTTGCCTAACTCACTCGAACTTTCATTCTGGATGTCACATTCGTTCTGTTGTTCACCCTCTTCATCTGAGGTTGTGTCTATTAATGCGGCATTGGCCTGCTTCAACATCTTTCTACCATTACAAACTGAAGAAAAATGGCCATAGCTCGAGCTATTTGTTTTCTTTTGTTTTTCCACTACCATTTGGAGATGATGTGGATAATTTGGTGATTTGTCGCACATCGCGTACTCTTCGTGTGTCAGATGACAATACTGACATTTGACTGGTTTTGTGAATTTAGAGCGTTGTTTGAACTTATATTCGTTTGGTTTTGAGTACTTCGTGTTTGTAACCGCTGCTGTTTCATTTTGGCTCATGTTCAACTGGAAAATATCGCGGTTCGCTGTAAAATATGCGTTACCTTTGGATTCAATTTCTTGGATAGTTTTACAATCCATTTGTCTCAAAAATTTAGAAAAAGGTGTTGGAATTGTAGTAATAATTTTATCAATGATATTTAACTCTTTCAGTTTATCATGGTTGTTATTTGTCTTTGCTGAGGATATCCATTTTGTACAAATATCCTGCACAGTAGACACGTAGTCAATGAAAGTTTGATTAGGTAGAGGGGCTAATTTTGAGAACTGAAGTTGATAACCTGTTGTGTCTAGTAAGAAATGTTGGAGTATTCTTTGCTTTAAATAATCATAATCTTTCCTCATATCTTGTGGAACTGTCTCTATCACTTTTAAGGGCTCTAATGCTAAATTTCTCATCAGAATAAATGACCAGTCGACTTTTGCGACCTTATGGTAAGTCATCAAACACTCGAAGTTCTCTAAGTATGCGCTTATAGAGTCTCCTGAACAAAACGGTTTGACAAGGCCTTTATATTTGTTGTATTTTTGTTCATCTTCTTTGCTTTTAATTTTGTTCACTGACATTTCTACGTTGGAGTCAATTTCCATTTGTTTTAGTTTTATCTGTGTCTCTGCATTTAATTGGGCTTGTTTGGTCGCGGCTTCAAGCTCCATTTTCTTCTCTTCCATTTGCATCTGCATCTTTTTCTCTTCTGCCTCAATTTGCATCTGTATCTTTTTATCTTCTCTTTCTGCATGTATCTTTTTCTCTTCTGCTTCAATTTGTATCTTCTTCTCTTCTCTTTCCATTGCTCTTTCTTCTCGTGCAATATTTTCTGAATGTGTCTTTTGTGCCCATTCTGAAAGTTTTTCTTCTTTATATCCTAACTTAATGCCTAATTCAATGCACTGTTCTAATGTTGACATCTTGTATTTTAGTTATTGTTTACTTTCTTAAAATTAAATCCCTTTGAAATTAGTTTGGGTGTACAAAAGTTGGTTATCCCCCCACAATGTTTACATTCAAATTTATATGAAAAGATTTACTTTATTACAACATTAGCATATACATACAAATCAATACATAGAAAAAATGTTACAATGGATGAGGGTGAGTATCGCTTAAGGATGTAATGAGCATGAAATGAAACTCATCTTATTTTCCCTGAGCTCTCGACTGTAGACTTGTTTTCTCGCCACTGCTGGAGAACAGGTTACCTACACGATATTTCGCGGAACAATCTGATGTTGGAATCAAAAAAAATTAGTAACTGTCACTGTAATTGTCACAGTCATGTCAAATATTATAAACATTATCATCAGTTCAAATATTTTTGTCGAGGGACTATAATCGCTCATTCACAGATAGCTGCAAAGTTTTTAACTTTGTCATGTATTAACGTTGATATATAATTTTTTTACTTGGCAAAACCAAGAGCTTTTTGAAAAGTAAAGCTTGTGTATGCCAAAACCGGCGTTTGCCCCCAAATAGCCTGTCACAGTCCTAGATCTCTAGGGGATTGAAACTCGGGCTCATACATGCAACAAACTCCATTCAGATACAATCGAGCATCATTTATTTACAGTTATATTACAGTACGCTGGCGAAGTGAGTTTTCACAAGCCAGCATTTAACAAGTTGCGTATCACAGGAGTGTACAATGAACATGATTATCACAACAACTCTAGCAGCTATCTAACATATAATAATGTATGTATAAGACCCCTAAAACACTTGGGTCTGAAACTATCAAGTCCCCTTAAGGTAAGCCCTGTTGCTTCCTCGATGTCCAGTCCGTGTCTGTCCTTCCACACGTGTCGCAATCCGACTCGGGTGGTAACTCTCTCTGAGTTTCTCGTGAACCCCGCAATCGGCGGGCCCCATCAGTGTCCACGTGGCTGTGGACCCACTGACCGTTCCTTCGAGAAGGCTCTAGATTATTCGAGCCTTCAAGTGACTCGGTTCTTTCCCTTTAGCTGGATTTATATCCCTTCGCCAGTGTCTCGTTCTTTTAGGTTGGTACCGCCCTTTAGGTGAGTCTGTGACAGTCATCCGCTTTGTTGAGTAGATGGAGATTTGAGTCTATTTCCCATTCCTCCACTTCATCTCCTCTTTTGTCAGTATCTGGGTATCCCCATCTTTCTGAACGGCTATTAAAGTCTCCGACAATAATGTAGTTTGTGTCAGTTATTTTCATGTTTGAGAGCGTAAGGTCCTTATCTGCTGTGCTATACAGATTGTAAATTCTTATTTTCACGTCCTTTATCATTATATCAACACCTATAATTTCCGTTTGGTTGTCAGAGATCACAGATACCTCGCTGCAAGGCATTGTATTTCGTGTAAGTATTAGAACTCCTCCTTTGTGTCCTTCGCGGTCAAAACGTGTGGCCTGATATCCTCTGACTGAGAATTTGTGATTGGCGTTGAGGTGTGTCTCTTGAATGTATGCCACATCTATTCTATCTTTATGAAGACGATTTGCTAGGGAGACTTTCTTGTTATAAACTCCTTCGGCATTCCACTGTAGTATGTTGAGTGTCCGGTGTGTTTGGTCAATAGCCCTTAACCTACTCCTATGTGCCTTGACTCCACAGCACAGGGGATGGTGACCACCAGTAGTCATGGGTGGACCCCCTCGAGGCAGGGGGCCCGGCACTATCACCGCCTGATGGGCCTTCGTGGGATTAGCACCATAACGATTAATTTTAATTTGTGACATCATGTAACAGACTTTCAACGTTTTACAACAAATAACATTAACATTTTCTTTGATTATATAACAACCGATTTTCTGCTGACTAGGCAGTCTCCACCCTAATGGAGATAAATCATCTGTCCCCCTAACCTACTAGGCGCTATTCTAGACAACGAATACGGTTATCGAACAGCACCCCTAGGAAGAACTTGAAAATCAACAGAGATTCCTGAGACGAATGAGTTGCATTCCTTGGACAACCATAGTAACTAACGATGAGTGCCTAAAAGAGCCTAAGGAAAATAGAGCATTATATACATCAAGCACAACAAACTCTTTCTAACTAACCCTAACCCTAACTATACATCATTTAACCCTAACCCTAACCTAACCACTAACCATAACCCTAACTATACAACAAACACAACAAACTCTTTCTTAAGAGACATAGATACAAACCGGTGTTAGAAATGGAAAAAAGGTGTGATTAAATTTTAATTAAAATTTAAAAATAATAAATCACAATAATTGCCTAATAAATTTTCATACATGTTATAACTTTAAACGAGACATCTATAAGTTTGACCGATACTTTTTCCTATTTGGCTAACATGATTTCTTAGTTGGCCAATATTTTTTTCTCGTTAGGTAAACACTTTCCTAATTTTTGTAAATTTGGTGTAAATTTTTCTTTACTTGGTCAATATTTGTCTTATTAGGTTAACAAATTTTCCTAATTTTTATAAATTTGGATGTAATATTTCTTCACTTGGCCAATATTTTCCCCATTTGGTTAACAAAGTTTCCTACATTTTATACGTTTGGTTGAAATATTTCTTTACTTAACCAATATTTGTCCCATTTGGTTAACATTATTTCCTACTTGGTCGATATTTTTCCCATTTGTGTAACAAATTGTCCTACTTTTTATAAATTTGCACGAGATATTTCTTTACTTGACCAATATTTTTTCCTATTTGGGTAATAAATTTTCCTACTTTTTATAAGCTTCACCGAGCTTTTTCTAAATTCGGCCAACATCCCCCCCCCCCCCTAGTTTTTATAAGTTTGGTTGAGATATTTCCTATTTTTGTCAACATTTTCCACATTTTGGCTGACAAATGTTCCTACCTTTTATAAGTTTAGTTGAAATGTTTCTCTTTGTGGTTAAAGTTTCCTACTGTTCATAAGCTTGGTGGGGATATTTATAAATTTAGTAGACATATTTCTGTATTTGGCCAACAATTTTATTACTTTGGTTCACGTAATTTCCTACTTCGGTTGACATGTTTCTTAGTTTGAGCAATATTTTCACAATATGGCTAACAAATTTTCCTATTTTTATAAATTTGGACGAGACATTTATAAGTTTGACCGATATTTTTCACATTTGGTTAACAAAGTTTCCTACTTTTCATAAGTATTGTTGAGATATTTCTGTATTTATCCAATAGTTTTCACCTTTGGTTAACAAATGCTCCTACATTTTACAAGTTTGGCTGCGATAATTATAAGTTTGGTTGAAATATTTCCTTACTCCCCCACTATTTTTCATCTTTGACTAACAAATTCTTCCTACTTTGGTCGAAACATATTCCTACTTTTTTGTAAATTTAGTCGAGATATTTCTTTACTTGGCAAATATTTTTCACATTTGGTTAACAAAGTTTCCTAGTTTTTTTAAGTTTGGTTGAGATGTTTCTTGTTTTGGTAAACATTTTAATAATTTGTCTAACACATTTTCTTATTTGAATGTTGAAATGATACATAGAACCTGTACTTTTGTCTGGGTGTGAAACATGGCAATGAGCAGACAGGTTGTAAAACAATGGAAATATGTTTCTGGGGAAAGATGCAACGTCTCGTATATAGAAACATAGCATTGACTTTTTCTTACGCACCCGCTGACGAACCGTGTGAGTGTTTTAATAGTTATGAACCGACCCCCGTGCGACCAATGAATAACGTCTCCCAGCAACCATCCGGCCACTTAACGACTTTTGCATATGGCGCTGATGACGTGCGCCAGGGACCCGCCAACCTAGGATAATAGTGTGGTTGTTGTGGTAGTAGTAGTAGTAATGGTAGGAAGTTTTCTCGGACATCCGCACCCGTTTACAAAACACGGGGAAGGATGTGCTGTTCGCAGTCTCTGTACCTTTGTGTTCGAGTGTGTATTTATTCGTCTATTCTTGTGAGTGTGTATGTGTCATTGTTATTGTGATGTCTCTGTACTTGTCTGTGTGTGTATATGTTTGTCTATTCGTGTGATGCGGCCGTACTTGTGTCTTTGTTCTTGTGTGTGTGAGTTTTACACATGCCGATAAAGAGACTTGTATCTCTACCAATGCAACCGCTACTATTGCTGTCGCTACAACTACCTCTATTGTTACTACTATTGCTACTGTCGTTTCACTACGCTTTGCCCACTACCATGTCACTAATAGTACTCTATTACTGTCGTTTCACTACACATACTTTCCCCGACAATTCAAGAGGTCACTCGGCCAATTGACCACTACTTGACCACTATTTCACAACTACGTGACCACCACTTGACCATCACCATGTCACTACACGTACTTTCCTCTAGATTTTAAGTGGTCACTTGACCAATTGACCACTACTTGACCACTACTTGACCACGCCATCGATCACTTTAACCATCACCGTATCACTACACATACTTTCCCTGACAATTTAAGTGGTCACTCGACCACTTGACCACAACGTGACCACTATTTGACCATGTCATCCATCACTTTATCCACTAACGTTTCACTACAATACTTTCCTTGACAATTTAAATGGTCACTCGACCATTTTACCACTGCTTGACCACCACTTGACCACGTCATTGATCAGTTTATCAACTTCCGTTTCACTACACATACATTCCCAGACAATTTAAGTGGTTACACGACCACTAGGCCACTACTTGACCATTGCTTGACCACCACGTTATCGCTCACTTTAAACAACTGATGATAAGCCATACCAGCTACATCCGACGATCTTTACTTTTCAAGGTTTCATTTGTAACACGTGTGATGCTAGTGAATAAGCCACTACGACCATCTACATAACACTAATAATCACCCCTTATCAACTAATTTCATTACGCCATATCCACTATTACTACTATCGCCACCGCAACTATTCCTTCTATTCCTACTAATGTACACCGCCAATGTGGTAAAAGTTCAAAATATTTTAACACACCACTCACCAACGTTTTTACAACTCGTTAGTTAATGACTTTTTTCCACCCCTCATACACCCCGTTCTGTTATGAACCGACCACCGTCACACCCGCCCGAGATTTTCCCACACTTCGCCGACCAAACAAAAATGTATAACTTCCAGGTACTACCTTCCAGATTTTCCCACACTTCCCCACCAAGAAAATTGAAGTTTGCCCTGCTCATAGAACTACCCCTACTAGCTGGCAGGACTGTCAGGACATCAAAGCCTATGAAAAGAGAACCCCCGGGCTTTTTAAACTAGAGTACGAAGCGGAGGGGATGGTGTCGTTATGCAGCAAGACGTATATTTGTGTCGGAGATTATCATAGAATCAGTACCTAGGGACTGAACAAGAACCACAACGTTTTGGACAAGGACAAATCCTTGAATGTTCTCACCACCCAACAGGTGGGTGGGGGGGGGGGACAAATATGGGATTCAAAACACGCGACTCTGGTATTTATACATATCAACAACATCGCGCTTCCCTGTCATATCTGTATATAAAAAGACAGATACAATCTGATAATTTATCAACCATACCACTATTTATTTAATTGTTCAACATGCATTGTATGGTTTGTCTATACATGGTTTATTAAAAAGTATTATATACCTTACTTGAGTCGTTTGTTTGTTATTTTGTATGTTGTATACTATAGTACCTATAATTGCAGGGGTCACCTGAACACCACACCTACTCTAATGAGCCACTTGACCACTTGACTACCACACCTACTTTAAAAAAAAAACAAGGAGTTATCGCCCTTTGAGGTGCACATCGATGTGCACCTCAAAACGAGGTGATAGAGCCCGACTTACACTACTACATTTTATACGTTTGGTTGAAATATTTCTTTACTTAACCAATATTTGTCCCAGTTGGTTAACATTATTTCCTACTTGGTCGATACTTTTCCCATTTGTGTAACAAATTGTCCTACTTTTTATAAATTTGCACGAGATATTTCTTTACTTGACCAATATTTTTTCCTATTTGGGTAATAAATTTTCCTACTTTTTATAAGCTTCACCGAGCTATTTCTAAATTCGGCCAACATCCCCCCCCCCTAGTTTTTATAAGTTTGGTTGAGATATTTCCTATTTTTGTCAACATTTTCCACATTTTGGCTGACAAATGTTCCTACCTTTTATAAGTTTAGTTGAAATGTTTCTCTTTGTGGTTAAAGTTTCCTACTGTTCATAAGCTTGGTGGGGATATTTATAAATTTAGTAGACATATTTCTGTATTTGGCCAACAATTTTATTACTTTGGTTCACGTAATTTCCTACTTCGGTTGACATGTTTCTTAGTTTGAGCAATATTTTCACAATATGGCTAACAAATTTTCCTATTTTTATAAATTTGGACGAGACATTTATAAGTTTGACCGATATTTTTCACATTTGGTTAACAAAGTTTCCTACTTTTCATAAGTATTGTTGAGATATTTCTGTATTTATCCAATAGTTTTCACCTTTGGTTAACAAATGCTCCTACATTTTACAAGTTTGGCTGCGATAATTATAAGTTTGGTTGAAATATTTCCTTACTCCCCCACTATTTTTCATCTTTGACTAACAAATTCTTCCTACTTTGGTCGAAACATATTCCTACTTTTTTGTAAATTTAGTCGAGATATTTCTTTACTTGGCAAATATTTTTCACATTTGGTTAACAAAGTTTCCTAGTTTTTATAAGTTTGGTTGAGATGTTTCTTGTTTTGGTAAACATTTTAATAATTTGTCTAACACATTTTCTTATTTGAATGTTGAAATGATACATAGAACCTGTACTTTTGTCTGGGTGTGAAACATGGCAATGAGCAGACAGGTTGTAAAACAATGGAAATATGTTTCTGGGGAAAGATGCAACGTCTCGTATATAGAAACATAGCATTGACTTTTTCTTACGCACCCGCTGACGAACCGTGTGAGTGTTTTAATAGTTATGAACCGACCCCCGTGCGACCAATGAATAACGTCTCCCAGCAACCATCCGGCCACTTAACGACTTTTGCATATGGCGCTGATGACGTGCGCCAGGGACCCGCCAACCTAGGATAATAGTGTGGATGTTGTGGTAGTAGTAGTAGTAATGGTAGGAAGTTTTCTCGGACATCCGCACCCGTTTACAAAACACGGGGAAGGATGTGCTGTTCGCAGTCTCTGTACCTTTGTGTTCGAGTGTGTATTTATTCGTCTATTCTTGTGAGTGTGTATGTGTCATTGTTATTGTGATGTCTCTGTACTTGTCTGTGTGTGTATATGTTTGTCTATTCGTGTGATGCGGCCGTACTTGTGTCTTTGTTCTTGTGTGTGTGAGTTTTACACATGCCGATAAAGAGACTTGTATCTCTACCAATGCAACCGCTACTATTGCTGTCGCTACAACTACCTCTATTGTTACTACTATTGCTACTGTCGTTTCACTAAGCTTTGCCCACTACCATGTCACTAATAGTACTCTATTACTGTCGTTTCACTACACATACTTTCCCCGACAATTCAAGAGGTCACTCGGCCAATTGACCACTACTTGACCACTATTTCACAACTACGTGACCGCCACTTGACCATCACCATGTCACTACACGTACTTTCCTCTAGATTTTAAGTGGTCACTTGACCACTACTTGACCGCTACTTGACCACTACTTGACCACGCCATCGATCACTTTAACCATCACCATATCACTACACATACTTTCCCTGACAATTTAATTGGTCACTCGACCACTTGACCACAACGTGACCACTATTTGACCATGTCATCGATCACTTTATCCACTAACGTTTCACTACAATACTTTCCTTGACAATTTAAATGGTCACTCGACCATTTTACCACTGCTTGACCACCACTTGACCACGTCATTGATCAGTTTATCAACTTCCGTTTCACTACACATACATTCCCAGACAATTTAAGTGGTTACACGACCACTAGGCCACTACTTGACCATTGCTTGACCACCACGTTATCGCTCACTTTAAACAACTGATGATAAGCCATACCAGCTACATCCGACGATCTTTACTTTTCAAGGTTTCATTTGTAACACGTGTGATGCTAGTGAATAAGCCACTACGACCATCTACATAACACTAATAATCACCCCTTATCAACTAATTTCATTACGCCATACCCACTATTACTACTATCGCCACCGCAACTATTCTTCTATTCCTACTAATGTACACCGCCAATGTGGTAAAAGTTCAAAATATTTTAACACACCACTCACCAACGTTTTTACAACTCGTTAGTTAATGACTTTTTTCCACCCCTCATACACCCCGTTCTGTTATGAACCGACCACCGTCACACCCGCCCGAGATTTTCCCACACTTCGCCGACCAAACAAAAATGTATAACTTCCAGGTACTACCTTCCAGATTTTCCCACACTTCCCCACCAAGAAAATTGAAGTTTGCCCTGCTCATAGAACTACCCCTACTAGCTGGCAGGACTGTCAGGACATCAAAGCCTATGAAAAGAGAACCCCCGGGCTTTTTAAACTAGAGTACGAAGCGGAGGGGATGGTGTCGTTATGCAGCAAGACGTATATTTGTGTCGGAGATTATCATAGAATCAGTACCTAGGGACTGAACAAGAACCACAACGTTTTGGACAAGGACAAATCCTTGAATGTTCTCACCACCCAACAGGTGGGTGGGGGGGGGGGACAAATATGGGATTCAAAACACGCGACTCTGGTATTTATACATATCAACAACATCGCGCTTCCCTGTCATATCTGTATATAAAAAGACAGATACAATCTGATAATTTATCAACCATACCACTATTTATTTAATTGTTCAACATGCATTGTATGGTTTGTCTATACATGGTTTATTAAAAAGTATTATATACCTTACTTGAGTCGTTTGTTTGTTATTTTGTATGTTGTATACTATAGTACCTATAATTGCAGGGGTCACCTGAACACCACACCTACTCTGATGACCACTTGACCACTTGACTACCACACCTACTTTAAAAAAAAAAACAAGGAGTTATCGCCCTTTGAGGTGCACATCGATGTGCACCTCAAAACGAGGTGATAGAGCCCGACTTACACTATTAGGGGTCCTCTTGTAGTCTTTGCCGCCTTGCCACTCCTCCATATGGCGCAGTCGTCCGCAAATTGAGATAGTACTGTTTTCTGATTTTGAATCTCCTCTGTCAGGTGGTTCACAAGTATTGAAAAGATTGTTGGTGACATGACCGAGCCCTGGGGAATGCCGTTCTCTTGCATATATGTGTCGGATACCCCATTCCCTATCCTCACTGAGAAGCTTTGTATCTCCTCTGTCAGGTGGTTCACCAGTATTGAAAAGATTGTTGGTGAGATGACCGAGCCCTGGGGAATGCCATTCTCTTGCATATATGTGTCGGATACCCCATTCCCTATCCTCACTGAGAAGCTTTGAATCTCCTCTGTCAGGTGGTTCACCAGTATTGAAAAGATTGTTGGTGACCTGACCGAGCCCTGGGGAATGCCGTTCTCTTGCATATATGTGTCGGATACCCCATTTCCTATCCTCACTGAGAAGCTTTGAATCTCCTCTGTCAGGTGGTTCACCAGTATTGAAAAGATTGTTGGTGACATGATAGAGCCCTGGGGAATGCCGTTCTCTTGCATATGTGTGTCGGATACCCCATTCCCTATCCTCACTGAGAAGCTTTAAATCTCCTCTGTCAGGTGGTTCATCAGTATTTATAAGATTGATGGTGAGATGACCGAGCCCTGGGGAATGCCGTTCTCTTGCACATATGTGTCGGATACCTCATTCCCTATCCTCACTGAGAAGCTTCTATCTTGGAGGAAGTTTTCTATGTATTTGTAGGTTCTACCCGCTATGCCTACTGTCTTTAGTTTGATTAGTGCGGCTTCACTCCAGCATTGATCGTACGCCTGGGCTAGGTCCAGGAATACAGCCAACGTCTTTTCCCCTCTCTTGAATCCTTTCTTTACATGGTTTTCCAATTTGATGATCTGATCCATCGTGCACCTGTTGGCTCTAAACCCGGATTGTGTATGGCTGTACAGTTCATTCTTCTCCAGGTAGAATGTTATTCTTTTATTTATCACAGTCTCCATAACTTTGCCCAGTTGCGATGTCAGCGAGATGGGGCGGTATGATTCTACCCTTGTTGGCTCTTTCCCTAGTTTCTTGACAGGGATCACCGTGGCTGTTTTCCACTGTCTGGGGATCTTTCCCGTCTGCCATATTATATTATACAGTTTAGTAATCGTTTTTATGGTGTTATTCGGGAGCTAATGCCAAACGAACAATTAGAGCATCTAAAGATGAATCCTGGAGAATATACGGTGAACAGATGGCGACCCTTAGCAAAGACTGCCCAAGAGAATTTTATAAACGTGTCACCACAATGAGAAACAGAGATGCATGTTACAACCCAACCACCATCATAAACAGCAAAAGAGGTATGCCAATATTTAATCCACAACAAAGACTAGCAAGATGGGCAGAATACTTTCAAGAACTACTTAACCCCACACATAACATAGAAAACCTCACTTTTGTGCCTAAACGCCAGGGACAGCAAGAACCAAATTTCATACCTGCAGAAGTCAAAGCAGTTATACAGAAAAGTCCTAAAAACAAATCACCAGGTCCAGATGGAATAACCACAGAAGCTATTCAGGCCTGTGGGGAAACATGAGTTAAATGGCTAACAAGACTTTTTAATATAGCATGGGAAGAAAGAAAAGTCCCAGATGATTGGCAACAGGCAATAATATTACCAATATGGAAAAAGAAAGGCAATATGAGAGAGTGCGAAACATACAGAGGTATATCACTCCTGAGCCATATAGGGAAAATGTATGCAAAACTTTTGGAACAAAGAGCTAGACCAATAGTTGAACAACAGTTAAGCAAAGCACAATTCGGTTTTCGGAAAGGTAAAAGTTGCACTGATGCATTATTTACACTTAGACAAATTTGTGAAAAAACTATTGAATATAGTGACCAGCAGAATATTGTGTTTGTAGATCAGGAAAAGGCTTTTGATAGAGTAGACAGATACAAATTATGGACCATCCTTGAAGACTATGGGATAGAAGGGCAACTGCTAGAAAACATCATAGCCATGTACCACTCGAGCCAAAGTGCAGTAAGAACACAAGAAGGTATATCAGATATGTTCACAGTCAATACAGGAGTGAGGCAGGGATGTGTGCTCTCTCCCCTGCTATTCAATATCTACATGGACAGAATTTCCAAAGAAGCAAGTCTCGACAGACCAGATTCAGAAAATTTAGAACTCTTTACTCCAGATGAAACAACTGACCCACAGGGAATAAATGAACTTCTATTTGCAGATGATCAGTGCCTGTTTTACAACGACGAGGGCAGACTACAAACTCATATTACTAATCTGAGTTCAACCTGCAGCAGATACAATATGAGTATAAACACAGCCAAAACCGAAGTAATGCAAGTTAGCAGATCGCCAGGCCCACTAAGTATACAGATAAATAACACACCTCTGAAACAAGTTAAAGAATTCAAATACCTTGGAAGTATGATCACAGAAGATGGCAGATTAGACAGAGAAATTGAAATCAGATGTCAAAAAGCTAGTGCACTTACATATCAACTGTCACCCTTACTGAAACATCCAAACATACCCATGTCCGCAAAACGACAGATAATAAACAGCATATTCACACCAACCCTATGCTACCAATCTCAAACCTGGACTTTATCCAAATTACACCTTCGCAAAATCAACACCTGCGAAATGAGATGCCTGAGGAGAGCTGCCAACTTAACAATCCGAGACCGAGTAAGAAATGTTACTATCAGACAGACTGTGGGATCAACACCTTGTGCCACATTTATTGAAAGACAGAAGATCAAGTGGTTTGGCCATGTTGTTAGAATGCAACATCAGCAACTACCATCACTGGCCTTACATCAAAGATCATCTGCGACGAGACCACGAGGACGTCCAAGAAGAAAATGGATTGACGACATCAGAGACATTGTACAACCACACGGAATGACACTATCCAGTGCCGTCCACCGGGCGCTGGAACGCAAATTATTCCTCCCCACGACGCTTGACGGCAGAAGTGGAAGATGATGGTGATGATGATTCGGGAGCTTTTTGAGGATGGTATAATTTATAATGTCCGCCCCTGCCGCGATTTCGGATTTTTCGTTTAGCACTGTCATCACCTCATCTGTTGTGATGTCTGCATCCATAAAGTGTTCTTCGATGTTCTCGTCTGTTGTGTCTTTTAACTCTTGTGTCAGTTCCTCCCTTCTATATCTTTCTTTGCTTCCTAGTCTTTTGTTAGAGCAGACTTCGTGGAAGTAATCTCCAAACACTTTGGCTTTGTCCTGGTCTGTTACTGCTAGTTTCGTGCTTTTGGTGGTTGGGATTTTGCTGGTCTTTTTATTTCCTTGAATAGCTTTTATTTGTTTCCACTCCTTTGTGGTTGGTGTATCTGGACCGAGTGTTTGACATAATCTTTTCCACTCCTTTTCTTTTGCATGTTTTACTGCTCTGGTTGCTTCGTTTCTGAATTTCTTGTATTCTTCAAAATTCTCTTCTGTCCTTCTTTTGGTATTTCTGCAGCGCTCTTTTCCTATTTACTACTTTCTTTGTTCCACATTTATTTTCCAGTGTGTCGAGCATGGCAGCCTTGAAACATGTCCATTCCTTATCTACGCTTGAGTGGTAATCAGGGATGTTCTTAAGTAGATGTTTGATTTCTTGATTGAATTCGTCTTTAACCGCATTTTCCTGCAGCCTCCTATAATTGATGACATGTGTTGTTACAAGGGGAAACAAATACCTCCTTTTCACGGAAACATAATTTTAATTTTATTCTTTGCAAGGGACATAACTTGCCAACTTTTTTTTAAAGAAGCAATTAGTAACATCACTTGTTAAATCTTTAATATAATGACACTACCTACTCACAGTTAACACGCCAATTTGATATCCTAAGGTATGAATACTATTACTGCTAACATTGAATATAATGTACTTGTTAATGCAATATATACAATGTGTCAACACTGCAAGCTCCGTGCACGATGTTAACGACTTCCCAGATTGGTCGACCTGACATTTTTACTCTGGTTTCTCTTCACAACGCTCTTCACATCTTTCGCCCATTTATCACACTTCTTCTACTTCTAGTCCACTAATTTATTCCTGCATGTGGATCAGCTTGACCTATTACCAGTGTCCCTTACCATCTTGCGAACACACTCTGACTTCAGAGGTACTTGTAATTTACTTCCCCAAGTCGAGGACGAGATGTCAACATTTTAGTCCAACTGGCTGGTGTAGGGGTTGAACCAGCTAACACAGCATCAGCACACCGGATGTTTAAGAAAAATGGCTCTTAACCATTCGGCCATCCTGACCTCCAAATAATTTTTAGATATTTAAAAGTTCTCGCTGATTGATTAATGCAAATCGTAACAGCAAACAAGAATGAAATAAATATAAGTTAAAATAAACTGTCTTTTATAAACTTCCTGCTGTGACCTAATTGATGCTGTGCTGTTCCATCATGTGGTTCCCAGTTTTATCATCTGTGTAAGCTGGGGATTTGTTGTAATGCTTTAGGTGATCCTTAACTACACTGTCATGTCAGGTTATTGAGTCCGAGAACTGATGTCATGGATTTTTATGTCACTTCACTGTACATGTAGCCTTATCACCACCTATAATCTTAATTTTGAGATGTTAATGTGGGGGTTTTCCCTTAGCTTCCACTCTGTGAGAGCAAAGTGAAACATAAAATCTTGAAAATGTTGTAAATTAAAACTAACATTTGGAAGAATGATCTTTTTCACAAAGTCTTGTGCTGCCTGTTATCTAGCCTCTAGTCATCTTCAGACAGCAATTGCTTTGTGTTGTATGATTTATGCTTGGCTTCCGTGTTTATTGTTTCTCTTGTAGATAATTACCACAAGGCATGAACAGCCTACATTCCTGTCACACTGTTGTTGTATGTGCATGTTTATGTAACTATTCACTATCACATACCTCAATTGTTCAACTCTATTTTATTGTTAGAAGTGTTCTTTTCTTATTTTATATGTGTGATAAGATGTGTTGTGTAATTTTGTATGCATGGCAGAAAATATTTGACTACAATCCAAACATAGAGTATTAGAGTCAGCTACAGATTTCAGACACAATGTACATAAACAAACATGTAATATTGATACCACTAGATTGGGAATCATAGGAAAGTGCTTCAAAATCTTCAGGCTCAGATTCTGGTGGATCTGTTAGTCCATGTGCAATATTTTGTTCATGTCTATAGATTTGAATAACTGCCACATCTAGAATGAGAAGCCAGCTGACAAGAGAAGCTTCTACCGATCTCTGACTCCAGATTCCATATTAATTCAACAGCAGTAAATTGAAGTCAGAATCCGAGTCCTGACGCCAGAGCCATTCTGACAAATATGATGTCAAATTAAACAGAGGTCAAGACCTGACCCTTGACACCAGCATCTAGGAATGCACAATTCCTAGGACATTAAGAGTTGGCTGGAGCAGGATTGAGGGTTACACACATGCATACTTATAAGGGTCTTACGAGCACTTGCTGTATGACCCCACACCCCAGAGTAGGAGAGAAGTAAGGATGTAAAAGATTTTAGAATATTGGGCCTGTAGTGTTCATGGTTGATGCCTGTGTTCATACAAGCATATTTATCATGCTACTTGTGTTCATTGTTTTGTACTTTCAAATGATGCTGTTTTTTAAAGAAACAAATATATAATTAAAATTTAACAACTCTTAAACAAAAAAAAAACAAAAAAAAATTTATCAAGTGACGTAGAGGTCTCTGGTTATCAGCTGGACATGTGTCCTCATGTCATCGTAACGAATCACAGCTGTCGTGACTTCTTACAGAAGATGGGCGGCCGGATAAAAACATGGAAGAAAAGATGGTTTGTCTTTGACAGCATGAAGAGAAAGGTTTTCTATTACACAGACAAGACAGAGACCAAACTGAAAGGATCAGTATGTTTCCAAGCGATAGAGGAAGTTTATGCAGACCATTTACGTACAGTGAAAAGTCCCAGCCCCAAATTGACATTTTGTATGAAAACTTACGATAGAATATATTACCTTGTGGCACCGTCTCCGGAAGCCATGACCATTTGGATTGATGTGCTATTTTCTGGTGCCGAAGGATATCAGCAATTTTACGATAGTTAGTGCTGTATTATAGATTTGTTTTGTGTGTGTGTGTGTGTGTGTGTGTGTGTGTGTGTATATACACACTAGCTGACACGGCCCGGCTTCGCCCAGTCCCTGGTGGGGAGCATCTTATTTAATTCATATAAGTAGTCATATAAGTTCTCGTTCCCGTTACCGACTATCTTTCTGTCTGTCTGTCTGTCTGTCTGTCTGTCTGTCTGTCTGTCTGTCTGTCTGTCTGTCTGTCTGTCTGTCTATCTGTCTGTCTGTCAGTCTGTCTGTCTGTCTGTCTGTCTGTCTGTCTGCCTGCCTGTCTGTCTGTCTAATCATTTATTGGTTGCAGTTAGAACAACCTTAGATAAACGAAGACCAACTTACAAAAAGCATTAGAAAGAGCACTTAAAAGATCTTTACATCTTCCCCAACAATTAACTTGGGTAAATGGAGCGGTGGCAGCAGCAGCAGCAGAAGAAAAAGGAGGAGTAGGAGCTGGGAGGAGGAAGAGGGAGGTGGAGGAGGGAGGAGGAGGAGGGAGGAAGAGATAGGCGGAGAGAGGAGGAGGAGGGAAGAGGAGGAAGGAGGAAGGAGGAGGAGGAGTAGGGAGGAATAGGAGGGAGGAGGAGGGATTAGGAGGAGGAGAGAGGAGGGAGGAGGAGGAGGAGGTAGGAGAAGGAGGAGGAGGGAGGAGGAGGAGGAGGGGAGGAGGAGGAAGGAGGAGGAGGAGGGAGGATGGAGGAGAAGAACGCAGGAGGAAGAGGGGGAGGAGGAGGGAGGAGAGGGAGATGGAGGAGGAGGAGGGAGAAGGAGGAGAGAGGAGGAGGAGGGAGGAGGCGGAGGGAGAAGGAGGAGGAGGAAGAGGGAGGAGGAGGAAGAGGGAGGAGGAGGAGGGATGTAGAGGGAGGAGGAGGGAGGAGGTAGAGGGAGGAGGAGGGAGGAGGAGAGGATGCGGAGGGAGGAGGAGGGATGAGGAGGAGGGAGGAGGAGGAGGGAGGAAGAAGGAGGAGGAGGGATGAGGGGGATGACGTAGGAGGTGGAGGGAGTAGGAGGAGAAGGGTGGAGGAAGGAAGAGGAGTGATTAGGAGGAGGGAGGAGGTACGAGGAGGAAGAGGGAGGAGGAAGGAGGAGGAGGAATGAGGACGAAGAGGGAGGAGGAGGATGGAGGAGGGAGAGGGAGGAGGGGAAGAGGAAGAGGGTAGGAGGAGGAAGAGGAGGAGGAGGATTATAACGCATATGCCTGTAGATAACTGCACTGAAAAGGTGGGTCTGTCTATCTATCTGACCCAGCGTGGCTACGCCCAGCTCCTGGCGGGTAGCGTCTCAATAAATTCATATAACAAAAAAAAAGTAACTTAAAAGAATGTCCTTCCACACACCATCCATTATTTTTAATGAAAACTGTTTCTAATCACCTACGTGACTGTATATAACTTCTTAAGCATAAAAAGATGAGTTACAATGTTATGCATTATGCATTATTTTTATGAAAACTTTGAAAATGCCTTAAAGATTGTATCATTATTTATTATATCTCATATGCTTGTATATAACTATAGACAAAGAGTTTATAAAGCTTTGAAAACGATGCAACAATATGACTATAAGATATACAGAAAAGATATTAAAAGTTATGCCCCTTGAAATAATTTTTCTAGAGTTAAGTCCCCTTGCTATATAGAAATTATAATGAAAAAGAAAAATTAAATAATATTAAGTAAGCAGCCGATTTTACACTAAAGAAATATCACATTTGGCAGCGCGGGAATGAGAGAAAGACGTGTAGAAAATTTCATCTCAATCGGAAGGACCGTTCGCGAACGCATAAAGGACAAACAGACGGAGATTGCCTTTTATATATAAGATATATATATATATTTATATATTCATAAAATCTGGCAACGGTACTTTGTATGTGGGATGTTTGTTGAAATACACATCTTATTATCAAATATGGAACAAAATCATAAATGATGAATTTTATCAAATAGTTTTCAATGAGTAAAATGTAAAATATTAATTATAATAAGTTACATTTCTGGGCAGGGTAAGAACATATGAATTTCAACTGTCAGAGGTGTCATTTTAAGCATGCATGATAAACATGTTGAGATTACTAAACGCTGTGGTTTACCCCAGTGCATTATATTCACTTTCATGCTATAGTAATTCTCTTCATGCCATTTTATGTATCAATGTTGTCAAGTCTACAGTAGCCATATCCCTGACAGGCCTTGAGTATGGTGAGACTCGTAGCAGTAGAAATAACCAATGTGAGTTGCTTTCTATAATCTGTTACTGTCAGCTTCATGGTTCTCATGTACATCCAGTGTCCATTAGTTTTACATCAGTGACCTCTATATAACTTGCTGCTAGTTCCCTCATTCAGACTTCTGCAGTCAGCATCACGTTATATACCGCATCCCTCAACTCATCTTCTTGAAGCATTTTCTGAAGTTCATCTTTAGCCTCTGCTACTCTCTCTTTATGTGTTGAACCTACTCTACTTTAATCACTCCAGTTATACATCACTCAACGTGATTAACTCTCGCAACTATCCACTCCGGACAAAGGACTATTATAATTTCTACCTTGTTTACTCTCTCTACATCACGACCAAACACAAGACATCCTGTATTACGTATCCACGTAGAATATCATTTGTCGTAACTCTCTATCCTCAACAACACTATTGCCTACCTTGTATCATGTGATGCTACACCAAAAAAAATTCATCTGTCTATTTTAGACAGCTCATATATCTATATGCTCAAACCGCAATTCTTCTCCTCAGCCAAAACTATTCTATATGTCCTTCGTCACCCGAAGAATTTTTAACAGTCATAGAGTGTATCTAAGTTAAATATTTCATTGTCTCTCAATACATTAGTCCGTCTTTCTCTAATTATGTCATCTTCTCTATCTGTTGTTAACCTGTTGTTAAAGTACTCAGGTCTTAAGGTCATAAGGTCTTCTATTTTTCTTAAATCACTTTCTGTCGTTGAGTAAATTCCCGCTATCTGTCTACTATTATTCTTCTTCTTAAATGATTTCTTTCTATTTCCTTTATTTGCGTCGGTCTGTTCACTGTTTCCTGTATATCTTACGTAGCGTTTGCACCTTCCCGTTTCGTCTTCCGATGACACACTGATAATAGTTCCTTCATCCGATTCATAATAATTTACTGCAGACACTTCGACCCTATTCCCATAATCAGCTTTAGAACGTTTGACTTTCTTTCTCTTTCTTGGTATTCGTCTCTTATCCTTCCCTACTTTCTTGTCATACAAACTGGTATCTAGTTTTAAAGAGTCACTAACCAAAACTCTGTCCGTCTGTCTACCAGCAACTACACCGTATGAGGGAACATCACGCTTCGATTCAGGATCTGTACGTAGTGCAATTCTCTCATTCTCCGAATCATCAGTATTAATATTTGTTTCAGCATCACTATAATATGCGGCGGTAGGAATATCTTCTCCGTAACCTGAACTCTGACAGCTAATATTCCTACACCATTTGGGAATTAGTTTCATGTCTATACCTGAGGAACTTGACATGGCAGTACCTCTATTAACTATCATACTACTATTTCTTTCTTCAATACTTTTCCTCTTTGGCTTCCTTTCGTCATTGGTTCTCGTCTGTCTATCTTTCTTAACTTCAACCGTGTCTCCCTTAGTCAAGTAAATTAATTTTGACGGAGTCTCTATTAAGTCAGTTTGACTTCCCTTTGTTATCTTGCTGGCTGGTTGTACCTGGACCTTTTTCTCTACTGTATCTACCTGAGTCTGCGTACTATTTTCTATCGTATTACCTGCCTGCGTCTGTGTATCTCGGTTTATTTTCTTTACTAATATCGTCGTCTTCTTTTCCTGTTCAATTCTAATATCGGCAAGTACTTTAGGAGTCGTTGAATTCTTATCTTTGGGTTCTACTCTGTCCTTCGGTCCTGACTTCAAATATTGTCTCTGTCTCTTTTCAAACCAGTCGTTACGTCTTTTTCTAGCGGTTGCACTGTGAGAGGGCCAGTCCCATGATTTCCTTGAAAGGTTTCTCTCACTCCCATTTTTGTATTTATAACAGCTATACCAGTCCGACCTTTCACTATTACGTCTGTTCTTCTCACCGTCTTTTACTCTATATACATCAGGCCTTGGTTCGTCATAACCATATTGTCTTCTGTCTTTATTAAGCAATGGCTGTCTCCTGTTATTCTTTCCTACTCCATTACAGTCTACCATAATTCTATAAGGGTCTTGTCTAGTCGTTCTGTTCTTCAACGCTTCCACAAAATTCTCTACTTCAGTAATTGACACCTTTAATTCCCCCAACCATGTACTAACACGTTGTAATTCCACATACAAGTAATTCATATTAACTTCCTTTGAAATTTCTATCAACCTGAAACAATATTTCTACTTCTTCTTCTACATTTTCTTTGGTACCTGGAGAAAAAACTCGAAGTCCTGAACTCAGCCGAAATTATGCCTGATTCTCCACTGTGCTGTGATGGGTCTGCTATGCTGAAATATTATTATACAGACCAAGCAAACAACTTCACATTTGTAACTTACTAATTTAAGAAATACAAATCACTTATACCGTAAGAACAGTTCGACCAGTTAATAGGTTTACAATTTACCCTACTCTTGTTTCCCGATCCACACAAGATGTATTCTCCTAGGTTCGCCGTCAGGTTAAATTCAACGCTGTATTAGTTGAAAGCAATCGCGCACTTCAGGTAGTTCGTTCCTTCTTCTAAGGTAGGTTCTCTTCTTGGGATGCCTCAGTACAGTACTTCAACCCTTGGTTGGGTCCCTTCTGAGATGGAGTACATCAAATCGACGTCTTGAGAACGACTCATACGTAACAGAGCCCAAAAGGATTAGCGAGCGGCTCTCATTTGTAGTAGAGCCCTGAGATAGTCTGACACGTCAACAAAACATTGGGCAATCCATGAAGTAATGAGGTATTTATTTGCTGTCTCGATTGTCTTTTACCAACGTTCTTTTTTTTTTTTTTCCAGTTGTTAGCGCTGAGAACAAAACCTATTAACATTGAGGCTGAACTTGATTGTCTTATTGAAAAGTTCTTGCTCACCTGAAACAACGATCAGACTGGATTGCCCTTTAGCCAAACTCTTGCTCGCTCAAGACACGATCAAACTGGGCCGACTTTCAGCACACTCCTGCTCGCTCGAGACAACGGTTAACCTGGCCTGACCTTCAGCAAAACTCCTGCTCGCTCGAGACAACGGTTAAACTGGCTTGACTTTCAGCAAAACTCCCGTCACGTTCGCTAGATGAATGGAGAAGAGGAGCCGTCAGGATGGTGTTTACAGTTGATGCTCGCCGGTTTGATGACAATCGCAGGCGCTGCAACCCGTTATGGCAAGTTGGTCTTCATCCTTTTCCTGACGCCAATAAAATTTTGATATCAAGTCTTGAAAAAGACTTACAGACAACCACCCCTGGCGGGGCTTTTGGTTGCTGTACTTCTCACAGATAACTTATTGGCCATTTTTCCAACTGCGCTTTTTTTGGTTATGTTCAATACTTGTTTAGAAGTGTGCC
This sequence comes from Cepaea hortensis, assembly GCA_963921405.1. Classification (NCBI taxonomy): domain Eukaryota; kingdom Metazoa; phylum Mollusca; class Gastropoda; order Stylommatophora; family Helicidae; genus Cepaea; species Cepaea hortensis. The sequence continues at coordinate 33,708,245 of OY992895.1, forward strand.
GCAATTCTGTCTCTGGCGATCGACACAAACGAACCAAGGATCTTCATACTTTTTGAGCTACTTCGACGTATTTTACAGTAGACATCGTTTTGATATTCCGCGATGTTACACAGTAGACAGCATTTTGATACTCCGCGATGTTATACACTAGACAGCATTTTGAGACTCCGCGATCTTACTCAGTAGACAGCATTTTGAGACTCCGCGTTGTACCAGGTTCGAATCCTGTGTCGTGGGCACCAAAATTAGACACTGTGGATAGCAGTAAAATAGTAAGAATTGAACATTGTCACTGGGGAGACAAAATGATAGGAGGTTTTGTGGGTCCGTAATATATGGACTGAGATAAAGTAGATTACAAGCAATCACAGACAGGAGTTGGGGGTAGTATATTGTTGCTGTTGATGACGGCATAAGTGGAGGTTTAAATAGATATGCACATAATAAATGGACAGTAAGGGGTCGCTGAAATTGTCGGCGAAAGAGTTCTGAGTGAGGCATAGAAGAAGATTAGTTATGAGAGGGGATGTGTATAATGTTGGAGGAGGTCTTAAGGAATAATAGACCTTTTTAATTGTGTCCTCGGGATATGTTTTGTGGTTGACATAAGGTTCAGAGACATAAAAGTAGTCTGTAATATATAGACAACTAGCTAGCTGACCCGGCCCGGCTTCGCCCAGACCCTGGTGGGGAGCATCTCATTTAATTCATATAAGTAGTCATATAAGTTCTCGTTCCCGTTACCGACTATCTGTCTGTCTGTCTGTCTGTCTGTCTGTCTGTCTGTCTGTCTGTCTGTCTGTCTGTCTGTCTGTCTGTCTGTCTGTCTGACCCAGCCCGTCTTCGCCCAGACCCTGATGGGGAGTATGTCATTTAATTCATATAAGTAGTCATATAAGTTCCCGTTCCCGACTGTCTGTCTGTCTGTCTATCTATCTATCTGTCTGTCTGTCTGACCCAGCCCAGCCCATGGTGGAGAGCATCTCATTTAAATCATATAAGTAGTCATATAAGATCCCGTTCCCGACTATCTGTCTGACTGTCTGTCTGTCTTGGGTAAATGGAGGAGGGAGGAGGAAGAGGGAGGTGGAGGAGGGAGGAGGAGGGCGGAGACAGGAGGAGTAGGGAGGAATAGGAGGGAGGAGGAGGGATTAGGAGGAGGAGGGAGGAGAAGGGAGGAGGAGGGAGGAGAAGGAGGGAGGATGAGGGAGAAGGAGGGAGGAGGAGAACGCAGGAGGAGAAGGGAGCAGGAGGAGGAGAGGGAGGAGGGAGAGGGAGGAGGGAGAGGGAGGAGGAAGAGGGAGGAGGAAGAGGGAGAAGGAGGAGGGAGAAGGAGGGGGAGGAGGAGGAGGGAAGAGGAGGTAGAGGGAGGAGGAGGAATGTGAAGGGAGGAAAAGGGAGGAGGAGGGAGGAGGAGAAAGAGGGAGGAGGAGGAATGTGAAGGGAGGAGGAGGTAGAGGGAGGAGGAGGGAGGAGGCGGAGAGGGAGGAGGAGGAAGGAGGAGGGGGAGGAGGAGGGATGAGGAGGAGGGAGGAGGAGGAATGTGAAGGGAGGAGGAGGTAGGAGGTAGAGGGAGGAGGAGGAGGGAGGAGGAGGAAGGAGGAGAGGGAGGAGGGAGGAGGAGGAGGAGGGAGGAAGAAGGAGGAGGAGGGAGAAGGAGGGATGAGGAGGAGGAGGAAGAGGGAGGAGGAGGAATGTGAAGGGAGGAGGAGGTAGAGGGAGGAGGAGGAGAAGGGAGGAGGAGAGAAGAAGAGGAGGGAGGAGGAGGAGGGAGGAGGAGGAGGAGGAGGGAGGAGGAGGAGAGGGAGAAGGAGGGAGATAGAGGAGAAGGGAGGAGGAGGGAGGAGGAGGGAGGAAGAGGGAGGAAGAGGGAGAAGGAAGAGGGAGGAGGGAGAGGGAGGAGGAAGAGGAGGAGGGTGGAGGGAGGAGGTAGAGGGAGGAGGAGGGAGGAGGTAGAGGGAGGAGGAAGAGGAGGAAGCGGGAGGAGGAGGATGGAGGAGGGAGAGGGAGGAGGAGGGAGGAGGAGGGGAGAGGAGGAGGGAGGAGGCAGAGGGAGAAGAAGGAAGGGGGAGAGGAAGGAGGGAGAATGAGGAGGGGAGGAAGGAAAGGGAGGTGGAAGAGGAGGAGGAGGGAGGAGGAAAGAGGTAGGGGGAGGAGGATGTAGAGGGAGGAGGAGGAGGAAGGAAATGGAGGAGGAAGAGGAGGAGGGAGGAGGAGGAGGTAGAGGGAGGAGGAGGGAGGAGGTAGGAGTAGGAGGAAGAGGAGGAGAAGGGAGGAGGAGGGATGAGGAGGAGGTAGAGGTAGGAGGAGGAGGAAGAGGGAAGAGGGAGAAGAAGGGAGAAGGAGGAGGGAGGATGATGAGGGAGAAGGAGGCAGGAGGAGGAGGAGGGAGGCAGGAGGAGGGATGAGGAGGGAGGGGAGGAGGAGTGAAGATGAGGGAGGAGGGGGAGGAGGCGGAGGGAGTAGGAGGGAGGAGGATGGAGGAGGAGGGGGAGGAAGAGGGAGAAGGGAGGAGGAAGAGGAGGAGGGTGGAGGGAGGAGGAAGGAGGAGGGAGAGGGAGGAAGAGGAAGCGGGAGGAGGAGGAGGGAGAGGGAGGAGGAGGAGGGGAGAGGAGGAGGGAGGAGGCAGAGGGAGAAGAAGGAAGGAGGAGGAGGAAGGAGGGAGAGGAAGGAGGGAGAATGAGGAGGGATGATGATTGCCGTGTGACGATTCTGTGTAGTCACGTCATTTTCTTCCCTTTCCCTAGCGTTTTGGTTCGGGGATTCTTATTTTGGGAGGGGGAGGAGGGAGGAGGAGGAAGAAGAAAAAAAAATACGACAGTTGGCTGCTCTGGAATGAAAGGAAGACGTGTAGAAAATTTCATCTCAATCGGATGGGCCGTTCGCGAGCGCATAAAGGACATACGGACAGACAGACAGACAGACAGACAGACAGACGGACGGAGATCGCCTTTTATATATAAGATTGGAAGTGAATAATGTTTTTTGATGCTGTAGATAGCAGCGTAAACGTTTACCATAATGAGTGGTACTGTAGGAGATATAATTATTTTAGACTTTATTACATAAAGTCTCAAATGACATAGGAGGGTAAAGGAGTATGGTTTGGTAAAGGGGGTGTGGGATTTAGCTGAGTGTGGTCTTTGTGTGGAAGAGTTCTACTGCTTCTTTTAAATACCGGTGGCCACCGATTCTTTGTCTTTCTATTGTGTGAGAGTGATTACAGGTTGAAAGTAGAGAATTAGTGGGGTTGGTGATGAAAATAGGGAGTTGGTATCAGAAAAGTACAGCGTTTGAAATTTTAAGCGGATTGCTTATGAAGAGAAGAAGAAGTATTTAAGAAGACGTGTTATGAGGTGTTGTATAAAGTTGAGATATAAATGTTATTAATGATATGTAAATATGTTATGTTTTTGAAGGGTCAGAAACGAAGAAGAAGTGGGTTGATATATAGCAGGGGAAAGAGTTAAAAAATAGAATATTTACTTAAGTTGGAGTTGGTTTGGGGAAGATTAGAGGAACTGTGAGAGGTAAGGAAAAAGAGGGAATAGAGTAAGGGGATTAGGAGTAAAGATTTTTTCCTTTACAAGAAAAATTCTTTAATAAACATGGGGAGGTGTAACAGAAGTAGGGTATTAGAGTTTGGTGGGAAAAGGCTACGGCACGATTGAGCATCGGGGGAGAATGGGAAGAGAGATGCTCAAGTCGTGACGTAGTTGGTTTTCAGGGGGCAGTCAAGATCAGGGCCTGGAACTGGAAGGACGCCATGTTTATGGTACTTGCCATCAAGTGTAAATAAACCTTATTTTATATGAAACCAACAGTCTTTCTTAGTCCTTCACACTGTTATACTACCTACTAAGGGTGATAACAGTACTGATAGTAACAGCAATGATTATATAGTTATGATAATGATCCTTTTCCAAAACTGTGATTCCATTTGCTAGAATGATTTTCCTAGGAATGGTGTTAGCATAGCATAGCAGGTACACATAAATTGCAACAAGCAATGTTCAATAATAGTAGAAGTAAAAGGAGTTGGTTATCTTTTTCTCCTTGCTTATTTTTTTGTCTTATTTGTAAGGGTTCATTCATTTTTTCGCGTACTCTTTTTTTTTTTTGGTAAAAAGTAAACAAGCATCTGTATTTGCACACATTTTTTTTCAATCTCATTGGTATGGTAAACATATGTGGTTTTGTATTCATTCATTCATTATTCACTCACATCTTCTTGTTTCTTCTTCACACTCATGTGTACTAAATTTTAAAATCAGAAGGAAGAGTACTTGTGTTTACTCTGGAGGTATCTGTGATATTTTGTGTTTACAACATAGAAAATTTATCCATTAGCATATTCCATTCCTTTAACACATTTACATGTGAATGGGGGTTAAACAATGAAAGGAGGGAAATCTTTACATTTTTGTTTCCCTTGCCATCCTCTCACCAATTTGTTCCACTCCACCAATCTCTTCATCACCACTATCTGGGCAATGAAGGTAAAGGCAGGATAATTATTTGAACCAAACCGGTGTGGGTATCAGCAAAGGCAACAACAAACATGAGCGAGGGGAGGGGGGCACATGGGAAAGGGGTTTTTGTTTTATTACTAATGATGACAATAATAATAATGGCAAGAAGAGACATACTGAGGGTAATAACAGCCAATATAAAAACCAGCAATGGTAATAATAGTTATGAAAATGATAAACTTTTTACAAATTGTGATTCCATTTGCTAGGATGATTTTCTTTAAAATAGCATAGCAGGTACCTACAAATGCAAACTGCAGTTTTTAATGATAGTTGGAGTAAAAGGAGTTGGTTTTTTTTTCCTCATTTCCCCAAGCATTTGTATTTACAAAAAATTTTACAGTATCTTTGGTTTGGTAACCATATGTGATTTTGTATTCATTCATTCAACACCCACTCACATGATTCAAAGGGGGTGACAAAGAGAAAGGGAAATCTTTACATTTTTGTTTCTCTCACTACACTCCCACCAATTGGTTCCACTCCACCAATGCCTCATGACCATTAATGATGGTACAGGCAGGTTAAATGTTTGAAACGACCAGTGGGGGTAGTAGCAAAAGCAACAAACCTTAAGCAAAGAGGGGGGGGGGGGGGGGAAACATGGGAGATGAAGTTGTAAATTAATAATGATGATATCATTAATACTTTTAAAATTAATTTTACTAAAGATAATAAGGGTAAGATAATGATAGTAATAATCATAATGATAATAAATATAGTAAAAATAATAATAATAATAATAATAATAATAATAATAATAATAATAATAATAATAATAATAATAATAATAATAATAATAATAATAGTATGATAGATATGTGGTTCTATTTACTAAAATGATAATCTTAGTAGTGGTGGTAGTATAGCACAACAAGTGCTTTTAAAGCAAACATTCCATTAATAGTAATTTGGAATGGGAGGAGTTGATTTTCTTTTCTCCTTTTTTCTTTCCCCCTTTATCTATAAGGGTTGAAACCATCATTTTGAAACAAATAATACAAGCATTTATACTTCCACTATTCTTTACATAAGGGATTTTTCATTGGTCTTTTGGCCATATGTGATCTTTTTAATCATTCACTCACCATTCACTCACAGTTTCTTCTTTCTTTCTCGCACTCATGTATACCAAATTTGTAATACAATAAGGAAGAATACATATGATTTACTCTGGAAATAGTTGTGATATTTTGTGTGTGTACATAAAGGAGATTAAGTGTGTGTTATATGTGTGGTGTTTGTATCTGGCAAAATTTCTGCAGATCCATATAAGTTGTCTGTAGCAAGAAAGTGCTACATGTAGTTTTGTATGTATGTCCTTAGCTGTCTTTGGTATAGTATTGAGAAAAATTGCTTTATATATGTTGGTTTGTTTGCCTGTGTGTGTTTGTATGAGGTGTTTGAGTGTTGCGCGTGTGGCAGTAATTGTTGGGCATGTATAATAAATGTGTTCCTCTGTCTCTTGTGTGTTGTTCCTACATAATTGACATTGTTTGGATATGTATGCTTCTACCTGTGTTGTGGGGGGTCATACTGTATAACAGTCTATATGTGATTTCCTTAGCTTTTGGAGTTATGTGTTTGTTGTGTAGGTTTGAAAAGGTGCATGTGAAGTCAGTCATGAAGTATTTGTGTCCTCTTTTAATCCTAAGTCTTAGTGATGGTGCTTGTTCTCTAACTAAATGTTTGTATATTGTGTGTGTTGTTTGCTGTATTAACTGTTCATGTCCTTTTATTGCCTGTATGCATGTCTGATAGAATGTTGGCAGTCTTCCCTGGTAGTGTGCAGTTGCATTGTTAAGTGGTGTGAGGTGTTTGATGTTGTGGGCTATATAGTATAGTGCTAGTCTGTTCTGTTCTGGGTGTCTGATGATTTTACCTATGTGACTGATTCTAAGTGACAGTATTTTTGTCTGGATGTCCTGTAGTGCAATCCCCCCTTGTTTCCTGTCTTGTATGAGAGATACACATGAGAAATGTGTATTTACAAGTTGTAGTGTGTGTTCCTTTTGTTTGTGTATATTACAGATCGTTGCCGTTTGTTAGAGTTAAGTGTGACATTATGATTAAAACATATACATACATATATACAGTTATGATAATATGACATTTGTGGCATAGTGCATGTAGATACACATTCCTTGCATATGCTTCACTTCCACTTCCGCAAGCGGAATGCATGAAACACCTGTCCATCTCTCCCTCTCCTCTCTCTCTCTCTCTCTCTCTCTCTCTCTCTCTCTCTCTCTCTCTCTCTCTCTCTCTCTCACACACACACACACACACACACACACACACACACACACACAATCTCGTGCTTTCTGGAGACCACAGTACATTTAAATGCCCCGCGCTTGGACAATAAACTTTAAACTATCATTTCCATTAAAATGTGGCTTCTTTGTAATTTCTGGGTCACTTAGCTACTGAGGCGAAGGTCGTTGGTGTTGTTGCCTGATGACAAATTACAAGGTGACGGTCTAGTCCATGATACCTTTTGTTTGGGGAACAAGAATCAGGGATTTACTACTAGTAATTAGAGTCCTGTCTCCAGGGAGATAATTGGTCCAAAGTTGTGATAGTGTCTGGGTTTCATATAAAATGGGAAGGAACCCCGGGAAGGTTAACCCGGTCAACAAATGCCCACAGAAGTCGGATGTGTCGGCCTGACGGCGCAATAATGCAGCTCTGCTGTAAACAGGCACAACGCAGTCACATCCGAAAAAAAAATCCGGATGAACGCAGAAGAAGAAGAAGAAATGGGAAGGAATTAACACCTAGCCACTAAAAGCCACCTTAGCTTACTGGGTACTTAAAGGGCTCATTCAATTTGTTTATACATGGTGGTGCATATTTTTCTTTTGAAACATATCATTACCATATAACATCATTTTAATACTTGAGATACCGACTTGGTTTAAAGGCTGCTACACGCACGCACGCACGCGCGCGCACACACACACTCATAGACAACCATCCACAATATATTTCATGTTGCACATTCAGATATAATAATGGGAAAATTAATAATAATAGTAGCAGTAACAATAATAGTATTTTTAATAATAATAATATAATTGTAAGATCATTAATACCATCAATAAACACATTTATAGTTGTAGTATCCTTTGTTTAAAACAAATTCTTTGCTTCTTTGTAATATGTGCTGTCTTCAGCTAAATCTTTTACGAGATTTGCGCTTGTGGGGCTAAGATTAGAATGTTTGCGACTTTTTGTTGATGAAGTTGTTGGACAATTTCTTTGTTGATTGTTCTGTAATTGTATAGTGCTTTGTTTCTTAATGTCCATATAGGATTTATGTACTCTGCCAATAGCACAAGTAGCTTTGTGTGGATGTCTTGTGTGGAGTAAGGAATGGAATTTATCATGATTGCTTTGTAAACATCTGTTCTTTGTTTGGTATGAGTGTTTAGGATGTTTTGTAGATTTCTTGTTGGCATGATTGTGTTGCATTCGTAATAGATGTGCTCTTCTGATTCTTGGACGTTCCGTCTACAAAGCTGACACTGTAGTATTTGTTTAGTTATTTTTGCTGTTCTCTCTGTTGTTGGGGTCATGCTGTAAACAAGCCTATATGTAATTTCCTTTGCTTTTGGGGTAGTCTGCTTGTTGTGAATATTAGAGAAAATATCGGTATAATCTTTTATGAAATATCTATGTCCTCTTTTAATTCTGAGATGTACCGGAGTTGCTTGTAATTTAACTAAATGCCTGTAGATTGTATGTGTTTTCTTGTGTAGTAATTTTTCGTGTCCTTTAATGGCTGAAATACATGTTTTGTAGAACGTTGGGAGAGTGCCAAAGTAATGTGAGGTGTATTCCTAATAGGTTTTAAGTAAGATAGCCTAATATTCCAATGTAATAGTGTGCTAAAGGGTGTTTTTCTGGGTGTTGTAGGATTTCACCTACGTGTTTGATCCTAAGTGCTTGTATTTTGGTTGTTATGTCTTAGAGGGCGATACCTCCATCTTTTTTGTCTTGCATGAGTGTAGTATGTTTGATACTGTAGATGGTGCTGCCAAACACAAAGCGTCTAATCTCTTTGTTTATGTTTGTGACAGTCTGACGTGGAGGATCTATGACTGTGCACAGATATAGTATTTTTGGAATTATATATGTATTAACAATGGTACTTCTGCCAAATATGGTAGTTGTTTTGTATTTGTACCTCTGTAACATATCTGTTATTTTCTTCTCTAGATTTTGCCAAGTGTCTTTGTGTGTCTGATTTGGTTGACATGGGAAGACTATTCCGTACACTTGTATAAGATTGTTTGATGTTAAGTCAAATGGAAAATCCGCCTTATTTTTCCATTTGCCTAAGCCCATTATAGTAGATTTTTGGACGTTTAATTTTGCCCCACTCCCTTTGCCGAAAAACGAGAACGTTTCCAAAATGATCCGTACAGATTTTTCAGTTGTCGGAAAGAAAATGGTATCGTCCGCATAAGCACGCAGCTTTTGTTCACCCTTCCCTGGTATGAACGTACCCCTGACATTGTCGTCCTGTCGTATCTTTTATAGAAGTGGCTCTAGAGCGACAACGTACAGTAATGGGGACAAGGGACATCCCTGTCTCACTGACCTAGTCAACCTGAAGAATTGGTTAGGGTATGGTTTAATAGAATCCGACTTTCCGGTTTCATATATAAAATTTTGACCCATGTCCGAAAATAATTTCCCACGTTGCAGTGTGAGAGAGTTTTGTGGAGGTATGAGTGAGATATTCTGTCGAATGCTTTTTCGTGATCTAAAGAGAGAATTGAGGACTGACAGTTTTTCAGATGTGTGTAGTTGATTATGTCCCTTATGAAGTATGTGTGTTGCTGGATATTGCGGTGTTGCACACTACATTGCTGGTCTTCGTGAATGAGAGATGACATTACTGGTTTCAATTTATTCGTCAAAGCCTTTGTTAAAATCTTGTAGTCTACATTTAAAAGCAAGATCGGTCTGTAACTCTTTAAAAGTGTCTTGTCGGTTTTCTCCTTCGGAATAAGAGTGATGTAAGACGTGTTGAAACTGGATGGGAGTTCTTGTTTGTGGAAAGATTCAGAGAATACTGTTAGTAAAAGGGGACCTAGAAGAGGAAAGAAAAACTGATAGAATTCAGCGGTAATACAGTCAGGGCCAGACGATTTGCCCTTCTGCATTCCATGAACTGCTTGTGCTATATCTGTTAGTGTTAATTCAGTATCTAGTGTTAGTTTCTGTTCCTCTGTGAGTTCTTTTGTGAATTTCATAAAGTGTTCTTGCACGTGCGCCTGTGTGTTTTCCTCTGTATAAAGGTTCTTGTAATAATCTTCAAGGGCTAAGGCTATTTGTTGTGGCTCGGCTTGTATATTTCCTTCCCTGTCAATTATCTGGCCTATCTGTCTGCTGCGCTGTATGTTTTGTTCTAAAGATAGGTATTTTTTACTCGGTATCTCTTGTGTTATAGTGTGTAACTTTGTTCGCAGTAAAGCCCGCTGAAATCGATGATGTCTGTGGAGATCTAATTCTTCCTGTAATGCTATGATGTGTGGTGAATTTTTGTCTGTCTGTAGTAAGAGCTTAATTGCATTTTCCAATACTTTTTCTTGTTGTAGTTTTTACTTGTGTATTACTGCTGCTAGTGTTTGTGTTCTCTCTCGTATAGTTTGTTTAAGTGTTTCCCAGAGTTCTCGCGCATTACCCTCTGGTATATCGCTTGTGTATGTGAGGATCAGTTTTGTTATGCAATCTACATAGTCCTGATTTTGTAAAAGTGTGCAGTTAAGTTTCCAGTGGGGAGATCTTCTAAGATGTGGTGTTGCTTGTACTGTGTTTATAGTTGCAACTACAGCCTTATGGTCTGTGAAGTTCAGTGTCTCCTGTAAATGCTCGACTTGTGTTATATGATGTGTTATGGGCGCATAAATTCTGTCTAATTGCGCTGCTCTATTATGCGCATTGTTTGTTTGTGTTGTATCTATTCCATGGGAATGCATCTGCCTGTATGCGTCTGTTAGCCCATGGATATCTAAAATTGTTTGCAATGTGTCTAATTGATGTTCCTCCTCCCCCGTTGTGTTTCTAATTTGCATTCTTACATCTCCATTTATAAGGTCGTGCGCCGAAAGTACGCAATTAAAATCACCGCCTAGAATGATGTTATGACCCCGATATGAGCGTGATAATACATTTTCCAGTGTGTGGTAGAAGAGCTGCTGATTTCTGTAGTCATGCGGTGCGTGTATGTTGACAATTGTGTATTTATTTATGTTATTTCTCACCTGTACTATAGCTATCCTACCCTGACAGTCCCTGGCCTTCTCTATAATCTGCCACCTGTCCGATGTCTGTATTATTGCTGTACCCAATCCGATATGTTGAGTACTAAGACTAAAACATGAGTGTCTTAGACCTAAGCATGTTGTGATATATGATGCGTTTTCGTCGGTTTTAACGTTAGTTTCCTGAATGAGTATAAAATCAGGTTTATATTTGTGTATGAGTGGTATGAGATGATTAATTTTGGATGTTATACCTCGAATGTTAATACTCATTATTTTAATTTCCGCTGCCATTTTTGTTGTAAAATAAGAAAAGGTTGAGCATAATTATGTTTCTTGTTTCAAACTGTCTGTATTCATGTTATCATTTCTGGAGATAGTCAGTAGATTCCTTCGCCGGGCTTGAAATCTTTAAGTCAATAACGAGGCGTGGTGAATAATCTGACAGGTTTCTTTGTCGTGGTGGTGTGTTAACATTATCACTGTCTATTTCGGTCACTGCGCTGGTTGTTATCTGTTCAGTATAATTACTTACACATTTCTTTTTGTTTGACCTGTGCGCTTCAGGCGGTGTAGGGTAGTCGTGGTTGTTGAGGGGCGGCAGCGTGGTAACAGGTGTTTGGCAGGCTGGATGTGTCGAGCTCTCGCCGTCAGACAGGCTCTTGGTTGAGCGTCCCCTTTTCCGACTGACCAGCTGGAAACCGTCTTCATCCTCCTTATCCTTACTATGTTGAATTATCTGGGAGTTCGAGGTGACTTTTTGTGCCAGTCTAGGTCCCTTCTGGGTTTGTACTTTGGCCGGACATTTATTACTCCAGTGGGAGTCTTCCCCACAGACTGTACACACCGTACGGCGCCCCGGAACTGTGATGAAGAGACGGTGTAGCTTGTCTTCTACCCCGTCCAACTCCATGTCTACGTAATGTGGCAGAGGTTCTTTCGGGTTGCACAGAAGTAACCACTTGTCTGTGCTGTTTTTCAGCTTATGCACTTCCGCGTTTATATCTTCCGAAATATCCGCGGCTATTTGCTTCACTGTCTCAATCTTTGCGGTTGTAGGCATCCAGTGAATCATAGCCTTGGTCTTTTCCTTCTCTATGTTTTCAATTACGATCGTTACTTTGGGATCCTGCAGTTCATGCTTCATCCCGTGAAGCCGTTCATAATGAGCCGCCTTTGTTTCCGGTGTCAGCGTAGCATATCATCTTTTAGGGTCCTCAAAACGGTTGATGGTTTTTATCCCTTCCCTACCGATCCCACAAGGCCCCCTCAAGACGCTCGCCATCAGCGAGTAGTTGAACCGGAATACATGTGGTCCTGATATAGAAAACACAAGTGTGTTCGCTTGATGGAACGCTCCTCCCTCGAAACCTTCACTTGTGTTGACTTTGACACGTTTAACAATTTGGTTTTCCATCTTCGATAATCCGTGACAGAGGAAATCTTCAATACAGATGCACAGATACAGATACACGTGGTGAAAACAATCGAAAACACTTCCACAAAATTGAAATCACTGATATATTTGAGTAATCCGTGACAGGTGAAATTTTAATCCAGATCTACACGTGGTGATAAACTATCGAATTCACTTCCACAAAATTAAAATCACTGATATTTTTAAATAATCCGTGAAAGAGAAAAACCTTAATCCAAATCTACACGTGGTGTTGACACTTCAGTCTGTGGTTTTAATTTAGCTGTTTATACGTTGTGAAGAGAAACCAGAGTTTGTTTCACTCCGAGCCTCAGTTCGCTGGCTCGCTGACAGATACATATATTTTACTTTTTTTTTTTTCAAGTGAAACACATGTTTATGCACAGTTAAAAATTACAACATGACGACAATTGTAAACTATCAAGTTGCATCGTCGCCTCCATCATCATCCTCATCTTTATGTACTTTATATGCCTTTGTTGAGGTCATCTGGTCCTCCAACTCGTTCCAAACGGTTTTTCTTTTTCGTCCTTCCGAGTCTACAACTTTAATTCCAGGATCTGTAATGGGCTCATAAGAAGAAGGAGGTGGAACTGCATTACTTGAAAAGTTAGTGGTGCCAGCTCCATCGTCACCACCATCCAGTCGTTTCTCACGAGCGTCCCAGTTGATTTCTTTTGTCTCAGAAACTTTCAAGAATTGATGGATTGCTACGTTTACTCAAACATTCTGAAGCAGATGGAAGTTTGTTAGTCTTCTCTGTGTCACATTTTACATCAGTATTATTAGTGCTTCTGTTAGTGTTGGTATTAATATTACATATATTTTACATATTTTATTTTTATTTTTTTTCCAACGTTTATTTCATACAAAGCAATGTATATTTACAAGGTGTAATGCGTGTTTCTTTGTTTGTGTATATTACAGAGCGGTGCCGTTTGTTAGTGTTATGTGTCACATGCGTTAATAAAACAATTACATGCATATACAGTTATGATAATATGACATTTATGGCATAGTGCATGTAAACACACATTCCTCGTTTCATTTCCATATCCACACGTGGAATGCATGTTACCCCTGTCCATCTCTCTCTCTCTCTCTCTCTCTCTCTCTCTCTCTCTCTCTCTTTCTCTCTCTCTATCACTCACACACACACACCCACACATTCTCTTGCTTTTTATAGATGATAGTGCATGGATTTCAGTGATCTAGGGCAATAAACTTTACAGTCTCATTCTATTTAAATTGTGTGTATGGGGGGGGGGGGAGGGGGTTCCATGTGCATATATTAATATAATTACCTGTGTATCAAACAAAGCAATAGTTATATTTACCTAGATACCTACACGAATTACCCATACTTGGCTACCCATATACAAATACCATACATGTTGGCCTTGGTATTCTACAACTATGTATTCGTGCTGGGAAATCCTGTTGAAAATAATAGGCAAAGAGCAAACCGCTGAACGCAAAAATGCCTAGTGACCAGCCGCCACTAGACACACAAATCTACAAAGCCGTTGTTTCCCTAGGCCAGAGGAGCTGCGGCGTGTAATATCTGTGCTCTCCGATGCTTGTTTCCACCTAGTGAGAAGTGTTCCAAAGTATTTACAAAATAAACCGCACACAGGGCTCGCGTCGCGAGGCGCACACACGTTCTAAAATTTCCGCAACAGTGACTGGTCTGGGACGCTCCCGTTCAAACTGCACTGTTGTTAGTCAAAACGACCGGGTGTCGGTATTATATGATAGCCCTCTGAGATAAACATGTATATCCATATTCTATGTTCCACATTCTACCATACAAGCATGCACCTATATGTGTGCATGTACACATATATGCGTGCATGTCCACATTCATACATATTGTGGATATTCAATTGAGTAAACAAATAAACTGGTTTTATTTCGTTATGTCTGTGTGTTTGTGAATATTTGTGTTATTTTGTTTTGGAACATATGCAGTATTAAACGTGAATTGTACGTTTCGTATTTGTAAAATGCGGCTTTTCTACAGGACCATACTCGGTGCCTGTATTCTGCTAGAGAAATCAGCAATTTCGTGTGATTGTCTTTGGTAGATTTGGGTAAAGTGTTTAAAAAAAAACTGCTTTGTACATATCTGTTTTCTTTTTAGTAAATGTTTCAATGAGTTGTCTCAGTGTGTCTAGTGCGGTTTGGATTGTTGGACAAGTGTAACAAATGTGATCTTCGGTTTCCTGTATGTTCCGTCTGCAGAGCTGACATTGTGTTATTTGTTTTGACCTGCGTGCTTGTTTTTCTGTAGTAGGTGACATGTTAAAGATTCAACGGTACGTAATTTCTCTGGCTTTGGGTTTGATGTGTGGATTGTGGAGATTAGTGAAAGTACATGTGTAGTCTTGTATGTAGTATTTTTGTCCCCTTTTTATTCTGAGTCGTAGTGGGGGTGCTTGTTGATTGACTAGATATTTGTAAATCTGGTTTGTTGTCTGGTGTAGTAAATGCTCGCGTCCTTGAAGTGCGTGTATGCATGTCTTGTAGAAAGCGGGTAGTGTTCCAAAATGGTGTGGTGAATTAAGTTGTATTCTTCTAAGGTGTTGCAGTCTGAGTTCTATGTAATAGAGTGCTAGTGGGTGCTTTTCAGGTTGATTGAGGATATGTCCTATGTGTTGGATTCTAAGCGCTTGTATTTTTGTATCGATGTCTTGTAGTGCTATTCCTCCTTTTCGTTTGTCCTGTATGAGTGTCTTATGTTTGATGGAATAGATTGTGCTGCCAAAGATGAAACGTCTGATGTGTTTGTTGATGTCTGTGACTGTCTGTTTAGGAGGGTCTAGCACTGTGACTAAATATATTATTTTGGGAATGACGAAAGTGTTAACTATGATGCTCCTACTAAATATTGTGGATGTCTTATACCTGTATCTGTGCAGCATGTCTATAATTTTCTGTGAGGTTTTGCCATGTCTGTGCGTGCATCTGTCGGGAGTTATTAGGAAATGTTATCCCATATAGTTTGAAGTTGTCTGTGGCTGTTAAGTCGGGAGGAAAGTCTGTTTTGTTTCGCCACTTACCGAGACCCATTATGTGTGATTTTTGTATGTTTAATTTTGCCCCACTCCCCTTACCAAACTGTGTAAAGGTGTAAAGTATATTTGTAACGGATGTTTTGTTGGTGGGGAAGAAAGCGGTGTCGTCTGCGTATGCAAGCAACTTCCGCTCTCCTTCACCTGGTATGAATGTGCCTGTGATGTTGGTGTCTTGTCTGATTGCTTCCAGTAGTGGTTCTAAAACCAGCACATATAGGAGCGGCGACAGAGGACATCCTTGTCTCACCGATCTTGTGAGCCGGAAGCCCGCAGTGAGTGTGTGGTTAACCAACACCTTACTCTCAGGATTCCGGTACAAGATCGCTATCCACCTCCCAAAGTACTGGCCTAAATTGCACTGTGTTAATGTCTTGTGTAGATAGGAGTGGGAAATTCTGTCAAAGGCTTTCTCCTGGTCTAGGGACAAAATGAGAGACCTGACAGTCTTTCTCCTGTGTGTATGTGATGATGTCTCTAATAAAATGTGTATGCTGGTGAATGTTTCTATGTGGTACGCCGCATTGTTGGTCTGGGTGTATGAGTGTTGACATAAAGGGTCTCAGTTTGTGGGTCAGTGCTTTTGTTAGTATTTTATAGTCTGTGTTGAGTAGAGATATGGGTCTGCAATTTTTCATCTGTGTCATGTCTGTGTTGTGTTTAGGTATGAGTGTTATGTACGACATGTTGCAACTGTCTGGTAGTTGTTCTTTGTCAAAGGCGTCTTGATATACTTTAAGAAGAAGGCCACCTAAGATAGGAAAGAAAAGTTGGTAGAATTCTATAGTCAAGCCGTCCGGTCCTGGTGTCTTGTCTTTGTTCATTTTGCTGAGTGCGTGTGTTATGTCTGCTAGTGTTAGTTCTGTGTCTAGTGTGTCTTTGTCTGCGTCTGACAGCTGTTTACTGTATTTTAGAAATTTGTCTTGTGTCTGTGTGTCTACTGTCTCTGCTGTAAATAGGTGTGTGTAGTATTGATTGAATGCTTCTGTTATTTGCGCGGGTTCTGTTTGTGTGGTGCCTTGCATGTCTATTGTTTTGCCTATTTGTCTGCTGTGTTGTACGTTCCGTTCAATCGCTAAATATTGTTTACTGGGAGACTCTTGCGTAATTGTGGTTAGTTTTGTTCTAAGGAGGGCGCCTAGATATCTGTGTTGTTGGTGCTGCTCTAATTGTTCTTCTAATGTGTTTAAATGTGGTGCTTTGTTGTCCATCTGTTTTGTTAGTTGTATGGCTGTTTGTATAATTTGTTCTTGTCTTGATCTGTCTTTGTGTATGATGGATGCTAGGTGTTGTGTTCTGCTTCGTATTGTATTTTTCAGTAGGTTCCAGTATTGTCCGATGTTATCAGCCGGTATGTGGTCGGTATATGTGTGTAAAAGTTGTACCATGTATTCCTCATATTCTGTTTTCTTTAGAAGTGTATTATTAAACTTCCAATGTTGTGAACGTTTGTTTATCTGTGTGTTTATGTTGCTTGTACTGATGTGTGCTAAGATGGCTTTGTGGTCTGTGTACTGTAATGTCTCTTGTAGGTGCCTAGTGTTTACTATGTGGTGTGTTGCAGGTATATATATCCTATCTAATCTTCTTGCTGTGTGGTGTGTTTTATTTGTGTGGGTTGTTTCTCGCTTATTTGGATGTTTGTGTTTGAATGTGTCTATTAAATTGTGTGTGTCTAAAATGTTTTGCAGTGTTTCTAACTGCGTTGTGCTTTCTCCTTCCATTCTCCTAACCTGTGTCTTCATTTCTCCGCCTATTATATCCAATGCCTGTAAGACGCAGTTGAAATCTCCACAGAGTATGATGTTCTGTCCTCTGTATGTGTGTGTGTGAGTAGTGTGTCTAGTTCTTCATAAAATTGTGGCTGATAGTTGTAATTTGGTGGTGCATGTATGTTGACAATGGTATATGTATGTGAGGTGTTACTTATCTGTGTTATGCTGATTCTACCCTGGCTATCCCGATTTGTTTTTAAAATGTTCCACCTATCTGATGTTTGTAGTATGGCTGTCCCAGAACCTATGTTTTGGACTGCCAAACTGAAGTGTGCATGTCTTAGTCCTAATTGTGTTGTAATTTGTGCGCCATGTATATCTGAATGAATATCTGTCTCTTGTAGCAGGATGAAATCTGGTTTGTGTTTGTGTATGAGTGTGCAAATGTGTTGTTGTTTTGTGCGTATACCAGATATATTTAAACATATTATTTTTATGTTGTCACCCATCACAAGTATATAAACAAAAGAAAATTATATTGCGTGCAAATGACAATTGACATCACATTTTTTTTAACGTTTATTTCATACAAAGCAATATATATGTACAAGGTGCAATGCGTGTTTCTTTGTTTGTGTATATTACAGAGCGTTGCCGTTTGTTAGTGTTATGTCCCATGCGTTAATGAAACAAAAACATACATATACAGTTATGATAATGACGTACGCTTTCAGTCATCCCACTCTAACGTGATTGATGGTAATGGTGATGATAATGGTGATGATAATGATGACGGAGACAACAACGACTATGATGTGGTGATGATTCCTTCCCCTAGTTCACTCTAAACCCATCATTCTCACACGCTTATAAACCTTCAACACACCATGCGTTCTCTTCCACACCGACAATATATACATTAAATGAAATGTTGGTATCAAGGTCGAAACGGCAAAAGCCGCCCCACGCTTTACACTGCAGGCAGCCTCATGTAAGCTTAGTTTCCTGTAAGTGAATTCAATATTATTGCTGAATGACATCCCTCGACTTAATCGCAAGTGCCCAGGATTTGCTTATGGTGGGCTGGGTTGGGACCGGGAAAGCGGTCAACAAAGAGGGAGGGAGAGAGAGGGAGCTGGGGAGGGGGAGAGGAGGGGGGAGGGATAAAGAGAGTGCGCGTAAACAGATTGTAATTTGTTAAATTGTCCATTTGCGAATACAGCGTATACATAAATATCCCGTTTATTATGTACAAAAGCAGGCTTTTACATTGCGAATACAGCGTATAGTCATTCATGTTTCGGGGGGGGGGGGGGGGAGAGAGAGAGAGAGAGAGAGAGAGAGAGAGAGAGAGAGAGAGAGAGAGTGGAATTTATTAGGTTCACTAAAGAGTTTACCTGAGCTGTTCCGACCGAGGTCAACCGTCGGTCGGCAAGACCACTGACTCACAAAGGCCACCGTCCCATTGTTCTGTCTAGGTTGGGCCCCGGGACTCAGTAACAAAGAAGGGACATTTATTCAGTTATTTGGCGCTTTGTTCCCCAATGATTGGGCTTAGTGGTACACATGCGGAGTATAGAAATATACTATGAGAGTGTGTGTTTGAACATGTATGTTATGTAGTGTGAAACTTGATGGGGGTGGCTCTTGTTTATTAATCTGCGAATAGCTGGGCGATTTTTTGTTGAAAAATCTTTGCTAGTGTGTGTGGTTGTATTGTTTGGTGATTGTGGGTGGCCGAGTTTCTACTCGACCATATTACGTTTCTATACTCCGCCAGTGCAACAAGAAGTTTAGTGTGTTTGTCTTTTGTGGCTGTGGGTATTGTATTTAGGAAAATGGCTTTATAAACGTCAGTTTTCTTGTTTGTGTGTGTTTCTATTAATTGTTGCAGTGCAGTCTTAGTGGCTGTGATTGTTGGGCATTCATAGAAGAGATGGTCCTCTGTTTTCTGAATATTTTGTCTACATAATTTGCATGGGGCTATTTGCTTGGATGTTTGTGCAGCTCTCTCTGTTGTCGGGGTCATATTATAAATTAGCCTGTATGTTATTTCTTTGGATTTTGATGTGATATGTTTGTTGTGTAAGTTAGTGAAGGTGCAGCTGTAGTCTTTCGTGTGATATTTGTATCCTCTTTTGATTCTCAGGTGTAGTGGTCGGGCTTGTTGTTGTACTAAATATTTGTATATCTGCTTGGTTGTCTGTTGTATTAAGTGTTCATTACCTGGAATTGCTTGCATACATGTTCTGTAGAAGTGCGGTAGTGTGCTGTAATAGTGCGGTGTTGTTTTGTCTATTTTCTTAATTCTGTGTAATCTAATTGCAATATAGTATAATGCTAGCGAGTGTTGATCTGGATGATTGATGATGCGTCCTATGTGGTTGATTCTTAATGCTTGTATTTTTGTGTTAATGTCCTGTAGTGCTACCCCTCCTCTAGTCTTCTCTTGTATTAAAGTCTTGTGCTTTATACTGTGGATTGTGTTTTTGAAGATGAAATGTCTGATGTGTTTGTTTATGTCTGTGATTGTTTGTTTTGGGGGGTCTAACACTGTGGCTAAATATAGTATTTTAAGAAAGATGAAGGTGTTAACAATAGTGCTTCGTACAAAAATAGTTGATGTCTTGTATTTGAACCTATGTAGTATGTCTATAATTTGTTTTGTCAGTGATTGCCATGTTCCTGTGTGTGTTTTTCTGGGATTGGATGGAAAAGTGATCCCATAAATCTTCATGTTATCTGTGACTGTTAGATCCGGGGGGAAATCTGCTTTATTCTTCCACTTCCCCGGACCCATTATTTTAGACTTCTGTATGTTTATTTTGGCCCCACTTCCTTCACCAAACTGTCTGAAGGTGTGAAGTATGTTCGTTATTGAAGTGTTGGTTGTAGGGAAGAAAGCGGTGTCATCTGCATAAGCAATTAATTTCCGCTCTCCAGACCCTTGTATAAATGTACCTTTAATGTTAGTGTCCTGTCTAATTGCTTCTAAGAGTGGTTCTAGTGTTAGTACATATAGGACTGGTGATAGTGGACACCCTTGTCTGACAGATCTATTGATTCTGAAACTGCCAGTGAGTGAATGATTCACCAGTACCTTACTTTCAGGATTTTTATACAATATTTCTATTCACTGTCTATAGTACTGTCCTATGTTACAGTGTGCTAGTGTTTTGTGTAAGTATGAGTGTGAGATTCTGTCAAAGGCCTTCTCCTGGTCTAAAGATAAGAGAGAG
Source organism: Cepaea hortensis (assembly GCA_963921405.1). NCBI lineage: Eukaryota > Metazoa > Mollusca > Gastropoda > Stylommatophora > Helicidae > Cepaea > Cepaea hortensis. The sequence continues at coordinate 33,728,521 of OY992895.1, forward strand.
GATTGACAGTCTTTCTGGTGGGTGTATGTAATGAAATCCCTAATGAAGTGTGTATGTTGATGTATGTTTCTGTGTTGAATACTGCACTGTTGGTCTGGGTGGATGAGTGATGGCATGAAGTTCTTAATTTTGTTTGCAAGTGATTTTGCTAGAATTTTGTAGTCTGTGTTTAATAAGGAGATGGGTCTATAGTTTTTCAGCTGTATTTTGTCTGTGTTGTCTTTAGGTATGAGTGTTATATATGACATATTGCAAGTGTTTGGGAGTTCTTGTTTGTTAAAAGCTTCTTGGTAGACTTTTAGAAGGAAATTGCCTAGGATAGGAAAGAAGTGTTGGTAGAATTCTACTGTGAGTCCATCTGGTCCTGGTGTTTTGTCTTTTTGCATTTGATTGAGTGCATGTGTTATGTCTGCTAATGTAAGCTCTGTGTCTAGTGTGTCTTTATCTGTGTCTGACAATTTTTTTGTGTATTTTAGGAACCTATTTTGTGTTTGTGTGTTGGCGGGTTCTGCTGTATATAGGTCAGTGTAGTACTGTTGGAATGTTTCTAGTATATGTACTGTCTCTGTTTGTGTGTTTCCTTGCATGTCTGTTATTGCTCCTATTTGTCTGTTGCGTTGAATGTTTTGCTCTAATGCAAGGTGCTGTCTATTGGGACTTTCTTCTGATATGTTAGTAAGTTTAGTTCGAAGGAGTGCACCACGGAATGTGTGTTGCTGGTGTTGTTCTAATTGTGATTCTAGTGTGTTTAGGTGTGGTGCATTCCTGTCAGTCTGTTTTGTGAGTTGTCTTGCTGTCTGTATGATATGTTCTTGTTGTAGTCTGTCTTTATGTATGATGGATGCTAACTGTTGTGTTCTATACCGTATTGTATTCTTTAGTAAATCCCAAATTTGTGTTATGTTGTCCGTGGGTGTATTATTAGTGTATGTTAGAATAAGTTGTGTCACATGTTGTAAATAGCCTGTATTTTGGAGTAAGGAGTTATTGAACTTCCAATGAGGTGTTCTTTTTTTGATGGCCTTGTGTTTGTAGTGTCTGTAGTGATATGTGTTAGTACTGCTTTGTGATCTGTGTATTGTAATGTCTCTTGTAGATGTTTTGTGTGTATTATTTGGTGTGTTGAAGGTGTGTATACTCTATCTAATCTGGCTGATCTATTGTAAGCCCTATTTTTGTGTGTTATTGCAATGTTATTTGGGTGTCTGTATCGGAAAGCGTCTATTAAATTGTGTGTGTCTAGGGTATTCTTTAGTATATCCAGTTGGTGTATTCCATTTCTGTCATTTCTCCTTAATTGTGTCTTGATTCCTGCTTTGCCTGCCCCTACGGTATCCAAATCTGAGAGTACAAAATTGAAATCCCCTGCAAGGATAACATTTTGCCCTCTGTATGTTTGTATAAGTAAGGTGTCTAATTCTTGGCAAAACATCACATATTTTACATATTAAAGAATTATACGTTGTGAAGAGAAACCAGAGTAAGAATGTCAAGTCGACCATTGGGGGAAGTCGTTAACATCGTGCACGGAGCTTGCAGTGTAGACACATTGTATATATTGCATTAACAAGTACATTATATTTAATTTTAGGAGTAAAAGTATTTATACTTTAGGATATCAAATTATCATGTTAACTGTGAGTAGAGAGTGTCATTAAATTAAACATTTAACAACTGATGTGACTAATTGCTTCTTAAGAAAAAGTTGGCGAGTTATGTCCCTTGCAAACAATAAAAGGAATATTATGTTCCCGTGAAGAGGAGGTATTTGTTTCCCCTTGTAACGAAACACACAACTTATATCTTAACATAGCAAAAACAAAGATAATGCATGCAGACAAAACTACTATGGAGAAAGAAATATACGTAAATGGGGAAAAATTGGAGGTGGTGGAAAATTTTGAATTGATTGATTGATTTAGGAACCGACATCACAGCACTCGGGACATTCCCATAAGCGCTCCGTCCCCATCCTCAGCAACCAGCGAAGAGTTCCAACACTAATAGTTCCAGTATTTTGAATATCTTGGGTCACTGATTACCAACAATGCTGACACAATTACAGAAATTAAACGGCGACTATCAATTGCTCTTCAAAGACTAAAACAATTGAATAAATTATGGAGTGGGACAGACAGAATGACAAAAATTAGATTTTTAAGAGCATGCATCTTTCCCATTGCAACATACGCCTGTGAGACCTGGACACTTACTAAACAAGCTGAACAGTGCATAAATGCCTTTCAATATAAATGTTATAGACGAGTTCTAAGAATATCTTGGGTAAAGAAAAGAACAAATGCATCCATACTTCAAGAGTTGAATATTGAGGAGGGATGGCTATTAAAGACGATAAAACAAAGAAAATTGAAATATTTTGGTCACTTGAAACGTCACGAAAGTTTGGAGAGAACAATAATGGAAGGATATATGCCTGGGAAGAGAGGAAGAGGAAGGCCAAAGAGAAGATGGGTGCAGGATGTGGCAGATGATCTCCAGATGGGTGTATCAGACGCGGGACATCTTGCTTATGATCGAGAGGTTTTCCAGAAGGTTGTTATGGCAGCGAGGTTCTGTAAAGGACATGCTACTGAATGAATGAATGAATGTAGCAACACATGTCATCAATTATAGGAGGCTGCAGGAAAATACGGTTAAAGACGAATTCAATCAAGAAATCAAAAATCTACATAAGAACATCCCTGATTACCACTCAAGCGTAGATAAGGAATTGACATGTTTCAAGGCTGCTATGCTCGACACACTGGAAAATAAATGTGGAACAAAGAAAGTAGTAAATAGGAAAAGAGCGATGCAGAAATACCAAAAGGCAAGGACAGAAGAGAATTTTGAAGAATACAAGAAATTCAGAAACGAAGCAAACAGAGCAGTAAAACATGCAAAAGAAAAGGAGTGGAAAAGATTCTGTCAAACACTCAGTCCAGATACACCAACCAAAAAGGTGTGGAAACAAATAAAAGCTATTCAAGGAAATAAAAAGACCAGCAAAATCCCAACCATCAAAAGCACGGAACGAGCAGTAACAGACCAGGACAAAGCCAAAGTGTTTGGAGATTACTTCCACGAAGTCTGCTCTAACAAAAGACTAGGAAGCAAAGAAAGACATAGAAGGGAGGAACTGAAGCAAGAGTTAAAAGACACAACAGACGAGAACATCGAAGAACACTTTATGGATGCAGACATCACAAGAGATGAGGTGATGACAGCGCTAAACGAAAAATCCGAAACCGCGGCAGGGGAGGACATTCTAAATTATACCATCCTCAAAAAGCTCCAGAATAACACCATAAAGACAATTACTAAGCTGTATAATGTAATATGGCAGGCGGGAAAGATCCCCAGAGAGTGGAAAACAGCCACGGTGATCCCAATCAAGAAACAAGCCAAAGAGCCAACAAGGGTAGAATCATACCGCCCCATCTCGCTGACATCGCACCTGGGCAAAGTTATGGAGACTGTGATAAATACAAGTATAACATTCTACCTGGAGAAGAATGAACTGTACAGCCATACACAATCCGGGTTTAGAGCCAACAGGTGCACGATGGATCAGATCATCAAATTGGAAAACCATGTAAAGGATTCAAGAGAGGGGAAAAGACGTTGGCTGTATTCCTGGACCTAGCCCAGGCGTGCGAATAATGCTGGAGTGAAGCCGCACTAATCAAACTAAAGAAAGTAGGCATAGCGGGTAGAACCTACAAATTCATAGAAAACTTTATCAAAGATAGAAGCTTCTCAGTGAGGATAGGGAATAAGGTATCCGACACATATGTGCAAGAGAAAGGCATTCCCCAACAATCTTTTCAATACTGGTGAACGACCTGACAGAGGAGATTCAAGACCAGAAAACAGGACTATCTCAATTTGCGGACGACTGCGCCATATGGAGGAGTGGCAAGGCGGCAAAGACTACAAGAGGACCCCTCCAAAAACAAATAAACAAGCTAACAGCATGGATGGACAAATGGGGTTTCAAATTCAATACCAATAAAACGGTCAGCATGGTATTTAGCAGCAAGAAGAAGATAAATCATAACAAGGAGTGGAAAATAGAGATAAAAGGGGAAACCATTAATAGAACAAAGAGCACATTCTTCCTAGGAATTACCCTGGACAAACAGATGAACTGGTCAAAACATATAAGCCAGACATTAGAAAAATGCAAAAAAGCAAGCAACCTACTGCGGGTGATAAAAGGTAACGGTTGGGGTGCCCACACCCAATCAATGCTGATGTTCTATAAAGCATTTATCAGGGGCAAGCTAGAATATGGCAGCATTGTGTACGACTCAGCATCAGAAGCCAACAAGAGGAAGCTAGACGCCATACAGACCCAAGCGCTAAACACTATCCTGAGTGCTGGAAAAAGGACATCCAGAGAAGCCATGCAGATAGCACTGGGTGTACTTCCACTGAGTCTGAGGCGTAAACAGCTGACGTATAACTACTGGCTTAAGGTAGCCCAAGACAAAAACCACCCTGGATACCAAACGTTCAGTGACAACAACAGCAAAAGGGGGCGGGGGGGGGGGGGCATCCCAATAGTAAAACTGCAAAGACCGGCAGGATTGGAAGCAGCAGAGAATATGAAGGAAGTAATGGAGCTAGCAGGGACCCTGAAACAGACAAGACGGTTCAAGCCAACAATACCACCATGGGAACTAACAGTTCCATTCAATGACTGTAATCTAGCAAAGTCCATCACCAAGGACACGGAGGACACAGACGCGACCGAGGAATACATACAAGAAATCAGTAAGGACAACCTCATAATATACACAGACGGATCCAAGAACGAACAGGGAGAGGTAGGAGCAGGAGTAATGGTCCCAGACTGGAAGATGAAGAGACAGTTCAAACTAACAGACCAGACAGCAGTATGCACCGCCGAACTGGTAGCCATAATGAAAGGTCTAGAGATCGCAGCCGAAAACCACCGCTGAGACTGTGTATATTAACAGACTCGACATAAAAGAGGAGATACTAGCGACAGCCACAAACCTCAGGTAGATGGGATGCCAAGTCACCATCGGATGGATACCAGCTCACAGGGGTATTCCGGGAAACGAACAGGCAGACAGAGCGACGAAACGAGGAATAACCAGCAATAATAAAATCTGCACAGGCCTATGTAAACTAGAAGGGAAGAATATAGTCAAAAACTACATTCTCAAGGAATAGATGAAACAGTGGAGAGACAGCGCTAAAGGCCGTCATGCCTACCAAGTATTGGGTGATCCCAGATACAAGCCACAAGTCAAGACCAACATGAAAACACCGGCAAACAGACAGCTGTGGAGAATCAGACTAGGCAATTGGAAAGACACAAGAGAAAACCCATTTTGCAGAGAGTACCGAGAAAATAACACCATCGAACGCACTACTTACTAGTATGCGACAAGTACAATAGAGAGCGAAGGGACATGAGAGATCACTTCGTCAAAACTGGGAACCCAAAAACAATGACGGAGTGCCTGCACATAAAAAGCAAACCAGAAACAGCGACTGGTCAGACAGTTCCTATGCAGAACAGGGAAGACCGTATAACCTCCCTACACTGTGTGTGTTTGTATATATATATATATATATATATATATATATATATATATATATATATATATATATATATATATATATATATATGTGTGTGTGTGTGTGTGTGTGTGTGTGTGGTTTTATGTTTTTTTTAAATGTACGTAATTTAAAAAAATGGGGTGAATGGCAGGAAGGTGGGCTGGCTCTTCCGGTAGAGCACCTGAACTAGGATGACAGGGAGACCGGGTCATCTTTTTGCTACGCCACACCCACATGTGATGAAGAAAAACGCCAAAAAAACAAACGTAAAGGAGTTCGGGCCGCTGACCAGGGGGACAACTTGAGACTTGCACTTGAATTCTCTGCCTTTGCCTACATAGAGTCCTTATGAGGACTGGACATGACCGGAACTAGCCCCGATGAGAATAACACAAGAAGCGATAAGCACGTAGCAGTACTAACAGAGAAAAGAAACCAACAAACGAGAGAATTCGGGCCCCAGTAGGCCCAACCAAGGACCGGTCTTTATCAGGACCAACACAAGACAAAGAAAACCAGATAGCACAAAATGAATTTATCCGACGAACAGAGCGGAACCAAGATAATCAGTAGGAATTAGGACTAACAGTCCACACAACCACGGCTCTCAACAATAACTACCGCTGAGGAAGCAGGTTAAACGAGACCGAACTTGAAATTTTTTTTTGAGAATTGGAATTGGAATTGGAAATCTGGTAGTCAACGCTAAGATTCCACCCGGAGCAGTCGCTATCTGTGATATAGTGCGCCCTAAGATAATATAATATTGTTCTCTGGACAACAGGTACCACTTTAAAACATATTTAAATGTTGTGGTTATGCCTAGTGAGCGAAAGAGAAGAATATAAGAGTATTTTTATGAGAAAATGTGAAAGTGAAATCAGAACTTCATTGTGAAAGTATTCTGAATGTTGCTTCTTCAGCCTGTCAGGTCTCCCACGCTGATGTTGATTGATTGATTGATTTAGGAATCGACATCACAGCATTCGGGGCATTCCCATCCTCAGCAGCCAGCGAAGAGTCCCAACACTAATAGTACCAGTAGCAATCTGATTATAAGTCCATCTCGCCTTTCCTCTGAGCGTTGAGCGTCGGCCAGATCCCCTCGTCACTCCTCGCTGTTTCATTCTTGCCAGACTATGGTAATCCATTTGCTCCTCCGAGATGTGCACGTGCTACCACAAGGCCGAAATCACATCTGTCTTGTCATGTATCAATACTCCACCAAGTTCTGCAGAGCCAGCCAATCTGTCCGCCTGTTCATTTTCCAGCACACCGGCATGCCTCGGAGAAAAGATCCAGGCGATGCTTGTCACCCGTGACCTCCGAAGCGAAGCAAGCCACTCCGCACGAAGCCTGCCCGTCCTCACCCTCGTCAACATGCTTTCTGAGTCAGTTACAATCACGATGTGTGTGTGTGCGTCGTGTTCTCCATCCAGCGGACAGCCGCAGTGACTGCCTCAATCTCCATTCTTAAGCTGGATGTTGTGGTATCATATGCTAGGCTCTCCTGCCCCAAACATCGACCATCAGCTTTGGCTATGAACCCACAGCCACTTTTCTCACCTCTTCACACCGAACCATCTGTGTAGATAATCACATCACCCGAGCGAGCATTGTCCTGAATAATTTGCTAGATATCCACTTCCGTGGCCCCTGCTGGCGACTCCCTGCACTCCCGGCTTAATGTGATTATAACTCTGCACAAGTCTGACTGCTCCGCTGGCACTCTGACCGACTCCTCTCCACGCCTAATGTTCTCCAAGGGGCACACCTGTCTGATCCTATCCTCCACCTGAGCCATCCATCATTTCCCTCTTATCAGTCGCTGACCCTTAACTGCGTCCAGCGCCTCATGCAGTGGGTGGTCTGTGTCTGCAGCTACTCTGAGGTATGCCTTCGCCTGCATCACCTTGAGCCTACCAGCAACAGTCGGCTCTTACAATCCTGTTGTCCAGAGAGCACCACAAAACAGCCGAATTTTCCGGGTGGATGACAGCACTCATTTCTGTGCATCCAGTCAATCACTTTATCTACTGTCGCCTGTAACTCCTGGGCTGTTTGCTCCCTATCTCTCCCCTGCCTATATGCAAGAATATCATCTGCAAATGTTAGTATTCTTCCAACCCCTGGTGCTTCTAGGTTTGCAATCTTGCTCGTATACACATTAAAGAGCACCGGTGAGACTGCAGATCCCCGTGGCAGTCCCGGGGTTAACATATGTGGCTCTGAGGTCCATGCACCCAGACGGAGAGCAACCCGACGAGATTGCAGGACGGCTGATATCCAGTTCACCATCCAGGGATTGACCCCCTTCTTCATCAGTGCGGTCATCAAAATATCATATCGAACTCTATTGTACGCATCCTCCAGATCCCACGCTGTATATTCCAATTATCTATTATTCACCTGCTGTGACTGTTTACGTGTGCTTGATGACTGTAAATCACACTCAATGCATATTTGCACACCTTAGTGCATTCTGGATTCTCATATGAATGCCTATCATTGCCCACTCTTGATCAAACGGTAGTAGTGCTCTTGTGAATCTACGTCTGTGATCAGAATGTGTGGTGTAACATGTAACATTATCCTTGTAAATGCTGAGGATGTTTGAGTGAGTGAGTTGGTGTTTTTATAAGTAACCTCTCACATTAGGAGAAGGAAAGACGTTTGGTGTGTTCGAACCCGTGTCTTAGTTGGCGGAATATATTGTATGGCTCATGCAAATTTACAGGGAAAAACATGTTTTTCCACATGTGCTTTGTTACATATGTGAACTATTGCTCATGCAATTTTGCTAAATTACCTACTGTAATGGATATTGAGATTACTTGGTGGGGAAAGAGCACATGATGATGGTGATGATATGATGCACTTGTGAGCCGCGTCTGGTCTGAAAGGGGTGAAGTCTGGCATTGCTGTGTGAGTGAGGCTGGGAGGAGACATTCATGTACCAATATAACACCCATTGGAATTGATGTTTGATCTGCTAATTGGTTATTTGCCATTAGTTTAATACTATTGCATAATGCAGTTATAAATGATACCTATCTTCCATCTGCCTCACAATGCTTGCTTATGTTGCTATTTCACAAGGCTTGCTCATGTTGCTATTTCACAAGGCTTGCTCATGATGCTTGTCTTACAATGCTTGCTTCATAGTGCCTGCTTTACTGTGTATGTTCCTCATTGTGCCCAGGTCTACTGTGGTTAAAATATGTGAGAACCTAGACATATAAAATGCTTGTAATTGTGTAAGGTACCCCTGTGTCAGCATATGGGCTTTTGACTATCACAAATAAAGGTGAATAATGAAAAGGTATCACCCACAGTCCATCAGAGTGGAATCCACTCCATCGCCAATATTGGGGTTTTGGTGTCTGGGTAACACCCTCCCCCTTACCCCCCATCTCCATCTATATATGTTGATATTTGATGTAACATTGTCTTTGAACAAATGTAAAGCTAATGTTGTTCCTTTTATATATCAACAGAGAACAGGGATGGTGTAGAGGCCCTCTTCTTTATGGGGACATACAAATGGGAGTCCCCACTTCAGGATTACAACTCCTTTGAAAATGTGGAAACTATGATGTATCAGTAACCACAATGTCTTCAGGAAAATGCCAGCATAAATGTGCATCAATATTTGCCAAACTGAAATGCACTGAAAGGGTCTCAATTTATACCCAAACACAGGATCGACTCTGTTATCAATGTTGCAGGAATTACCTTCAAGATAGGAAGTGAAAATCCTTTTCAAACGGATTAAACTCCTGGACTCAGTTGTTTCAGACAGGCATGATCAAGATGTCTGCTGTGAACCTGAGACTTACCATTATTTTCCCTCGGACTGTAGCAGCAGTAGAGTTTAGGAAATATTGACCTCAACTCATTAACGGTTGTGGTGTACCGAGGAGAATATAATCCAAACTTACTTGTTCATTCCATTGTAACTGGATTAAATTCAGACTTACAAGCAGGAACCAGAATCCTGTATTTTATCCTCATTCAGAAAAATTGTTTGGGGGAGACGTGTAGAATGCTGCAGTATAGTCGAGCTATCTCTCTACCGACTGGATGGTATGCAGACTATTAGGTATTGTTTAACCCCAGTCACCAGTTCTCGGCCAGTCTACTCACCATTGAGAAGCCATGATTATCTGTTCATAGACTGTTCACGAGAGGGATTAGACTTATATGGGAACCTTCATGGGAAAGCTGCAACCTTGGACCTTCCCAACACCACTTCAGGTGATAATAGGATGTTTATGGACCAGAATGGGAGTGTCTCCCTATGTCTGCCCCATACTAGAAAGTCTACCAGTGTTTTACTCTCAGTGACGGTTGAAGAGATAATTCATGATGTACTTGAGTTGTGGCGCAAGAGGAGTTTATAGATTTGATGTGTGATGGAGGAGAGTTATTTTGTTTATATTTGTGGCCTGTTGGTTGTTTTTTAAAGTGTTGGAACGTGAGGTTTTTCATCATTGTTTTACACTGCATATAATTTTTTGAGAACTAATTCCTCGGTTGTACAGGGGCGAATAGTCCAGATCTAATTATGGCCTTTGAGGGGACCTTTTCCTTCTTTTATAAATTTTCTGTGTAGATACTTGGGCTTAGATGTAGGAATCTCACAGTGGGGGTTCTGAGCCAGGAAAACTGGTTCCTCTAAAGGGCTAAGCGGGAATGATTTTTCTATCTCATTTGAGATGCCTCTAGACAAAACTTGCTAAATCATACCCTTTATCTTTTCTATTCATTATACAAGATATATTTACAGAGACCACTTCTAATTGGGTCCTCTGTTTTCTCCTAACATGCCACAGTCATCTTTTGTCACACCGTGACCTGGATAAATCACACGTGCCATTCATGGCCTAGCCATAGAATGTTCTTATTTGGTGAAAGCTGGGTTAGGTAGTTTCTGGGCCGGACCTTCAGACTAGGTCTAACGTGGCTGAAGGAGACCTCTCAGGAGGAAACCCAGCGTGCTGCTCCAAATACGGGGAGTTCGCTGAACCACTGGCTTCTGGTACTGGCCTGGCTCCACCTTTCTATCTTTAGTACAGACTGGGTTGATGCTTTACACTAGAAGGCTGACCCTTTATCAAAGAAAACATCCTCCTTAGTCACCATAGTATCTGTCGAGAGTCTCCAAACTCTATGAATCGCCTTTCCAGTTGAACAACAATCACACACTGTCACTAGTTCCCAACACAACCTTGGACCCCGTAGCAAGTCTTGCGGTCCAAGAGAATTGCCACTTTTACGTGGGCCTTAACTTTCTCAGAGATGTCGTGATCTCCTCACGAGGAAGTCAAATTCCTCTAGTTATGATCATGCAAACTAGAAACGAAATCACTACAACAGACCTTCTAGAAGATTTTTTAGAAAGATACTGAAAGGGGATTTTCCACTGGGGTTTCTGCAGCTAAATATAGCATATTGATTCCCCGTCATAAACATGACTGAGGCCAGCCTATGGCTATTTGTGACACTACTTCTAATAGCACTGGACATAATTTTTCATGTGAATTAGCTTTCCCTATTACGAGTGTCCCTCGCCAACAGGCGAACCCATTCAGACTTCAGAGGTTCTTGTAATTTACGTCCCCAAGTCAAGGACGAGAGTCAACATTTTAGTCCAAATGTCCGCTGTAGAGGTTGAACCCCTTACCTCGGCATCAACACACCGGCTGTTTAAGAACTAGCGATCCTATCCATTCGACCATGCTGACCTCCTCTTTTCTCATTATCTGATTCAGTGCCAAACAAAAAGTAAAAACAAAAATGAACGGCGGAAAATGGGAAGTATGGGTGAGTCACAGTTATAACCTAAAAGTTGTTATTATGGTAGCAGACATGTATTTTATATCAACTGAAAGGGAGTTGCATAGAGAATACTACTATATGCTGTATAAATCCATGACCAGATACGGGAAGCCACTTCGGACGATTAATCATCCCATGCCAGATACGGGAAGTCGCTTTACACGATTATTCATTATTTAGTAGATACGGGAAGTCGCTCCAGACGATTAATCATTCTATAGCAAATGCGGGAAGTCGTTTCTGTCAAATGTTTTGGCCATGCAAGTATATTACCATTCAACAGCATACCACAATAAGCAATGATGTAAGGCCCAGACGGAAACAGAGGAAGAGGCCGACCACGTAAACGTTGGACGGAGGGAATAGCAGAGTCCATGGGAATATCGATACATGAAGCCCATAATCGAGCACTTTCACGATGTTTATACTTCACCTCGACACCGCAAGGTACAAGAGAAATATGATGAGATGAGAATCATTCCATGGCAGAAAGGGGAACTCGATTCAGAAGAATAATCATCCCATGGCAATTAATCACTTATATGATCAAAGAACATTGTCTGTTTGTTTCTTTGTTGTGATTGTGTATTCTGTTCTGCTTTTACTAACCTCTTCCAGGCAATACCCGCCCCACCACCATACTGTGGTGTCCTCGCCTTGACAACAAGCAGCCTGGCTATCGAGGTAATGGCAGTATATGAAGCAGTAACCTACCTAGAGAAACAGATTTCCACTCATGCATGATTCTCAGTGACTCAATGAGCATGTTAACTTGTCTAGGGGATTTAATTTGATTCTCTATTATTTTAGCCACTCGAGGTGATCCTGGAACTCTACCATAAACACAAGAAAGAACATACTTCACTCCTGTTTATAAGTGTATTCATGAGTACATCTCCAGTTCCACTTATCACCTTATAAAGTTTATAAACAATATAAAATGACACAAAGTAGTGCAGCTTTACATAACAGAATTAAGACACATACACCCTACCTACCTACATCACGTATATTACCAGTGGTTGGATCTTATGCAGCCCCAATAACTCAAGCACTGGGCGATTTGATCTTTAAATAGGTTGTATAACAATCAACCATACTGACTATTTCAAAGGGAACAGTATGAGTGTAGCGTCGTACTTGTTAGTTAGTTAGTTAGTTAGTCGACAGATCATCCTCGCTGCACATCGAACCATTCAGTCCATAAGTGCTCGGATCCCCTCCTCAGCAAATCCCGCAGCGTGTAGCGGCTAACGACGCCAGTTCTGTGTTGGTTTATCAATCTTCTTTGGCTTCCTGCGTAGTGTTCTTGTTTGGCCACACCTCTTTTAATTTGCTGCTCTAGCAGTCTGGCCATTGTTGTAGATTCACAGTCATCACTTGGTTCTCGCAAAAGTCTCACATCACGTAGAGCATTCAGGATGTTCAGGACGCTCAGTTTGCATCCAACTAGATAGAAAATGCAGACAAGAAAATCCGGCTGCTGTTGAGGCTGAAGTACAAGCGTTGATTTTCGAGAATTCGCTAGACGGTGACGCGGTCATCTACACAGATGGGTCGGTCGTCCGACATGTGAGAAGCTCATGGGCCTTTACAGCTCGGGCCGGAGGGAGAATTGTGAAGGAGGACTCTGGTGCTTTCACTGAAACCACAAGTAGCCTGACCATGGAAGTCATGGCAGTAAGTAACGCAATAACATGGCTCGAGACACAGACATTCACCAGGGCTTGTTTCCTTAGCGACTCAATGAACATGATCAAGAGGTTAGAGGAGGGGTCGATCCGAAGAGAATGGTTGCTGCCTCTGAAGCGGTCTCGGCTGGCAAAGATTAGTTTCATCTTCGTGCCAGGGCATGCGGGAGTACAAGGAAATGAGCGGGCTGACAAGCTCGCAGGTGAGGCTACTGTGGAGGGCGGACGCGCCATGGACCAGGCTGACATTCTGAATGCTCTACAAGAAGTGAGACTTTTGCGAGAACCAAGTGATGACTGTGAATCTACAACAATGGCCAGACTGCGAGAGCAGCAAATTAAAAGAGGGATGGCCAAACAAGAACACTACGCAGGACGCCAAAGAAGATTGATAAACCAACACAGAACTGGCGTCGTTAGCCACTACACGCTGCGGGATTTGCTGAGGAGGGGATCCGAGCACTTATGGACTGAATGGTTCGATGTGCAGCGAGGATGATCTGTCGACTAACTAACTAACTAACTAACAAGTACGACGCTACACTCATACTGTTCCCTTTGAAATAGTCAGTATGGTTGATTGTTATACAACCTATTTAAAGATCAAATCGCCCAGTGCTTGAGTTATTGGGGCTGCATAAGATCCAACCACTGGTAATATACGTGATGTAGGTAGGTAGGGTGTATGTGTCTTAATTCTGTTATGTAAAGCTGCACTACTTTGTGTCATTTTATATTGTTTATAAACTTTATAAGGTGATAAGTGGAACTGGAGATGTACTCATGAATACAGTTATAAACAGGAGTGAAGTATGTTCTTTCTTGTGTTTATGGTAGAGTTCCAGGATCACCTCGAGTGGCTAAAATAATAGAGAATCAAATTAAATCCCCTAGACAAGTTAACATGCTCATTGAGTCACTGAGAATCATGCATGAGTGGAAATCTGTTTCTCTAGGTAGGTTACTGCTTCATATACTGCCATTACCTCGATAGCCAGGCTGCTTGTTGTCAAGGCGAGGACACCACAGTATGGTGGTGGGGCGGGTATTGCCTGGAAGAGGTTAGTAAAAGCAGAACAGAATACACAATCACAACAAAGAAACAAACAGACAATGTTCTTTGATCATATAAGTGATTAATTGCCATGGGATGATTATTCTTCTGAATCGAGTTCCCCTTTCTGCCATGGAATGATTCTCATCTCATCATATTTCTCTTGTACCTTGCGGTGTCGAGGTGAAGTATAAACATCGTGAAAGTGCTCGATTATGGGCTTCATGTATCGATATTCCCATGGACTCTGCTATTCCCTCCGTCCAACGTTTACGTGGTCGGCCTCTTCCTCTGTTTCCGTCTGGGCCTTACATCATTGCTTATTGTGGTATGCTGTTGAATGGTAATATACTTGCATGGCCAAAACATTTGACAGAAACGACTTCCCGCATTTGCTATAGAATGATTAATCGTCTGGAGCGACTTCCCGTATCTACTAAATAATGATTAATCGTGTGAAGCGACTTCCCGTATCTGGCATGGGATGATTAATCGTCCGAAGTGGCTTCCCGTATCTGGTCATGGATTTATACAGCATATAGTAGTTTTCTCTATGCAACTCCCTTTCAGTTGATATAAAATACATGTCTGCTACCATAATAATAACTTTTAGGTTATAACTGTGACTCACCCATACTTCCCATTTTCCGCCGTTCATTTTTGTTTTTACTTTTTGTTTGGCACTGAATCAGATAATGAGAAAAGAGGAGGTCAGCATGGTCGAATGGATAGGATCGCTAGTTCTTAAACAGCCGGTGTGTTGATGCCGAGGTAAGGGGTTCAACCTCTACAGCGGACATTTGGACTAAAATGTTGACTCTCGTCCTTGACTTGGGGACGTAAATTACAAGAACCTCTGAAGTCTGAATGGGTTCGCCTGTTGGCGAGGGACACTCGTAATAGGGAAAGCTAATTCACATGAAAAATTATGTCCAGTGCTATTAGAAGTAGTGTCACAAATAGCCATAGGCTGGCCTCAGTCATGTTTATGACGGGGAATCAATATGCTATATTTAGCTGCAGAAACCCCAGTGGAAAATCCCCTTTCAGTATCTTTCTAAAAAATCTTCTAGAAGGTCTGTTGTAGTGATTTCGTTTCTAGTTTGCATGATCATAACTAGAGGAATTTGACTTCCTCGTGAGGAGATCACGACATCTCTGAGAAAGTTAAGGCCCACGTAAAAGTGGCAATTCTCTTGGACCGCAAGACTTGCTACGGGGTCCAAGGTTGTGTTGGGAACTAGTGACAGTGTGTGATTGTTGTTCAACTGGAAAGGCGATTCATAGAGTTTGGAGACTCTCGACAGATACTATGGTGACTAAGGAGGATGTTTTCTTTGATAAAGGGTCAGCCTTCTAGTGTAAAGCATCAACCCAGTCTGTACTAAAGATAGAAAGGTGGAGCCAGGCCAGTACCAGAAGCCAGTGGTTCAGCGAACTCCCCGTATTTGGAGCAGCACGCTGGGTTTCCTCCTGAGAGGTCTCCTTCAGCCACGTTAGACCTAGTCTGAAGGTCCGGCCCAGAAACTACCTAACCCAGCTTTCACCAAATAAGAACATTCTATGGCTAGGCCATGAATGGCACGTGTGATTTATCCAGGTCACGGTGTGACAAAAGATGACTGTGGCATGTTAGGAGAAAACAGAGGACCCAATTAGAAGTGGTCTCTGTAAATATATCTTGTATAATGAATAGAAAAGATAAAGGGTATGATTTAGCAAGTTTTGTCTAGAGGCATCTCAAATGAGATAGAAAAATCATTCCCGCTTAGCCCTTTAGAGGAACCAGTTTTCCTGGCTCAGAACCCC
The DNA here is from genome assembly GCA_963921405.1 of Cepaea hortensis. Taxonomy (NCBI): domain Eukaryota; kingdom Metazoa; phylum Mollusca; class Gastropoda; order Stylommatophora; family Helicidae; genus Cepaea; species Cepaea hortensis. Next base: position 33,744,514 of record OY992895.1, read on the forward strand.
CACTGTGAGATTCCTACATCTAAGCCCAAGTATCTACACAGAAAATTTATAAAAGAAGGAAAAGGTCCCCTCAAAGGCCATAATTAGATCTGGACTATTCGCCCCTGTACAACCGAGGAATTAGTTCTCAAAAAATTATATGCAGTGTAAAACAATGATGAAAAACCTCACGTTCCAACACTTTAAAAAACAACCAACAGGCCACAAATATAAACAAAATAACTCTCCTCCATCACACATCAAATCTATAAACTCCTCTTGCGCCACAACTCAAGTACATCATGAATTATCTCTTCAACCGTCACTGAGAGTAAAACACTGGTAGACTTTCTAGTATGGGGCAGACATAGGGAGACACTCCCATTCTGGTCCATAAACATCCTATTATCACCTGAAGTGGTGTTGGGAAGGTCCAAGGTTGCAGCTTTCCCATGAAGGTTCCCATATAAGTCTAATCCCTCTCGTGAACAGTCTATGAACAGATAATCATGGCTTCTCAATGGTGAGTAGACTGGCCGAGAACTGGTGACTGGGGTTAAACAATACCTAATAGTCTGCATACCATCCAGTCGGTAGAGAGATAGCTCGACTATACTGCAGCATTCTACACGTCTCCCCCAAACAATTTTTCTGAATGAGGATAAAATACAGGATTCTGGTTCCTGCTTGTAAGTCTGAATTTAATCCAGTTACAATGGAATGAACAAGTAAGTTTGGATTATATTCTCCTCGGTACACCACAACCGTTAATGAGTTGAGGTCAATATTTCCTAAACTCTACTGCTGCTACAGTCCGAGGGAAAATAATGGTAAGTCTCAGGTTCACAGCAGACATCTTGATCATGCCTGTCTGAAACAACTGAGTCCAGGAGTTTAATCCGTTTGAAAAGGATTTTCACTTCCTATCTTGAAGGTAATTCCTGCAACATTGATAACAGAGTCGATCCTGTGTTTGGGTATAAATTGAGACCCTTTCAGTGCATTTCAGTTTGGCAAATATTGATGCACATTTATGCTGGCATTTTCCTGAAGACATTGTGGTTACTGATACATCATAGTTTCCACATTTTCAAAGGAGTTGTAATCCTGAAGTGGGGACTCCCATTTGTATGTCCCCATAAAGAAGAGGGTCTCTACACCATCCCTGTTCTCTGTTGATATATAAAAGGAACAACATTAGCTTTACATTTGTTCAAAGACAATGTTACATCAAATATCAACATATATAGATGGAGATGGGGGGTAAGGGGGAGGGTGTTACCCAGACACCAAAACCCCAATATTGGTGGTGATGGAGTGGATTCCACTCTGATGGACTGTGGGTGATACCTTTTCATTATTCCCCTTTATTTATGGTAGTCACAAGCCCATATGCTGAGACAGGGGTACCTTACACAATTACAAGCATTTTATATGTCTAAGTTCTCACATATTTTAACTACAGTAGACCTGGGCACAATGAGGAACAGACACAGTAAAGTAGGTATTATGAAGCAAGCATTGTAAGACAGGCATCATGAGCAAGCCTTGTGAAATAGCAACATGAGCAATATCATTTATAACTGCATTATGCAATAGTATTAAACTAATGGCAAATAACCAATTAGCAAACATCAATTCCAATGGGTGTTATGTTGGTTCATGAATGTCTCCTCCCAACCTAACTCACACAGTAATGCCAGACTTCACCCCTTTCAGACCAGACTCGGCTCACAAGTGCATCATATCATCACCATCATCATGTGTTCTTTCCCCACCAAGTAATCTCAATATCCATTACAGTAGGTAATTTAGCAAAATTGCACGAGCAATAGCTCACGTATGTAACAAAGCACATGTGGAAAAACATGTTTTTCCCTGTAAATTTGCATGAGCCATACAATATATTCCGCCAACTAAGACACGGGTTCGAACACACCAAACGTCTTTCCTTCGCCTAATGTGAGAGGTTACTTATAAAAACACCAACTCACTCACTCAAACATCCTCAGCATTTACAAGGATAATGCTACATGTTACACTACACAGTCTGATCACAGACGTAGATTCACTAGAGCATTACTACCGTTTGATCAAGAGTGGGCAATGATAGGCATTCATATGAGAATCCAGAATGCACTAAGGTTTGCGAATATGCATTGAGTGTGATTTACAGTCATCAAGCACACGCAAACAGTCACAGCAGGTGAACAATAGATAATTGGAATATACAGCGTGGAGACCTGACAGGCTGAAGAAGCAACATTCAGAATACTTTCACAATGAAGTTCTGATTTCACTTTCATATTTTCTCATAAAAATACTCTTATTTTCTTCTCTTTCGCTCACTTGGCATAACCACAACATTTAAATATGTTTTAAAGTGGTACCTGTTGTCCAGAGAACAATATTATATTATCTTAAGGCGCACCACATCACAGATAGCGACTGCTCCGGGTGGAATCCTAGCGTCAACTACCAGATTTCCAATTCCAATTCCAATTCTCCAAAACAAATTTCAAATTCAGTCTCGTCTAACCTGCTTCCTCAGTGGTAGTTATTGTTGAGAGCCGTGGTTGTGTGGACTGTTAGTCCTAATTCCTACTGATTATCGTGGTTCCGTTGTGTTCGTCGGATAAATTTATTTTGCGCTATCCGGTTGTTTTCTTTGTTTTGTGTTGGTCCTGATAAAGACCGGTCCATGGTTGGGCCTACTGGGGCCCGCATTCTCTCGTTTGTTGGTTTCTTTTCTATGTTAACACTACTACGTGCTTGTCCTTCTTGTGTTATTCTCATCGGGGCTAGTCCCGGTCATGTCCAGTCCTCATAAGGACTCGATGTAGGCTGCCATATTCTAGCTTGCCCCTTATATAAATGCTTTATAGAACATCAGCATTGTTTGGGTGTGGGCACTTCAACCGTTACCTTTTATCACCCGCAGTAGATTGCTTGCTTTCTTGCATTTTTCTAATGTCTGGCTTATATGTTTTGACCAGTTCATCTGTTCGTCCAGGGTCATTCCTAAGAAGACTGTGCTCTTTGTTCTATTAATGGTTTCCCCTTTTATCTCTATTTTCCACTCCTTGTTATGATTTATCTTCTTCTTGCTGCTAAATACCATGCTGACCGTTTGGTATTGATTTTGAAACCCCATTTGTCCATCCATGTTGTTAGCTTGTTTATTTGTTTTTGGAGGGGTCCTCTTGTAGTCTTTGCCGCCTTGCCACTCCTCCATATGGCGCAGTCGTCCGCAAATTGAGATAGTCCTGTTTTCTAGTCTTGAATCTCCTCTGTCAGGTCGTTCACCAGTATTGAAAAGATTGTTGGTGAGATGACCGAGCCCTGGGGGAATGCCGTTCTCTTGCACATATGTGTCGGATACCTCATTCCCTATCCTCACTGAGAAGCTTCTATCTTTGAGGAAGTTTTCTATGTGTTTGTAGGTTCTACCCGCTATGCCTACTTTCTTTAGTTTGATTAGTGCGGCTTCACTCCAGCATTGATCGTACGCCTGGGCTAGGTCCAGGAATACAGCCAACGTAATTTCCCCTCTCTTGAATCCTTTCTTTACATGGTTTTCCAATTTGATGATCTGATCCATCGTGCACCTGTTGGCTCTAAACCCGGATTGTGTATGGCTGTACAGTTCATTCTTCTCCAGGTAGAATGTCATTCGTTTATTTATCACAGTCTCAATAACTTTGGTCAGGTGCGATGTCAGCGATATGGGGCGGTATGATTCTACTCTTGTTGGCTCTTTCCCTAGTTTCTTGATTGGGATCACCGTGGCTGTTTTCCACTGTCTGGGGATCTTTCCCGTCTGCCATATTACATTATACAGCTTAGTAATTGTTTTTATGGTGTTATTCGGGAGCTTTTTGGGGATGGTATAATTTAGAATGTCCGCCCCTGCCGTGATTTCGGATTTTTCGTTTAGCGCTGTCATCACCTCAACTGTTGTGATGTCTGCATCCATACAGTGTTCTTCGATGTTCTCGTCTGTTGTGTCTTTTAACTCTTGTGTCAGTTCCTCCCTTCTATGTCTTTCTTTGCTTCCTATTCATTTGTTACAGCAGACTTTGTGGAAGTAATCTCCAAACACTTTGGCTTTGTCCTGGTCTGTTACTGCTAGTTTCGTGCTTTTGATGGTTGGGATTTTGCTGGTCTTTCTATTTCCTTGAATAGCTTTTATTTGTTTCCACACCTTTGTGGTTGGTGTATCTGGACTGAGTGTTTGACAGAATCTTTTCCACTCCTTTTGTTTTACATGTTTTACTGCTATGTTTGCTTCGTTTCTAAATTTCTTGTATTCTTCAAAATTCTCTTCTGTCCTTGTCTTTTGGTATTTCTGCAGCGCTCTTTTCCTATTTACTACTTTCTTTGTTCCACATTTATTTTCCAGTGTGTCGAGCATGGCAGCCTTGAAACATGTCCATTCCTTATCTACGCTTGAGTAGTAATCAGGGATGTTCTTATGTAGATTTTTGATTTCTTGATTTAATTCGTCTTTAACCGTATTCTCCTGCAGCCTCATATAATCGATGACATGTGTTGTTACAAGGGGAAACAAATACCTCCTTTTCACAGGAACATAATATGCATTCTATTGTTTGCAAGGGACATAACTCGCAAACTTTTTTCTAAAGAAGCAATTAGTTACATCAGTTGTTAAATGTTTAATTTAGTGACACTGTCTACTCACAGTTAACACGATAATTTGATATCCTAATGTATGAATACTCTTACGGCTAAAATTCAATATAATATACTTGTTACTGCAATATATACAATGTTTCAACACTGCAAGCTCCGTGCACGATGTTAACGACTTCCCCTAATGGTCGATATGACATTCTTACTCTGGTTTCTCTTCACAACGTATAAATCTTTAGCCTTACTAAGTTCCTTCTAACATCTAGCAACCATGATCCACAAAGACAGACTAAGACAGGAGCGCATCATACAGACAGCCATACGACTAACAAAACAAACAGACAGAGACGCACATCACTTACACACATTAGAAGCACAACTAGAAGAACACCAACAACACAGATATCTGGGTGCTCTTCTCAGAACAAAACTCAACACAATTACACAAGAGTCAGCTACGAGGCAATATTTGGCAATAGAACAGAATGTACAACGTAACAGACAAATAAGCAAAATATCAGACATGCAAGGAAACATGCAGACAGAAACACCACACATAGAGACTGCTTTCCAACAACACTACACACAACTATTCACAGCAGAGACAATCGACACACAGATACAAGACAACTTCTTACAGTACACAAAGAAATTATCTGACACAGACAAAGACAACACTGGACACAGAACTGACACTGACAGACATAACACAGGCACTAAGCACACTAAACAAAGACAAAACTCCAGGACCAGACGGTTTGACAGTAGAATTCTACCAACACTTCTTTCCTATTCTAGGCAATCTTCTCCTCAAAGTCTATCAGGAAGCCTTTGACAAAAAAAATCTTCCGGACAGCTGCAACATGTCTTACATTACACTCATATGCAAGGATAAAACTGACAAAACACAAATGAAGAACTACAGACCAATTTCCTTACTCAACACAGACTACAAGATACTCGCCAAATCACTCACCAACAAACTTAAACCTTTCATGCCAACACTAATACACCCAGACCAACAGTGCAGTGTCAAAGACAGAAATATACACAACCACACACATCTCATTAGAGATATTATCAACTACACACATGGAAAAGACTGTCCATCCTCCATCTTATCCTTGGATCAAGAGAAGGCCTTCGACAGAATTTCCCACACTTACCTGCATAGGACACTAGAACACTGTAACATAGGAGAGTACTACAGGCAGTGGATACAGATCTTGTACAAAAATCCTGAGAGCAGAGTGTTGGTGAACCATTCACTGACAGCTAGCTTCAGGCTCACGAGATCTGTAAGACAGGGATGTCCCTTATCACCACTCCTGTATGTGCTCACCCTAGAACCTTTATTAGAGAAGATAAGGCAAGACACTAGTATTAAAGGAACCTTCCTGCATGGGATAGGAGAGCAGAAGCTCATCGCCTATGCAGATGACACTGCCTTCTTTCCCACCAGCAACACATCAATAAGGAATATACTCCACACCTTTACCCATTTTGGAAAAGGCAGTGGAGCCAAAGTAAATATACAGAAGTCACAGATAATGGGACTAGGAAAGTGGAAACAAAAGTCTGATTTCCCTCCAGACCTGAGACACACAGACACCATGAAGCTGTATGGGATCACATTTCCATGTGATCCCACAAAAACAGACAAACAGACATGGCACTCACTGACTGAACAGATCATAGACATGTTACATAGGTACAGGTACAAAACATCCACAATATTTGGTAGAAGCACAATAGTCAACACATACATAATACCCAAAATATTATACTTAGCTACAGTACTAGACCCTCCCAAACAGACCGTCACAAACATAAACATACAAATCAGACGCTTCATCTTCACCAACACAATACACAGCATCAAGCACAAAACTCTCATACAAGACAGGAAACAAGGCGGGATTGGACTACAAGACATCCAGACAAAAATACTGTCACTTAGAATCAGTCACATAGGTAAAATCATCAGACACCCAGAACAGAACAGACTAGCACTATACTACATAGGCCACAACATCAAACATCTCACACCTCTTAACAATGCAACTGCACACTACCAGGGAAAACTGCCAACATTCTATCAGACATGCATACAGGCAATAAAAGGACATGAACAGTTAATACAGCAAACAACACACAAAATATACAAACATTTAGTTAGAGAACAAGCACCATCACTAAGACTTAGGATTAAAAGAGGACACAAATACTTCATGACTGACTTCACATGCACCTTTTCAAACCTACACAACAAACACATAACACCAAAAGCTAGGGAGATCACATATAGACTGTTATACAGTATGACCCCAACAACACAGGTAGAAGCATACATATCCAAACAATGTCAATTATGTAGAAACAACACACAAGAGACAGAGGAACACATCTATTATACATGTCCAACAATTACCGCCACACGCGCAACACTAAAACACCTCATACAAACACACACAGGCAAACAAACCGACATATATAAAGCAATTTTTCTCAATACTATACCACAGACAGCTAAGGACATACATACAAAACTACTTGTAGCACTTTCTTACTACAGACAACTTATATGGACCTGCAGAAATTTTGCCAGATACAAACACCACACATATAACACACATTTAATTTCCTTTATGTACACACACAAGATATCACAACTATTTCCAGAGTAAATCATATGTACTCTTCCTTATTTTATTACAAATTTGGTATACATGAGGGCGAGAAAGAAAGTAGAAACTGTGAGTGAATGGTGAGAAAATGATTAAAAAAGATCACATATGGTCAAAAGACCAATGGAAAATCCCTTATGTAAAGAATAGTGAAAGTATAAATGCTTGTTTTATTTGCTTCAAAATGATGGTTTCAACCCTTATAGATAAGGGGAAAAGAAAAAAGGAGAAAAGAAAATCAACTCCTCCCATTCCAAATTACTATTTATGGAATGGTTTGCTTTAAATGCACTTGTTGTGCTATACCACCACCACTACTGAGATTATCACTTTAGTAAACAAAATCACATATCTGTTATACTATTTATTATTATTATTATTACTATTATTATATGTTTGTTGTTTATTTATTATTTTATTATTATGGAAATGTCTACTATTATTATGATCATTATTATTATTACTATCATTACCTTACCTTTATTATCTTTAGTATCATTAATTTGAAAAGTATTAAGGATATCATCATTATAAATTTACAACTTCATCTCCCATGTTCCCCCCCCCCCCCCCACCTTTGCTTAAGGTTTGTTGCTTTTGCTACTACCCCCACTATTTTGTTTCCAAACATTTGTCCAGCCTGTACCATCATAGAGAGTGGTCATGTCCCTTCCTCTCCTTGTCACCCCCTTTGAATCATGTGAGTGAGTGTTCAATGAATGAATACAAAATCACAAATGGTTACCAAACCAATGATACTGTAAACACTTGTGTCAATACAAATGCTTGGTTAAATTTTTATTTAAAAAACAAAAGAAAGAGAGAACACAGAGGAAAATATGAATGAACCTCTACATTTAGGGAAAAAACAAGTAGGAAAATATAACCCACTCCTATACTCCAAGTATTACTAAAAACTGCAGTTTGCAAGTGTATGTACCTGCTAGGCCATGTTTAACACCATTACAAAGAAAATCATCCTAGCAAATGGAATCACATATTGTAAAAATGTTTATCCTTTTCATAACTACTAGTACCCTTGCTGCTTTTTATAATTGCTGTTATTACCCTCAGTATGCCTCTTCTTGCCATTATTATTATTGTCATCATTAGTAATAAACAAAAAAACCTTTCCCATGTGCCCCCCTCCCCTTGCTCATGGCTTGTTGCTGCCTTTGCTGATACCCACACCGGTTTGGTTCAAATAATTATCCTGCCTTTACCATCATTGCCCGGATAAGGTTGATGAAGGCATTGGTGGAATGAAACAAATTGGTGAGAGGATGGCAAGGGAAACAAAAATGTAAAAATTGTTAAAATGATTGTGCAAATACTGATGCTTGTTTACTTTTTACATAAAGTAAAAAAAAAAAAGAGGAAGGGAAAAAATGAATGAACCCTTACAAATAAGAAGAAAAAAAAAATAAGCAAGGAGAAAAAGATAACCAACTCCTTTTACTTCTACTATTATTGAACATTGCATGCATATGTAAAAAAAAAAAAAAAAAAAAAAAAAAAACACAATAAGCAAGGAGAAAAAAGATAACCAACTCCTTTTTACACCTACTATATTATTTAACAGTGCAGGATGCAATTGTTATTGTATGTACCTGCCATATTTTAACACCATGTCTAAGAAAATCATTTTAGCAAATCATCAAATGGAATCACATGTTTGGAAAATGTGATCATTAATCAAAACAAATCCTACCATTGTGTTTATTAATATTAGCATTGCTGTCATCACTCTTAGTAGGTTTTTATTCCTTGTCATTATTATTATAAGATGTATTTCATGTAAACACCATTCCTATGGTAATAAATTTAGCACATAAAATCACATGTTAAAACTATTATTTATTATCATTGAGTCTATCACTAGTCTCAGCACTGTTTATTCCTTGTCACTATGATATTTATTTATGTAATTGGTTGTTACTTTGCATTATTATCATGTAATCACTATTAATATATATGGCTTTGTAAACGCGTATACTATCACATCCCCCTTCCCCACCCTTTTGATACTGTGATTTTTGTCTCTGCTGCCACCCTCGCCGGTTGTTTGTAAACAGTTTTGCACCGCCATGTTTTATCATCACCGAGCGGTGGTGATGGTACTTGGTAGGAGTTTTTGGAGCTGACAGGAGAGCGGGGCGGCAGAGGAAATAAACACAGCCTGCTACCATCACGCTTCCTATTTAAAATATTCCCTTACAACAATGTCAATGGAGAAATGTTTAAATGTATAAAATATTTGAAATTTTTGCGCATATGTCACCTACACGCCCACATGCAACGCTCTGTAAAAACACGCACACAAATACTGAACACACAGTACGCATGTAACAACACAAACAATACAAATGCAACAACTACCCCTCCTGCATTGTAAACTAGGATACTCCTTGACAACCCCCCCCCCCCTTCCCCCCACCCTTTAAATACTGTTGGTTTTTGATGCTGCTGCTGCCTTCACCGGTCGGTTCTAACAAGTTTTACTGCCATTTTCCTCATTACCAAGTGGTGATGATGGTATTGGTGGGGTTGGAGCTGACAGGTGAGGGGGTGGCAGAGGAAAAAAAAAAAAATGGTATACTATCGTCTTGTTGTTGTTTGTACTCGTTTTTCGTTACCCCCAATTTCAAATGTAAAAAGGTTGAAACAAATGTTGTAAAAATGTGTGCATATGTCACCTACACTTCCATATGCAACGCTCTGTAACAACACAAACAATACACTTTGCAACGATTTTAACACTCAATAAAAGTTTTAAAAAAAAAAAAAAAAAAAAAAAAAAAAAAAAAAAAAAAAAATTACTAAGTTCCTTCTAACATCTAGCAACCATGATCCACAAAGACAGACTAAGACAGGAGCGCATCATACAGACAGCCATACGACTAACAAAACAAACAGACAGAGACGCACATCACTTACACACATTAGAAGCACAACTAGAAGAACACCAACAACACAGATATCTGGGTGCTCTTCTCAGAACAAAACTCAACACAATTACACAAGAGTCAGCTACGAGGCAATATTTGGCAATAGAACAGAATGTACAACGTAACAGACAAATAAGCAAAATATCAGACATGCAAGGAAACATGCAGACAGAAACACCACACATAGAGACTGCTTTCCAACAACACTACACACAACTATTCACAGCAGAGACAATCGACACACAGATACAAGACAACTTCTTACAGTACACAAAGAAATTATCTGACACAGACAAAGACACACTGGACACAGAACTGACACTGACAGACATAACACAGGCACTAAGCACACTAAACAAAGACAAAACTCCAGGACCAGACGGTTTGACAGTAGAATTCTACCAACACTTCTTTCCTATTCTAGGCAATCTTCTCCTCAAAGTCTATCAGGAAGCCTTTGACAAAAAAAATCTTCCGGACAGCTGCAACATGTCTTACATTACACTCATATGCAAGGATAAAACTGACAAAACACAAATGAAGAACTACAGACCAATTTCCTTACTCAACACAGACTACAAGATACTCGCCAAATCACTCACCAACAAACTTAAACCTTTCATGCCAACACTAATACACCCAGACCAACAGTGCAGTGTCAAAGACAGAAATATACACAACCACACACATCTCATTAGAGATATTATCAACTACACACATGGAAAAGACTGTCCATCCTCCATCTTATCCTTGGATCAAGAGAAGGCCTTCGACAGAATTTCCCACACTTACCTGCATAGGACACTAGAACACTGTAACATAGGAGAGTACTACAGGCAGTGGATACAGATCTTGTACAAAAATCCTGAGAGCAGAGTGTTGGTGAACCATTCACTGACAGCTAGCTTCAGGCTCACGAGATCTGTAAGACAGGGATGTCCCTTATCACCACTCCTGTATGTGCTCACCCTAGAACCTTTATTAGAGAAGATAAGGCAAGACACTAGTATTAAAGGAACCTTCCTGCATGGGATAGGAGAGCAGAAGCTCATCGCCTATGCAGATGACACTGCCTTCTTTCCCACCAGCAACACATCAATAAGGAATATACTCCACACCTTTACCCATTTTGGAAAAGGCAGTGGAGCCAAAGTAAATATACAGAAGTCACAGATAATGGGACTAGGAAAGTGGAAACAAAAGTCTGATTTCCCTCCAGACCTGAGACACACAGACACCATGAAGCTGTATGGGATCACATTTCCATGTGATCCCACAAAAACAGACAAACAGACATGGCACTCACTGACTGAACAGATCATAGACATGTTACATAGGTACAGGTACAAAACATCCACAATATTTGGTAGAAGCACAATAGTCAACACATACATAATACCCAAAATATTATACTTAGCTACAGTACTAGACCCTCCCAAACAGACCGTCACAAACATAAACATACAAATCAGACGCTTCATCTTCACCAACACAATACACAGCATCAAGCACAAAACTCTCATACAAGACAGGAAACAAGGCGGGATTGGACTACAAGACATCCAGACAAAAATACTGTCACTTAGAATCAGTCACATAGGTAAAATCATCAGACACCCAGAACAGAACAGACTAGCACTATACTACATAGGCCACAACATCAAACATCTCACACCTCTTAACAATGCAACTGCACACTACCAGGGAAGACTGCCAACATTCTATCAGACATGCATACAGGCAATAAAAGGACATGAACAGTTAATACAGCAAACAACACACAAAATATACAAACATTTAGTTAGAGAACAAGCACCATCACTAAGACTTAGGATTAAAAGAGGACACAAATACTTCATGACAGACTTCACATGCACCTTTTCAAACCTACACAACAAACACATAACACCAAAAGCTAGGGAGATCACATATAGACTGTTATACAGTATGACCCCAACAACACAGGTAGAAGCATACATATCCAAACAATGTCAATTATGTAGAAACAACACACAAGAGACAGAGGAACACATCTATTATACATGTCCAACAATTACTGCCACACGCGCAACACTAAAACACCTCATACAAACACACACAGGCAAACAAACCGACATATATAAAGCAATTTTTCTCAATACTATACCACAGACAGCTAAGGACATACATACAAAACTACTTGTAGCACTTTCTTACTACAGACAACTTATATGGACCTGCAGAAATTTTGCCAGATACAAACACCACACATATAACACACATTTAATTTCCTTTATGTACACACACAAGATATCACAACTATTTCCAGAGTAAATCATATGTACTCTTCCTTATTTTATTACAAATTTGGTATACATGAGGGCGAGAAAGAAAGTAGAAACTGTGAGTGAATGGTGAGTGAATGATTAAAAAAGATCACATATGGTCAAAAGACCAATGGAAAATCCCTTATGTAAAGAATAGTGGAAGTACAAATGCTTATTTTATTTGTTTCAAAATGATGGTTTCACCCTTATATATAAGGGGAAAAAGGAAAAAAGAGAGAAGGAAACTAAACTCCTCCCATTCCAATGTACTAATAATGGAATGTTTGATTCAAATGAATTTGTTTGTGCTAAACTACCACCACAACTAAGATTATCATTTTAGTAAAGGAAATCACATATCTATTATATTATTATTATATTTATTATTATTATTGTTTTCTTTATTATTATTATCACTATCATTATCTTTTTTATTTTTTACTATCATTACCCAACCCCCTTTATCCTTAGTATCATTAATTTAATAAGTATTAATGATATCACCTTTATTATTTTACAACTTCATCCCCCATGTTCCCCCCCCCCCCCCCCCTTTGTTTAAGGTTTGTTGCTTTTGCTACTACCCCCACTAGTTTGTTTCAAACATTTGCCCTGCCTGTACCATCATTAGAGTGGTCATGGGGACATTGATGATTGAAACCAATCGGTGGGAGAGTAGAGAAGGAACAACATGTAAAGACTTTCCCCTATCCTTGCAGTCAATACTTACCCCATTGTCCTTAGTATCTTTGATTTTACAAGTATTATTGATATCATCACTATTATTTTACAACTTCATCTCCCCTGCACCCCCTGTTGCTTATGTTTTGTTACCCTTGCTGCTACCCCAACTGGTTGGTGTCAAACACTTGTCCTGCCTGTACCATCATTAAGAGTTGGCATGAGGGTTTTGGTGGGGTGAAACCAGTTGAGGAGAGTATAGTGAGGGGGGGAAACATGCAAGATTCCCCCTTTTCTTTGTATTCAGTATCTACCTTATTATCCTTAGTATCATTAATGTTATAAGTATTAGTGATAACATCATTATTATTATACAACTTCATCTCCCCTAGTTGCCCATTTTGCTCATGGTTTGTTGCCTTTGCTACCACCCCCACTGGTCAGTTCAAACATTTGTCCTGCCTGTACCATCATAAAGGGTGGTCGGAGGGGCATTGGAGTGAAAGCGATTAGTGGGAGTGCGGCAAGGTAAACAAAAATGTAAAGATTTCCCTTTCTCCTTGTCACCCCTTTTGAATCATGTGAGGGAGTGTTGAAGGAATAAATACAAAATCACATATGGTTACCAAATCAAAAATACTGAAATAAATTTGTGCAAATACAAATGATTGAGGAAATGAGGGGGGGGGGGGGGGGGAACCAACTCCCTGTACTACAACTATTATTAAAAACTATATTTGGCTTGTGTATGTACACTGCTATGCTATGTTAACACCATTCCAAAGAAAATCATCCTAGCAAATGGAAACCACAATTTGCAAAAAGTTTATCATTTTCATAACCATTATTACCATTGCTAGTTTTTTTTAGATTGGCTATTATTACCCTCAGTATGTCTCTTCTTGTCATTATTATTATTGTCATCATTAGTAATAAACAAAATCCCTTTCCCATGTGCCCCCCATCCCCTTGCTCATGGTTTGTTGCTGCCTTTGCTGATACCCACACCGGTTTGGTTCAAATATCTATCCTGCCTTTACCATCATTGCCCAGATAGTGGTGATAGGGGCATGGATGGAGTGAAACAAATTGGTGAGAGGATGGCAAGGGAAACAAAAATGTAAAGATTGTTAAAATGATTGTGCAAATACTGATGCTTGTTTACTTTTTACATAAAGTAAAAAAAAAAAAAAAAAAAGAGGAAGGGAAAAAATGAATGAACCCTTACAAATATGACCAAAAAATAAGCAAGGAGAAAAAGAAAACCAACTCCTTTTACTTCTACTATTATTGAACATTGCATGCATATGTAAAAAAAAAAAAAAAACAATAAGCAAGGAGAAAAAAGATAACCAACTCCTTTTTACACCTACTATATTATTTAACAGTGCAGGATGAAATTGTTATTGTATGTACCTGCCATGTTTTAACACCATTCCTAAGAAAATCATTTAGCCAATGGAATCACATGTTTGGAAAATGTGATCATTATTGTGTTTATTAGCATTGCTGTTATCACTCTTAGTAGTTCTATTCTTTGTCATAATTATTATAAGATGTAATTTATGTAAACACAATTCCTAAGAAAATCAATTTAGCACATGGAACCACATGTTAAAACTATTAATACTATTATTATTATCATTGAGTCTATCACTATCACCACCCTTAGGCATTATCAGTGTTATTCCTTGTCACTATTAATATTATATTTATTTACGTATTTGGTTGTTACTTTGCATTATTATCATTGTAATCACTTTTAATATATATGGCTTTGTAAACGCGTATACTATCACATCCCCCTTTCCCACATTTTTGATACTGTGATTTTTGTCTCTGCTGCCACCCTCGCCGGTTGTTTGTAAACAGTTTTGCACCGCCATGTTTTATCATCACCGAGCGGTGGTGATGGTACTTGGTAGGAGTTTTTGGAGCTGACAGGAGAGCGGGGCGGCAGAGAAAATAAAAACAGCCTGCTACCATCACGCTTTCTATTTAAAATATTCCCTTACAACAATGTCAATGGAGAAATGTTTAAATGTATAAAATATTTGTAATTATTGCGCATATGTCACCTACACGCCCACATGCAACGCTCTGTAAAAACACGCACACAAATACTGAACACACAGTACGCATGTAACAACACAAACAATACAAATGCAACAACTACCCCTCCTGCATTGTAAACTAGGATACTCCTTTGACAACCCCCGCCCCCCCCCCCAATTCCCCCCCCTTCCCCCCCCACCTTTTCGATACTGTTCGTTTTGATGCTGCTGCTGCCTTCACCGGTCGGTTCTAACAAGTTTTACTGCCATGTTCCTCATTACCAAGTGGTGATGATGGTATTGGTGGGGTTGGAGCTGACAGGTGAAAGGGTGGCAGAGGGAAAATAATGGTATACTACCGTCTTGTTGTTGTTTGTACTCGTTTTTCGTTACCCCCAATTTCAAATGTAAAAAGGTTGAAACAAATGTTGTAAAAATGTGTGCATATGTCACCTACACTTCCATATGCAACGCTCTGTAACAACACGAACAATACACTTTGCAACGATTTTAACACTCAATAAAAGTTTAAAAAAAAAAAAAAAAAAATTACTAAGTTCCTTACTCCTTACTAAGATACAAACACCACACATATAACACACATTTAATTTCCTTTATGTACACACACAAGATATCACAACTATTTCCAGAGTAAATCATATGTACTCTTCCTTATTTTATTACAAATTTGGTATACATGAGGGCGAGAAAGAAAGTAGAAACTGTGAGTGAATGGTGAGTGAATGATTAAAAAAAGATCACATATGGTCAAAATACCAATGGAAAATCCCTTATGTAAAGAATAGTGGAAGTATAAATGCTTGTTTTATTTGCTTCAAAATGATGGTTTCAACCCTTATAGATAAGGGGAAAAGAAAAAAGGAGAAAAGAAAATCAACTCCTCCCTTTCCAAATTACTATTTATGGAATGGTTTGCTTTAAATGCACTTGTTGCGCTATACCACCACCACTACTAAGATTATCACTTTAGTAAACAAAATCACATATCTGTTATACTATTTATTATTATTATTATTACTATTATTATTAATATATGTTTGTTGTTTATTTATTATTTTTATTATTATGGAAAAGTCTACTATTATTATGATCAATATTATTATTACTATCATTACCTTACCCTTATTATCTTTAGTATCATTAATTTGAAAAGTAATAAGGATATCATCATTATAAATTTACAACTTCATCTCTCATGTCCCCCCCCCCCCCCCCCACCTTTGCTTAAGGTTTGTTGCTTTTTGCTACTACCCCCACTATTTTGTTTTCAAACATTTGTCCAGCCTGTACCATCATAAAGAGTGGTCATGTCCCTTCCTCTCTTTGTCACCCCCTTTGAATCATGTGAGTGAGTGTTGAATGAATGAATACAAAATCACAAATGGTTACCAAACCAATGATACTGTAAACACTTGTGTCAATACAAATGCTTGGTTAAATTTTTATTTAAAAAACAAAAGAAAGAGAGAACACAGAGGAACACATTTAGGAAAAAAACAAGTAGGAAAATATAACCCACTCCTCTACTCCAAGTATTACTAAAAACTGCAGTTTGCAAGTGTATGTACCTGCTAGGCTATGTTAACACCATTCCAAAGAAAATCATCCTAGCAAATGGAATCACATATTGTAAAAAAGGTTATCTTTTTCATAACTATTAGTACCCTTGCTGGTTTTTATAATTGCTGTTATTACCCTCAATATGCCTCTTCTTGCCATTATTATTATTGTCATCATTAGTAATAAACAAAAAACCCTTTCCCATGTGCCCCCCTCCCCTTGCTCATGGTTTGTGTTTGCCTTTGCTGATACCCACACCGGTTTGGTTCAAATAATTATCCTGCCTTTACCATCATTGCCCGGATAAGGTTGATGAAGGCATTGGTGGAATGAAACAAATTGGTGAGGAGATGGCAAGGGAAACAAAAATGTAAAGATTGTAAAAAAGTTTGTGCAAATACTGATGCTTGTTTTACTTTTTACAAAAAGAAAAAAAAAAAAAAAAAAAGAGGAAGGGAAAAAATGAATGAACCCTTACAAATATGACCAAAAAATAAGCAAGGAGAAAAAGAAAACCAACTCCTTTTACTTCTACTATTATTGAACATTGCATGCATATGAAAAAAAAAAAAAATAAATAAAAATAAGCAAGGAGAAAAAAGATAACCAACTCCTTTCTACACCTACTATATTATTTAACAGTGCAGGATGCAATTGTTATTGTATGTACCTGCCATGTTTTAACACCATTCCTAAGAAAATCATTTAGCCAATGGAATCACATGTTTGGAAAATGTGATCATTATCAAAACAAATCCTACCATTGTGTTTATAAATATTAGCATAGCTGTCATCACCCTTAGTAGTTTTTTATTCCTTGTCTTTTTTATTATAAGATGTATTTCATGTAAACACCATTCCTAAGGAAATCAATTTAGCACATAAAATCACATGTTAAAACCATTATTTATTATCATTGAGTAGACTATCACTAGTCTCAGCACTGTTATTCCTTGTCACTATGATATTTATTTATGTATTTGGTTGTTACTTTGCATTATTATCATTGTAATCACTATAAATATATATGGCTTTGTAAACGCGTATACTATCACATCCCCCTTTCCCACCCTTTTGATACTGTGATTGTTGTCTCTGCTGCCACCCTCACCGTTTTGTTTCAGTTCTGCACCGCCATGTTTATCATCACCGAGGGTGATGGTACTTGGTAGGAGTTTTTGGAGCTTACAGGAGAGCGGGGCGGCAGAGGAAATAATAACAGCCCGCTACCATCACGCTTTTGATTTAAAATATTTCCTTACAACAATGTCAATGGAGAAATGTTTAAATGTATAAAATATTTGTAATTTTTGCAATATGTCACCTACACGCCCACATGCAACGCTCTGTAAAAACACGCACACAAATACTGAACACACAGTACGCATGTAACAACACAAACAATACAAATGCAACAACTACCCCTCCTGCATTGTAAACTAGGATACTCCTTGACAACCCCCCCCCCTCCCCCCTTTTCACCTTTTCGATACTGTTGTTTTTGATGCTGCTGCTGCCTTCACCGGTCGGTTCTAACAAGTTTTACTGCCATTTTCCTCATTACCAAGTGGTGATGATGGTATTGGTGGGGTTGGAGCTGACAGGTGAGGGGGTGGCAGAGGGAAAATAACGGTATACTACCGTCTTGTTGTTGTTTGTACTCGTTTTTCGCTACCCCCCATTTCAAATGTAAAAAGGTTGAAACAAATGTTGTAAAAATTTGCGCATATGTCACCTACACTTCCACATGCAACGCTCTGTAACAACACGAACAATACAAATGCAAATGTTTCTTAACACTCAATAAAAGTTTAAAAAAAAAAAAAAAAAAAAAAAAAAAAAAAAAAAATTACTAAGTTCAGATTTCCGACACGTGGACTAATTTTAGAACACACACAGACGCACAAGGTAGAATTTCCACAGTTCAAGTTAAAAACGACACACACTCATTTGTCATTGTGAACATACACGCACCACCTAACTACAATTATCAACCTCTATTTTATGAAAATTTAGACGACTTACTAACACAGACATACAGGGGACAAAATATTGTTCTTGCCGGCGATTACAATTGTGTTCTTGAAGATTTAGACGTGGTAGGTGGGGAGGTGAGAAAACAGCTGAGGAGAGCCGGCAGGGACAGTTTACATCAACTTGACACACTACGAAATATAATCGATACACACAACCTCACAGACGCATTCAGGCATACACACCCCGACAGTAGAGAAACGACATACACAAACAAAACACACAACAGATCATCTAGATTAGACCGGATTTACACGCCCGCAACACATCACATCATACAAACCAAACACCTACGGGAAACATTAGATTACACAGACCACAAAGCAATACTAGTACACATCAGCACAAACAGCACAAACACGCAGCCAAACAAAAGGTCACCTCACTGGAAGTTCAATAATTTATTATGGAGCACTCAGAATATGCAAAACATATGAAACAGCTCATACACACGTACACAGACAATATACCGACTGCGAACATCACACAATACTGGGACTTATTGAAAAACACCATACGAAGCAGAACACAACATCTAGCAACCATGATCCACAAAGACAGACTAAGACAGGAGCGCATCATACAGACAGCCATACGACTAACAAAACAAACAGACAGAGATGCACATCACTTACACACATTAGAAGTACAACTAGAAGAACACCAACAACACAGATATCTGGGTGCTCTTCTAAGAACAAAACTCAACACAATTACACAAGAGTCAGCTACGAGGCAATATTTAGCAATAGAACAGAATGTACAACGTAACAGACAAATAAGCAAAATATCAGACATGCAAGGAAACATGCAGACAGAAACACCACACATAGAGACTGCTTTCCAACAACACTACACACAACTATTCACAGCAGAGACAGTCGACACACAGATACAAGACAACTTCTTACAGTACACAAAGAAATTATCTGACACAGACAAAGACACACTGGACACAGAACTGACACTGACAGACATAACACAGGCACTAAGCACACTAAACAAAGACAAACTCCAGGACCAGACGGTTTGACAGTAGAATTCTACCAACACTTCTTTCCTATTCTAGGCAATCTTCTCCTCAAAGTCTATCAGGAAGCCTTTGACAAAAAAAATCTTCCGGACAGCTGCAACATGTCTTACATTACACTCATATGCAAGGATAAAACTGACAAAACACAACTGAAGAACTACAGACCAATTTCCTTACTCAACACAGACTACAAGATACTCGCCAAATCACTCACCAACAAACTTAAACCTTTCATGCCAACACTAATACACCCAGACCAACAGTGCAGTGTCAAAGACAGAAATATACACAATCACACACACCTCATTAGAGACATTATTAACTACACACATGGAAAAGACTGTCCATCCTCCATCTTATCCTTGGATCAAGAGAAGGCCTTCGACAGAATTTCCCACACTTACCTACATAGGACACTAGAACACTGTAACATAGGAGAGTACTACAGGCAGTGGATACAGATCTTGTACAAAAATCCTGAGAGCAGAGTGTTGGTGAACCATTCACTGACAGCTAGCTTCAGGCTCACGAGATCGGTAAGACAAGGATGCCCCTTATCACCACTCCTGTATGTGCTAACTCTAGAACCTTTATTAGAGAAGATAAGGCAAGACACTAATATTAAAGGAACCTTCCTGCATGGGATAGGAGAGCAGAAGCTCATCGCCTATGCAGATGACACTGCCTTCTTTCCCACCAGCAACACATCAATAAGGAATATACTCCACACCTTTACCCATTTTGGAAAAGGCAGTGGAGCCAAAATTAATGTACAGAAATCACAGATAATGGGCCTGGGAAAGTGGAAACAAAAGGCTGATTTCCCTCCAGATCTGAAACACATAGACACCATGAAGCTGTATGGGATCACATTTCCATGCGATCCCACAGAAACACACAGACAGACATGGCACGCACTGACCGAACAGATCACAGACATGTTACACAGGTATAGGTACAAGACATCCACAATATTTGGTAGAAGCACAATAGTCAACACATACATATTACCCAAAATAATATATTTAGCGACAGTACTGGACCCTCCTAAACAGACCGTCACAAACATAAACAAACAAATCAGACGCTTCATCTTCACCAACACGATACACAGCATTAAACACAAAACTCTCATACAAGACAGGAAACAAGGCGGGATTTCACTACAGGACATCCAGACAAAAATACTGTCACTTAGAATCAGTCACATAGGTAATATCATCAGACACCCAGAACAGAACAGACTAGCACTATACTACATAGGCCACAACATCAAACATCTCACACCTCTTAACAATGCAACTGCACACTACCAGGGAAGACTGCCAACATTCTATCAGACATGCATACAGGCAATAAAAGGACACGAACAGTTAATACAGCAAACAACACACACAATATACAAACATTTAGTTAGAGAGCAAGCACCATCACTAAGACTTAGGATTAAAAGAGGACACAAATACTTCATGACTGACTTCACATGCACCTTTTCAAACCTACACAACAAACACATAACACCAAAATCTAGGGAGATCACATATAGACTGTTATACAGTATGACCCCCACAACACAGGTAGAAGCATACATATCCAAACAATGTCAATTATGTAGAAACAACACACAAGAGACAGAGGAACACATTTATTATACGTGTATAACAATTACTGCCACACGCGCAACACTCAAACACCTCATACAAACACACACAGGCAAACAAACCGACATATATAAAGTAATTTTTCTCAATACTATACCAATGACATCTAAGGACATACATACAAAACTACTTGTAGCACTTTCTTACTACAGACAACTTATATGGACCTGCAGAAATTTTGCCAGATACAAACACCACACATATAACACACATTTAGTTTCCTTCATGTACACGCACAAAATATCACAACTCTTTCCAGAGTTGGTATAAATGGTATACCAACTCCGGAAATTTTGGAAATTTTTTGGTAATTTTGGTATACATGAGTGAGAGAAAGAAAGAAGAAACTGTGAATGAATGGTGAGAGGATGATTAAAAAGACAACATATGGTCAAAAGACCAACGGAAAATCCCTTATGTAAAGAATAGTGGAAGTATAAATGCTTGGTTTATTTGTTTCAATAATGGTTTCACCCTTATACACAAGGGGGAAAAGAAAAGAGGAGAAAAGAACATTAAACTCCTCCCATTCCAATGTACTATTTATGAAATGTTTTGCTTTAAATGAACTTATTGTGCTAAACTACCACCACAACTAAGATGATCATTTTAGTAAATAAAATCACATATCCTTTATACTAATATTATTATTATTATTATTATTATTATTATTATTATTATTATTATTATTATTTATTTTATTATTATTAGTATTATTATTACTATCATTAACATTATTATTTTTTACTATCATTACCCTACCCTTTTTATCCTTAGTATCATTAATTAAATAAGTATTAATGATATCACCATTATTATTTTACAACTTCATCCCCCATGTCCCCCCCCCCTTTTTTTTTTGTTTAAGGTTTGTTGCTTTTGCTACTACCCCCACTAATTTGTTTCAAACATTTGCCCTGCCTGTACCACCATTACAGTGGTCATAGGGACATTGGTGCAGTGAAACCAATTGGTGAGAGAGTAGCGAGGAAACAACATGTAAAGACTTTCCCCTATCCTTGTAGTCAATACCTACCTTATCATCCTTAGTATCATTGATGTTATAAGTATTATTGTATAATATAAGTATAATATTATATATATTACCATTGCTGGTTTTTATATTGGCTGTTATTACCCTCAGTATGTCTCTTCTTGTCATCATTATTATTGTCATCATTAGTAATAAAACAAAAACCCTTTCCCATGTGCCCCCCTCCCCTCGCTCATATTTGTTGTTGCCTTTGCTGATACCCACACCGGTTTGGTTCAAATATCTATCCTGCCTTTACCATCATTGCCCAGATAGTGGTGAAAAGGGCATTGATGGAGTGAAACAAATTGGTGATAAGATGGCAAGGGAAACAAAAATGTAAAGATTGTTAAAATGTTGTGCAAATACTGATGCTTGTTTACCTTTTACATAAAGTTTAAAAAAAAAAAAAAAAAGAGGAAGGGAAAAAATGAATGAACCCTTACAAACAAGAAAGAAAAAAAAAAAGAAAAAAAAATAAGCAAGGAGAAAAAGATAATCAACTCCTTTTACTTCTACTATTATTGAACATTGCATGTTGCAAGTATATGTATAATAAAAAAAAAAAAAAAAAAAAATAAGCAAGGAGAAAAAAAAGATAACCAACTCCCTTTTACACCTACTATATTATTGAACAGTGCAGGATGCAATTGTCATTGTAGGTACCTGCCATATTTTAACACCATGTCTAAGAAAATCATTTTAGCAAATGGAATCACATGTTTGGAAAATGTGATCATTATCAAAACAAATCCTACCATTGTGTTTATTAATATGAGCATTGCTGTCATCACCCTTAGTAGGTTTTTATTCCTTGTCATTATTATTATAAGATGTATTTCACGTAAACACCATTCCTAAGGTAATCAATTTAGCACATAAAATCACATGTTAAAACTATTATTTATTATCATTGAGTCTATCACTAGTCTCAGCACTGTTATTCCTTGTCACTATGATATTTATTTATGTATTTGGTTGTTACTTTGCATTCTTATCATGTAATCAGTATTAATATATATGGCTTTGTAAACACATATACTATCACATCCCCCTTTCCCACCCTTTTGATACTGTGATTGTTGTCTCTGCTGCCACCCTCACCGTTTTGTTTCAGTTCTACACCGCCATGTTTATCATCACCGAGAGTGATGGTACTTGGTAGGAGTTTTTGGAGCTGACAGGAGAGCGGGGAGGCAGGGGAAGTAATAACAGCCCGCTACCATCACGCTTTTGATTTAAAATATTTCCTTACAACAATGTCAATGGAGAAATGTTTAAATGTATAAAATATTTGAAATTTTTGCGCATATGTCACCTACACGCCCACATGCAACGCTCTGTAAAAACACGCACACAAATACTGAACACACAGTACACATGTAACAACACAAACAATACAAATGCAACAACTACCCCTCCTGCATTGTAAACTAGGATACTCCTTGACAACCCCCCCCCCCCACCTTTTCGATACTGTTGGTTTTGATGCTGCTGCTGCCTTCACCGGTCGGTTCTAACAAGTTTTACTGCAATTTTCCTCATTACCAAGTGGTGATGATGGTATTGGTGGGGTTGGAGCTGACGGGTGAGAGGGTGGCAGAGGGGGGGGGGGGGGAATGGTATACTATCGTCTTGTTGTTGTTTGTACTCGTTTTTCGTTACCCTTCATTTTAAATGTAAACATATTGAAACAAATGTTGTAAAAATTTGCGCATATGTCACCTACACTTCCATATGCAACGCTCTGTAACAACACGAACAATACAAATGCAAATGTTTCTAAACACTCAATAAAAGTTTAAAAAAAAAAATTTACTAAGTTCAGAGAGGAGTGGTAGGGCATTGGTGGAGTGGAACCAAATTGGTGAGAGGGTGGCAAGGGAAACACAAATGTAAAGATTGGAAAATTTTTTGCAAATACTGATGCTTGTTTTACTTTTTACAATAAGTTTAAAAAAAAAAAAAAAAAAAAATAAAAAGAATGGAAAAAAATGAATGAACCCTTACAAATAAGACCAAAAAATAAGCAAGGAGAAAAAGATAACCAACTCCTTTTACTTACTGCTACTATTATTTAACATTGCATGCAGCAAGAATATGTATAAAAAAAAAAAAAAAAATAAGCAAGGAGAAAAAAAAATAACCAAATCCTTTTTACACCTACTATATTATTAAAGGGTGCAGGATGAAATTGTTATTGTATGTACCTGCCATAATCTTACACAATTTCTAAGAAAATTAGCAAATGGAATCACATGTTTGGAAAATGTGATCATTATCATAACAATTTTATCATTGTGATTACTAGCATTGCTGTTATCACCCTTAGTAGTTTTTATTCCTAGTAATTATTATTATAAGATGTATTTCATGTAAACACCATTCCTAAGAAAATCATTTTAACACACGAAATCACATGTTTAACTAGTATTATTATCATTGCTGTTATTATCATTGCCTTTAAATTTATCACCCTTAGCAGTTTTATTCCTTGTCATTATAATGTTATTCATGTATTTGGATGTTTATTTGCATTATTATCATTGCAATAATGATTAAAATCACATCCCCCTTTCCCACCTTTTGATACTGTGATTGTTATTACTGCTGCCGCGCTCACCGTTTTGTTTCAGTTCTGCAACGCCATGTTTATCATCACCGAGGGTGATGGTACTTGGTAGGAGTTTTTGGAGCTGACAGGAGAGCGGGGCGGCAGGGAAAAAAATAACAGCCCGCTCTCATCACGCTTTTGATTATTATTATTATTTTTTATTTTATTATTATTAGTATTATTATTACTATCATTAACATTATTATTTTTTACTATCATTACCCTACCCTTTTTATCCTTAGTATCATTAATTAAATAAGTATTAATGATATCACCATTATTATTTTACAACTTCATCCCCCATGTCCCCCCCCCTTTTTTTTTTGTTTAAGGTTTGTTGCTTTTGCTACTACCCCCACTAATTTGTTTCAAACATTTGCCCTGCCTGTACCACCATTACAGTGGTCATAGGGACATTGGTGCAGTGAAACCAATTGGTGAGAGAGTAGCGAGGAAACAACATGTAAAGACTTTCCCCTATCATTGTAGTCAATACCTACCTTATCATCCTTAGTATAATTGATGTTATAAGTATTATTGTATAATATAAGTATAATATTATATATATTACCATTGCTGGTTTTTATATTGGCTGTTATTACCCTCAGTATGTCTCTTCTTGTCATCATTATTATTGTCATCATTAGTAATAAAACAAAAACCCTTTCCCATGTGCCCCCCTCCCCTCGCTCATATTTGTTGTTGCCTTTGCTGATACCCACACCGGTTTGGTTCAAATATCTATCCTGCCTTTACCATCATTGCCCAGATAGTGGTGAAAAGGGCATTGATGGAGTGAAACAAATTGGTGATAAGATGGCAAGGGAAACAAAAATGTAAAGATTGTTAAAATGTTGTGCAAATACTGATGCTTGTTTACCTTTTACATAAAGTTTAAAAAAAAAAAAAAAAAAGAGGAAGGGAAAAAATGAATGAACCCTTACAAATAAGAAAGAAAAAAAAAAAGAAAAAAAAATAAGCAAGGAGAAAAAGATAACCAACTCCTTTTACTTCTACTATTATTGAACATTGCATGTTGCAAGTATATGTATAATAAAAAAAAAAAAAAAAAAAAAATAAGCAAGGAGAAAAAAAAAGATAACCAACTCCCTTTTACACCTACTATATTATTGAACAGTGCAGGATGCAATTGTCATTGTAGGTACCTGCCATATTTTAACACCATGTCTAAGAAAATCATTTTAGCAAATGGAATCACATGTTTGGAAAATGTGATCATTATCAAAACAAATCCTACCATTGTGTTTATTAATATGAGCATTGCTGTCATCACCCTTAGTAGGTTTTTATTCCTTGTCATTATTATTATAAGATGTATTTCACGTAAACACCATTCCTAAGGTAATCAATTTAGCACATAAAATCACATGTTAAAACTATTATTTATTATCATTGAGTCTATCACTAGTCTCAGCACTGTTATTCCTTGTCACTATGATATTTATTTATGTATTTGGTTGTTACTTTGCATTCTTATCATGTAATCAGTGTTAATATATATGGCTTTGTAAACACATATACTATCACATCCCCCTTTCCCACCCTTTTGATACTGTGATTGTTGTCTCTGCTGCCACCCTCACCGTTTTGTTTCAGTTCTACACCGCCATGTTTATCATCACCGAGAGTGATGGTACTTGGTAGGAGTTTTTGGAGCTGACAGGAGAGCGGGGAGGCAGGGGAAGTAATAACAGCCCGCTACCATCACGCTTTTGATTTAAAATATTTCCTTACAACAATGTCAATGGAGAAATGTTTAAATGTATAAAATATTTGAAATTTTTGCGCATATGTCACCTACACGCCCACATGCAACGCTCTGTAAAAACACGCACACAAATACTGAACACACAGTACACATGTAACAACACAAACAATACAAATGCAACAACTACCCCTCCTGCATTGTAAACTAGGATACTCCTTGACAACCCCCCCCCCCACCTTTTCGATACTGTTGGTTTTGATGCTGCTGCTGCTGCCTTCACCGGTCGGTTCTAACAAGTTTTACTGCCATTTTCCTCATTACCAAGTGGTGATGATGGTATTGGTGGGGTTGGAGCTGACGGGTGAGAGGGTGGCAGAGGGGGGGGGGGGAATGGTATACTATCGTCTTGTTGTTGTTTGTACTCGTTTTTCGTTACCCTTCATTTTAAATGTAAACATATTGAAACAAATGTTGTAAAAATTTGCGCATATGTCACCTACACTTCCATATGCAACGCTCTGTAACAACACGAACAATACAAATGCAAATGTTTCTAAACACTCAATAAAAGTTTAAAAAAAAAAATTTACTAAGTTCAGAGAGGAGTGGTAGGGCATTGGTGGAGTGGAACCAAATTGGTGAGAGGGTGGCAAGGGAAACACAAATGTAAAGATTGGAAAATTTTTTGCAAATACTGATGCTTGTTTTACTTTTTACAATAAGTTTAAAAAAAAAAAAAAATTAAAAATAAAAAGAATGGAAAAAAATGAATGAACCCTTACAAATAAGACCAAAAAATAAGCAAGGAGAAAAAGATAACCAACTCCTTTTACTTACTGCTACTATTATTTAACATTGCATGCAGCAAGAATATGTATAAAAAAAAAAAAAAAAAATAAGCAAGGAGAAAAAAAAATAACCAAATCCTTTTTACACCTACTATATTATTAAAGGGTGCAGGATGAAATTGTTATTGTATGTACCTGCCATAATCTTACACAATTTCTAAGAAAATTAGCAAATGGAATCACATGTTTGGAAAATGTGATCATTATCATAACAATTTTATCATTGTGATTACTAGCATTGCTGTTATCACCCTTAGTAGTTTTTATTCCTAGTAATTATTATTATAAGATGTATTTCATGTAAACACCATTCCTAAGAAAATCATTTTAACACACGAAATCACATGTTTAACTAGTATTATTATCATTGCTGTTATTATCATTGCCTTTAAATTTATCACCCTTAGCAGTTTTATTCCTTGTCATTATAATGTTATTCATGTATTTGGATGTTTATTTGCATTATTATCATTGCAATAATTATTAAAATCACATCCGCCTTTCCCACCTTTTGATACTGTGATTGTTATTACTGCTGCCGCGCTCACCGTTTTGTTTCAGTTCTGCAACGCCATGTTTATCATCACCGAGGGTGATGGTACTTGGTAGGAGTTTTTGGAGCTGACAGGAGAGCGGGGCGGCAGGGAAAAAAATAACAGCCCGCTCTCATCACGCTTTTGATTATTATTATTATTTTTTATTTTATTATTATTAGTATTATTATTACTATCATTAACATTATTATTTTTTACTATCATTACCCTACCCTTTTTATCCTTAGTATCATTAATTAAATAAGTATAAATGATATCACCATTATTATTTTACAACTTCATCCCCCATGTCCTCCCCCCCCCCCTTTTTTTTTTGTTTAAGGTTTGTCGCTTTTGCTACTACCCCCACTAATTTGTTTCAAACATTTGCCCTGCCTGTACCACCATTACAGTGGTCATAGGGACATTGGTGCAGTGAAACCAATTGGTGAGAGAGTAGCGAGGAAACAACATGTAAAGACTTTCCCCTATCCTTGTAGTCAATACCTACCTTATCATCCTTAGTATAATTGATGTTATAAGTATTATTGTATAATATAAGTATAATATTATATATATTACCATTGCTGGTTTTTATATTGGCTGTTATTACCCTCAGTATGTCTCTTCTTGTCATCATTATTATTGTCATCATTAGTAATAAAACAAAAACCCTTTCCCATGTGCCCCCCTCCCCTCGCTCATATTTGTTGTTGCCTTTGCTGATACCCACACCGGTTTGGTTCAAATATCTATCCTGCCTTTACCATCATTGCCCAGATAGTGGTGAAAAGGGCATTGATGGAGTGAAACAAATTGGTGAGAAGATGGCAAGGGAAACAAAAATGTAAAGATTGTTAAAATGTTGTGCAAATACTGATGCTTGTTTACCTTTTACATAAAGTTTAAAAAAAAAAAAAAAAAAAGAGGAAGGGAAAAAATGAATGAACCCTTACAAATAAGAAAGAAAAAAAAAGAAAAAAAAAATAAGCAAGGAGAAAAAGATAACCAACTCCTTTTACTTCTACTATTATTGAACATTGCATGTTGCAAGTATATGTATAATAAAAAAAAAAAAAAAAAAAAAAAATAAGCAAGGAGAAAAACAAGATAACCAACTCCTTTTTACACCTACTATATTATTGAACAGTGCAGGATGCAATTGTTATTGTAGGTACCTGCCATATTTTAACACCATGTCTAAGAAAATCGTTTTAGCAAATGGAATCACATGTTTGGAAAATGTGATCATTATCAAAACAAATCCTACCATTGTGTTTATTAATATGAGCATTGCTGTCATCACCCTTAGTAGGTTTTTATTCCTTGTCATTATTATTATAAGATGTATTTCATGTAAACTCCATTCCTAAGGTAATCAATTTAGCACATAAAATCACATGTTAAAACTATTATTTATTATCATTGAGTCTATCACTAGTCTCAGCACTGTTATTCCTTGTCACTATGATATTTATTTATGTATTTGGTTGTTACTTTGCATTATTATCATGTAATCACTATTAATATATATGGCTTTGTAAACACGTATACTATGACATCCCCCTTTCCCACCCTTTTGATACTGTGATTGTTGTCTCTGCTGCCACCCTCACCGTTTTGTTTCAGTTCTGCACCGCCATGTTTATCATCACCGAGAGTGATGGTACTTGGTAGGAGTTTTTGGAGCTGACAGAAGAGCGGGGAGGCAGGGGAAGTAATAACAGCCCGCTACCATCACGCTTTTGATTTAAAATATTTCCTTACAACAATGTCAATGGAGAAATGTTTAAATGTATAAAATATTTGAAATTTTTGCGCATATGTCACCTACACGCCCACATGCAACGCTCTGTAAAAACACGCACACAAATACTGAACACACAGTACACATGTAACAACACAAACACTAAAAATGCAACAACTACCCCTCCTGCATTGTAAACTAGGATACTCCTTGACAACCCCCCCCCCTCCCCCCTTTTCACCTTTTCGATACTGTTGGTTTTGATGCTGCTGCTGCATTCACCGGTCGGTTCTAACAAGTTTTACTGCCATTTTCCTCATTACCAAGTGGTGATGATGGTATTGGTGGGGTTGGAGCTGACGGGTGAGAGGGTGGCAGAGGGGGGGGGGAATGGTATACTATCGTCTTGTTGTTGTTTGTACTCGTTTTTCGTTACCCTTCATTTCAAATGTAAAAATATTGAAACAAATGTTGTAAAAATTTGCGCATATGTCACCTACACTTCCATATGCAACGCTCTGTAACAACACGAACAATACAAATGCAAATGTTTCTAAACACTCAATAAAAGTTTAAAAAAAAAAAAAATACTAAGTTCAGAGAGGAGTGGTAGGGCATTGGTGGAGTGGAACCAAATTGGTGAGAGGGTGGCAAGGGAAACACAAATGTAAAGATTGGAAATTTTTTTGCAAATACTGATGCTTGTTTTACTTTTTACAATAAGTTTAAAAAAAAAAAAAAAATTAAAAATAAAAAGAAGGGAAAAAAATGAATGAACCCTTACAAATAAGACCAAAAAATAAGCAAGGAGAAAAAGATAACCAACTCCTTTTACTTACTGCTACTATTATTTAACATTGCATGCAGCAAGAATATGTATAAAAAAAAAAAAAAAAAATAAGCAAGGAGAAAAAAAAAATAACCAAATCCTTTTTACACCTACTATATTATTAAAGGGTGCAGGATGAAATTGTTATTGTATGTACCTGCCATAATCTAACACAATTTCTAAGAAAATTAGCAAATGGAATCACATGTTTGGAAAATGTGATCATTATCATAACAATTTTATCATTGTGATTACTAGCATTGCTGTTATCACCCTTAGTAGTTTTTATTCCTAGTAATTATTATTATAAGATGTATTTCATGTAAACACCATTCCTAAGAAAATCATTTTAACACACGAAATCACATGTTTAACTAGTATTATTATCATTGTTGTTATTATCATTGCCTTTAAATTTATCACCCTTAGCAGTTTTATTCCTTGTCATTATAATGTTATTCATGTATTTGGATGTTTATTTGCATTATTATCATTGTAATAATTATTAAAATCACATCCCCCTTTCCCACCTTTTGATACTGTGATTGTTATTACTGCTGTCGCGCTCACCGTTTTGTTTCAGTTCTGCAACGCCATGTTTATCATCACCGAGGGTGATGGTACTTGGTAGGAGTTTTTGGAGCTGACAGGAGAGCGGGGCGGCAGGGAAAAAAATAACAGCCCGCTCTCATCACGCTTTTGATTATTATTATTATTTTTTATTTTATTATTATTAGTATTATTATTACTATCATTAACATTATTATTTTTTACTATCATTACCCTACCCTTTTTATCCTTAGTATCATCACTTCCGGTGTAATGGCGACGCGATGACTCGTTGTCTTGGGGGAGAAGCTGTTCAGTGTTTTTCTGTGGATTCCTTATGGAAATTCCCGTGAAATTCGTGTGGATAGTGTTTTTCCTTTGGATTATGTGATGTTATTTCGTGTTCGTTAATTGGAAGTGTTCAAAAGAAGCCACGGAAGGCAGGTGGTGGATGAAATTATGAGGGCAGCCGACAGATATTTGTTGGTTATGGTCTCGAGTTTCGCGACGGCAAGCTTTCTCTCTTTCGAGAGACACTGATTGCGGTCATCCGGCCAGTATGGTCACTGCCATAGAGGAAAGCAACGGCAAACTACCTCTTTGAAATTGCCTAGTTTATTATGATTCGCTTAAAGACTGATCATCGCAAGACAAGGACAGAGACATTAAAATTAGGAACATGGAACGTTAGGACGTTAAACAACGACGGAACATTAGAGAACATAACACAAGAAATTCAAAGAGAAAAAATTAATATATTAGGTATGTGCGAAACGAGATGGACAGGAGCAGGCATCAAGATACATAAAGATTTTAAGATTATTTATTCTGGAGGTGAGGATAGACATAGGGGAGTGGCAATAATTTTGGACCGGAAAACATCAACGTCTGTTCAGGGATATTGGGCCGTGTCGGACAGAGTACTACTAGTTAAATTGAGTGGCAGACCTTTTAACATAAATGTTATTCAAGTATATGCCCCAACAGGAGAGTCTAGTGAAGATAGTGTAGAGGAATTTTATAATGACATAGAGTCTGCCTTAAAGAAATGTAAAAATTCAGAAATAAACATTATAATAGGGGACTTCAATGCAAAAGTAGGAAATCAAGGGGATAGATACACAGTAGGAAACTATGGTTTAGGAGAGAGAAATGAAAGAGGATACAGACTAGTAGAGTGGGCAAAAGAACAGGAAATGATTGTAGGAAACACCTGGTTCAAGCAACACCCTAGAAGATTATGGACCTGGAGGAGTCCTGATAGCAGGATTAGAAACCAGATTGATTACATTCTCATTAGCAGAAGATTTAGAAACGCCCTAACAGTAGCAAAAACAGTTCCCAGTGCTGATTGTTATAGTGACCACAGATTACTCACAGGAACATTGAGGATAAAGTTGAAGAAAGTCAAGTATACAACAGGGAACACTAAATATGATTTGTGTACATTGAGTAATGACAAGGAAATACAAAACAAATTCAACATAGAAGTACAGAACAGATTTGAAATATTGTCTGATCTAGAGATCCTATTCCAGGATGTGGATGATCAATGGGAAATGTTAAAGAATTCAATCAATATGGCTGCAGAAACAACTATTCCAAAATTAAAGAAGGTGGGTCGTAAGAAATGGATGACTGAGGAAATTTTACACTTAATGGAAACAAGAAGACTCAACAAAAATAATCCTGCCAAATATGAAGAAATTCACAGACAAGTCAGAATATTATGTAGGAAGGCAAAAGAATCATGGCTTGAGGAAAAGTGCTTAGAAATTGAAAAACAACACAACAGTCAAAATACCAAATTAGTGCACAAAAGGATTCAGGAACTTACTAATAAAAGAACAAGTACATCAACAGGCTGTCTAAGAACTAAAGATGGCAAAATCATAATAGAAAAAGATCAGATTCTACATGTATGGACAGATTATGTGAAAGACCTGTATAATGATAACAGAGAGGAACAGTATGCTATTAGATTTAATAATGAAGGACCAGCAATTTTAAAGATGGAGGTTCAAAATGTTCTTAAGCATATGAAAGCTGGCAAGGCCCCCGGTGCAGATAACATCACAACAGAAATGATTAAAGCTTTAGAAGAATTTGGACTAGAGCAAGTCACTAGACTGCTGAACACATTATATGATACTGGAGATATACCTTCTGAATTATGTAATTCTGTATTTATTGCAATCCCAAAGAAATCAGGAACCTTAGAATGTGATCAACATAGAACAATTAGTATAATGAGTCACATCACAAAGATTTTGTTACGAATTATCATGCAAAGAGTGAGGAAGAAAATACAACCTGAAATAGGGGAAGAACAATGTGGTTTTGTAGAAGGAAAGGGTACAGTAAATGCTGTGTATATGCTGCGAACAGTTATTGAACGTGCTTTAGAAGTAAACAAGGATATACATCTTTGCTTTATTGACTACACAAAGGCTTTTGATAGAGTAAGACATGTCAACATTGTGGATATGCTGGCAGATCTACAAATTGATGGGAAAGACATTAGACTTATAAAAAACATATATTGGAAACAACAAGCTGCCATAAGAATTGATAATGAAGTAGGACAATACCAACCTATTAAGAGAGGTGTTAGGCAGGGATGTGTAATGTCTCCAGATCTTTTTCCTTATACAGTGAAAATATTTTCAGAAATGTAGAAGACCTAAATGGAATCAGCATTGGAGGACGAAACATAAATAACATTAGATATGCAGATGATACAGTATTGATTGCAGACAATGCACAGGATCTGCAACAATTAGTAGACGCTGTGGTTGTACACAGTGAGCAGCTGGGGTTGGAATTAAATTGTAGGAAGACACAGGTTATGGTCGTCACTAGGAAGAACGAAGTACCACAATGTAATATACAAGTAAATGGGAATATTCTTCAGCAAGTGAATCGGTTCAATTATCTCGGAACAGTCATAACATCTGATGGCAGATGCCTTGAAGAGATTAGAACAAGAATCGCCATTGCGAAGGTAGCCTTTAGCAAGATGAAAAACATTCTGACCAATACAATGATGTCAATTGAAACGAGAAAAAGAGTGTTGAGGGGATACATAGAGCCTGTTCTTTTGTATGGATGTGAAACTTGGACAATGTGCAGTCAAGCTGAAAAACATCTGATGGCTGCAGAAATGTGGTTTCTGAGGAAAATGCAAAGAATACCATGGACAGATAGAAAAACCAATGACCAAGTACTACAAGAGACAAATGAAAATCGTAGATTGATTAGAGAAATTAGACGTAGACAGTCAAAATTTTTTGGACATGTTATGAGAAGAAATGGACTGGAGAACTTGGTGACAGCTGGCAAGATCGAGGGGAACAGACCAAGAGGAAGACCGAGAGGAAAATACCTGGATGGCTTGGCCACATGGCATGGACGAGACAGGAACACTGAGCTGATCCACGACTCTGGTGATCGAGTGAAATGGCGAATCATGACCGCCCACGCTTTCCGGCATGGCACATGATTGATTGATTGATCATTAATTAAATAAGTATTAATGATATCACCATTATTATTTTACAACTTCATCCCCCATGTCCCCCCCCCCTTTTTTTTTGTTTGTTTAAGGTTTGTTGCTTTTGCTACTACCCCCACTAATTTGTTTCAAACATTTGCCCTGCCTGTACCACCATTACAGTGGTCATAGGGACATTGGTGCAGTGAAACCAATTGGTGAGAGAGTAGCGAGGAAACAACATGTAAAGACATTCCCCTATCCTTGTAGTCAATACCTACCTTATCATCCTTAGTATCATTGATGTTATAAGTATTATTGTATAATATAAGTATAATATTATATATATTACCATTGCTGGTTTTTATATTGGCTGTTATTACCCTCAGTATGTCTCTTCTTGTCATCATTATTATTGTCATCATTAGTAATAAACAAAAACCCTTTCCCATGTGCCCCCCCTCCCCTCGCTCATATTTGTTGTTGCCTTTGCTGATACCCACACCGGTTTGGTTCAAATATCTATCCTGCCTTTACCATCATTGCCCAGATAGTGGTGAAAAGGGCATTGATGGAGTGAAACAAATTGGTGAGAAGATGGCAAGGGAAACAAAAATGTAAAGATTGTTAAAATGTTGTGCAAATACTGATGCTTGTTTACTTTTTACATAAAGTTAAAAAAAAAAAAAAGAGGAAGGGAAAAAATGAATGAACCCTTACAAATAAGAAAGAAAAAAAAAGGAAAAAAAATAAGCAAGGAGAAAAAGATAACCAACTCCTTTTACTTCTACTATTATTGAACATTGCATGTTGCAAGTATATGTATAATAAAAAAAAAAAAGAAAAAAATAAGCAAGGAGAAAAACAAGATAACCAACTCCTTTTTACACCTACTATATTATTGAACAGTGCAGGATGCAATTGTTATTGTAGGTACCTGCCATATTTTAACACCATGTCTAAGAAAATCGTTTTAGCAAATGGAATCACATGTTTGGAAAATGTGATCATTATCAAAACAAATCCTACCATTGTGTTTATTAATATTAGCATTGCTGTCACCACCCTTAGTAGGTTTTTATTCCTTGTCATTATTATTATAAGATGTATTTCATGTAAACACCATTCCTAAGGTAATCAATTTAGCACATAAAATCACATGTTAAAACTATTATTTATTATCATTGAGTCTATCACTAGTCTCAGCAC
Source organism: Cepaea hortensis (assembly GCA_963921405.1). Classification (NCBI taxonomy): domain Eukaryota; kingdom Metazoa; phylum Mollusca; class Gastropoda; order Stylommatophora; family Helicidae; genus Cepaea; species Cepaea hortensis. The sequence continues at coordinate 33,780,715 of OY992895.1, forward strand.
TGTTATTCCTTGTCACTATGATATTTATTTATGTATTTGGTTGTTACTTTGCATTATTATCATGTAATCACTATTAATATATATGGCTTTGTAAACACGTATACTATCACATCCCCCTTTCCCACCCTTTTGATACTGTGATTGTTGTCTCTGCTGCCACCCTCACCGTTTTGTTTCAGTTCTACACCGCCATGTTTATCATCACCGAGAGTGATGGTACTTGGTAGGAGTTTTTGGAGCTGACAGAAGAGCGGGGAGGCAGGGGAAGTAATAACAGCCCGCTACCATCACGCTTTTGATTTAAAATATTTCCTTACAACAATGTCAATGGAGAAATGTTTAAATGTATAAAATATTTGAAATTTTTGCGCATATGTCACCTACACGCCCACATGCAACGCTCTGTAAAAACACGCACACAAATACTGAACACACAGTACACATGTAACAACACAAACAATACAAATGCAACAACTACCCCTCCTGCATTGTAAACTATCTGGCAACACACACACTTCATAAGGGACATCATCAACTACACACATCTGAAAAACTGTCAGTCCTCAATTTTCTCTTTAGATCAAGAAAAAGCATTCGACAGAATACCTCACTCATACCTCCACAAAACTCTCTCACACTGCAACGTGGGAAATTATTTTCGGACATGGGTCAAAATTTTATATATGAAACCGGAAAGTCGGATTCTATTAAACCATACCCTAACCAATTCTTTCAGGTTGACTAGGTCAGTGAGACAGGGATGTCCCTTGTCCCCATTACTGTACGTTGTCGCTCTAGAGCCACTTCTAGAAAAGATACGACAGGACGACAATGTTAGGGGTACGTTCATACCAGGGAAGGGTGAACAAAAGCTGCGTGCTTATGCGGACGATACCATTTTCTTTCCGACAACTGAAAAATCTGTACGGATTTTCCATTTGACTTAACATCAAACAATCTTATAAAAGTGTACGGAACAGTCTTCCCATGTCAACCAAATCAGACACACAAAGACACATGGCAAAATCTAGAGAAGAAAATAACAGATATGTTACAGAGGTACAAATACAAAACAACTACCATATTTGGTAGAAGTACCATTGTTAATACATATATAATTCCAAAAATACTATATCTGTGCACAGTTATAGATCCCCCACGTCAGACTGTCACAAACATAACCAAAGAGATTAGACGCTTTGTGTTTGGAGCACCATCTACAGTATCAAACATACTTCACTCATGCAAGACAAAAAAGATGGAGGTATCGCCCTCCAAGACATAACAACCAAAATGCAAGCACTTAGGATCAAACACGTAAGCGAAATCCTACAACACCCAGAAAAACACCCTTTAGCACACTATTACATTGGAATTATGCTATCTTATTTAAAACCAATTAGGAATACATCCTCACATTACTTTGGCACTCTCCCAACATTTTACAAAACATGTATTTCAGCCATTAAAGGATACGAAAAATTACTACACAAGAAAACGCATACAATCTACAAGCATTTAGTTAAACTACAAGCAACTCCAGTACACCTCAGAATTGAAAGAGGACATAAATATTTCATAAAAGATTATACATAAACTTTCTCTAATATTAACAACAAGCAGATTACCCCAAAAGCACAGGAAATTACATATAGGCTTGTTTACAGCATGACCCCAACAACAGAGAGAACAGCAAAAATAACTAAACAAATACTACAGTGTCAGCTTTGTAGACGGAACGTCAAAGAATCAGAAGAGCACATCTATTACGAATGCAACACAATCATGCCAACAAGAAATCTCCTACAAAACATCCTAAACACTCAAACGAAACAAAGAACAGATATTTACAAAGCAATCATGATAAATTCCATTCCTTACTCCACACAAGACATCCACACAAAGCTACTTGTTCTATTGGCAGAGTACAGGCATCTTATATGGACATTAAGAAACAAAGCATTATACAATTACAGAACAATCAACAAAGAAATTGTCCAACAACTTTATCAACAAAAAGTCTCAAACATTCTAACCTTAGCCCCACAAGCGCAAATCCCGTAAGAATTTTGCCTGAAGACAGCACATATTACAGAAGAAGCAAATAACTTGTTTTAAACAAACGATGCCACAACTGTAAATGTGTTTATTGACGGTATTAATAATCTTACAATTATTATTATTATTATTATTATTATTATTATTATTATTATTATTATTATTATTATTATTATTATTATTCATTGGCACCTTGCCGTCTTGACAGACGATAGTTTGTGCTTTAAAAAGGCATAATAACTTTTACCTATGGCGGTAGCGCATGTGACTGATAAGACCAATTTGCACTGTAAATGTCCGTTCACAGTGGGTGCATGTGAACACGTGGTCATTTCCACCATCATGCACCATCTTACGTCTCAAACGCTCGGTGTGTGACTTATCTGCAATAATTTTCTCCTTTGTCTTTATTCCATTTCTGATGTTTGCTCTCCATGCAACACGTTCAGCGGCGACTTGCTCCCAATGTGCATTATCAATGCCTGTATCAATCATGCCCCGCTTATTATTATTATTATTATTATTAATACGTTTATTACAACTGCTACCATTATTATTAATTTTCCCATTATTATATTTGAATGTGCAACATGAAATATAGTGTGGATGCGTGTCTGTGTCGTTGGCAGTAACATATGTATGCTTCTGGGTGTGGATGCAGGTGTGTGTGTGTGTGTGTGTGTGTGTGTGTGTGGTGGATGTATTTGCACGCGCATGTGTACGAGTTTATGTTTGTGTGTGTGTGCACGCGTGTAGCAGCCTTTAAATCAAGGCGATATCTCAAGTATTAAAATGACGTTATATGGTAATGATATTTTTGAAAAGAAAAAAAAAATATGCACCACCATGTATAAACAAATTAAATAAGCCCCTTAAGAAATCTAAGCTAAAGTGGCTTGTAGTGGTCAGATTTTAAGTCCTTCACATTGTATCTTAAACCCAGTCACTATCACAGCTTTGAACCAATTACCTCTCTGGGGACAGGCCATGGACTCTAATTGCTAGTTACAAATCCCCGATTCTTGTCCCCCAAACAAAAGCGGTTATGGGCAATTACAGGACACTAGAGCGTCATCCTGTAATTTGACATCAGACCAACAACACAAAAATTGTGAACCTTCACCTCGGTAGCAAAATGATCCATAAATTACAAAGAAGCCACATTTTAATGGGAATGATAATTTAACGTTTATTGCCCACGCTCACGGCATTCAATGTAATGCTTTCTCCAGAAAGCATGAGATAGATCAAGATAAAATGTGTGTGTGTGTGTGTGTGTGTGAGAGAGAGAGAGAGAGAGAGAGAGAGAGAGAGAGAGAGAGAGAGAGAGAGAGAGAGAGAGAGAGAGATGGATAGGTGTTACACACATTCCGCTTGTGTAAGTGGAGATGAATCATATGTAAGGCATGTGTGTTTTCATGCACAATGCGATAAATGGTATAATATCATAACTGTATATATGTATGTATTTGTTTTATTCACACATGTGACACCTAACACTAAGAAACAGCAACGCTCTGTAACAAAAGAAACACACATTACACCTTGTAAATATACATTGCTTTGTATGAAATAAACGTTAAAAAAATATTAAAAAAATTTAAAAAAACAAAACATTAACAATATTACAACACGTTTCGGAGTCAGTTCGCAAGTCGGCCAGTATAATGTCTGATACTTCTGTAGCTCTCGCTGCTGATGTAGGATCCATGGATCTCTACCAAGCCCTGCAAGAAGTCCTGAAGACAGCCCTTATCCACGATGGACTCTGCAGGAGTGTGAAAGAAGCCACTAATGCTCTTGACAAACGTCAGGCCCATCTGTGTGTTTTGGCAAACAGTGTTGCTGAACCCTTGTACGTGAAGTTGATCGAGGCCTTGTGTGCAGAGCATGGCATCATGGCTCAAAGTTGATGATGCAAAAAAGCTATGAGAATGGGCTGGTCTATGCAAACTGGACAAGGAAGGCAAAGCCAGAAAAGTCAACGCCTGTGGGGTTGTCGTCGTCAAGGACTATGGCATGGAGACACCAGCTCTTGATGTGGTCAGAGATTATTTAAAGTCCAAATGAAGCATATTCTGCCATGAAATCTTGTTGTGCGGAGTTTGTGTGACATGTGAACATGACTTGATGTGATTTCAAGTGTTAGTTCTTGGAATAAATGATCATTGCTCAAAAAAATTAAAATGCAACAATATCTTTTAGGGGTATACCTAGGGCGTTTATAAATTGTAAGGCGAGCCTTGCACTTGTAAACCTAACAGACACAAGTTGTAACAGGAAAACACAAGTATGTCTGCTTTAATCCTGACAGTTCTAATGATAGCAGGGACAGACGTGATTCATCCAGGTCCGGGTGAAGAATCAGAAAGAAAAAACAAAAGACAACTACATAATAGTTTGGCCGCGAGAAAGTCGTACGAGGCCAAGAAAAGAGGGAGAGAAATATTGTTACAGAAATACACTGAACTTGTGGAAGTCTAAAAGAAACTTATCCTTGACAAATCTCGGCTGGAAAAGAAGATCATCTTTCTGAAACAAATTATGAACAACATAGACCACGAAAGCTGCAATGCCACAACAACAAGAGACACCAAATACCTGACTTTTGTTTCCAGCACCTTCATTTCCGCTCACTCCTTGAATGACCATGACGATGACAACAACAAAACACTGGACTTGTCCGTTAGAAGTCAACTTCCGGTGTCTTATGAAAGCGAATAGTCTAAGCAAACCTCAAATGGTCGCGTGTGTTTAAAAAGCGTAGTTTTTGACAACAGAAGCCAGCGAGATAAACCTGCCCCGAGGAATGCAGACAGGAAGACAGTCAGATTTGAGGAGCCTATCAATCAATCAATCATGTGCCATGCCGGAAAGTGTGGGCGGTAATGACTCGCCATTTCACTCGATCACCAGAGTCGTGGATCAGCTCGGTGTTCCTGTCTCGTCCATGCCATGTGGCCAAGCCATCCGGGTATTTTCCTCTCGGTCTTCCTCTTTGTCATCTTGATCATGACTGTCTGAGACAACTGAGTCCAGGAGGTTAATCCGTTTGAAAAGGATTTTCACTTCTTATCTTGAAGGTAATGCCTGCAACATTGATAACAGAGTCCATCCTGTGTTTGGTTTTACATTGAGACCCTTTCAGTTTTGGCAAATATTGATGAATATTTATGCTGGCATTTTCCTGAAGACATTGTGGTTACTAATACATCATATTTTCCACATTTTCAAAGGAGTTGTAATCCTAAAGTGGGGACTCCCATTTGTATGTCCCCATAAAGAAGAGGGCCTCTCCACCATCCCTGTTCTCTGTTGATACATAAAAGATACAACATTAGCTTTACATTTGTTCAAAGACAATGTTATATCAAATATCAACATACATAGATGGAGATGGGGAGTAAGGGGGAGGGTGTTACCCAGACACCAAAACCCCAATATTGGTGATGGAGTGGATTCCACTCTGATGGACTATGGGTGGTACCTTTTCATTATTACCCTTTATTTGTGGTAGTCACAAGCCCATATGCTGAGACAGGGGTACCTTACACAATTACAAGCATTTTATATGTCTAGATTCTCACATATTTTAACCACAGTAGACCTGGGCACAATGAGGAACAGACACAGTAAAGCAGGCACTATGAAGCAAGCATTGTAAGACAAGCATCATGAGCAAGCCTTGTGAAATAGCAACATGAGCAAGCATTGTGGGGCAGATGGATGATAGGTATCATTTATAACTGCATTATGCAATAGTATTAAACTAATGGCAAATAACCAATTAGCAGATCAAACATCAATTCCAATGGGTGTTATGTTGGTACATGAATGTCTCCTCCCAGCCTCACTCACACAGCAATACCAGACTTCACCCCTTTCAGACCAGACTCGGCTCACAAGTGCATCATATCATCACCATCATCATGTGCTCTTTCCCCACCAAGTACTCTCAATATCCATTACAGTAGGTAATTAAGCGAAATTGCATGAGCAATAGTTCACATATGTAACAAAGCACATGTGGAAAACCATGTTTTTCCCTGTAAATTTGCATGAGCCATGCAATATATTCCGCCAACTAAGACACGGGTTTAAACACACCAAACGTCTTTCCTTCTCTTAATGTGAGAGGTTACTAATAAAAACACCAACTCACTCACTCAAACATCCTCAGCATTTACAAGGATAATGTTACATGTTACACCACACATTCTGATCACAGACGTAGATATTCACAAGAGCATTACTACCGTTTGATCAAGAGTGGGCAATGATAGGCATTCATATGAGAATCCAGAATGCACTAAGGTTTGCGAATATACATTAAGTGTGATTTACAGTCATCAAGCACACGCAAACAGTAACAGCAGGTGAATAATAGATAACTGGAATATACAGCGTGGGAGACGTGACAGGCTGAAGAAGCAACATTCAGAATACTTTCACAATGTAGTTCTGATTTCACTTTCACATTTTCTCATAAAAATACTCTTATATTCTTCTCTTTCGCTCACTAGGCATAACCACAACATTTAAATATGTTTTAAAGTGGTACCTGTTGTCCAGAGAACAATATTATATTATATTAGGGCGCACCACATCACAGATAGCGACTGCTCCGGGTGGAATCCTAGCGTTGACTACCAGATTTCCAATTCCAATTCCAATTCTCAAAAAAAAAATAATTCAAATTCGGTCTCGTCTAACCTGCTTCCTCAGCGGTAGTTATTGTTGAGAGCCGTGGTTGTGTGGACTGTTAGTCCTAATTCCTACTGGTTATCTTGGTTCCGCTCTGTTCGTCGGATAAATTCATTTTGTGCTGTCTGGTTGTTTTCTTTGTCTTGTGTTGGTCCTGATAAAGACCGGTCCTTGGTTGGGCCTACTGGGGCCCGAATTCTCTTGTTTGTTGGTTTCTTTTCTCTGTTAGCACTGCTACGTGCTTATCGCTTCTTGTGTTATTCTCATCGGGGCTAGTTCCGGTCATGTCCAATCCTCATAAGGACTCGATGTAGGTAAAGGCAGAGAATTCAAGTGCAAGTTTCAAGTTGTCCCCTTGGTCAGCGGCCCGAACTCCTTTACGTTTGTTTTTTGGCGTTTTTCTTCATCACGCGTGGGTGTGGTGTAGCAACAAGATGACCCGGTCTCCCTGTCATCCTAGTTCAGGTGCTCTACCGGAAGAGCCAGCCCCCCTTCCTGCCATTCATCCCATTTTTGTGTTTTTTTTAAAATTACGTACATTAAAAAAAAAAACATAAAACCATGCACACACACACACACACACACACACACACACACACACACACACAAACACACACACACACATATATATATATATATATATATATATATATATATATATATATATATATATATATGCACTTGTCAGGATCTTGCATTAGGCAAGAACTCAGGCTCGTATCTGCTGACAAGTGTGATACTAAATACAGTCACTAAATAACTCAACTTGACACACTGCAACAACAATTCAAACACTTTATTCTCGCAGCTCACTCTTCACAATCAATGCATGCATCGCGCAATCACAATTCGCGATGCCATGATACAATCAATGCATATAATCAATCAATACATACAATACATAAATGCAATACACTTACAACTTCACAACCCAGGCGCACAGTCTCCTACACTCCCACAATCTAGCTATCAATTTGCGCTCAAACACACAATTCATCACAAGCACCATTCAGACCTTCCGTCCAGTACCACTTTCCCAAGCCGTCTGCCTGGACGCTCAGAATTCTCGCCAGTCGGAGCTGTGTCCCTCTGCGTGAACTTCATGTTTCACGCCCGTACCAACTGACCCACAACGTGGTTAGCGTTGCTCAGAGTTGAGCCTGGCTGTACTTGCCTGGTGCCGTCGAAGACGACGCGTTGTAACTATAGGGGAGACTCTGACATTCTCCCACTCTCCTTTTCATGAAATGGAATCCTTTCATGTACACTATATAATTTTTATTTATACTGTCAGAATCGACCCATGTAAGTCATCTGACGTGACTCTTTGGTTTATTTTAAAATATGTAGGTAATTGCAAGTTATATTTACACATTTGTCAATGTTGCTATGAAGCGACATACATCAAATACAATCATTTCGATGGATTCTTAATTCCGCTGCAATGTGACACAGCCAGTCCGGTAGATTACAGCAAAACAAGCAACTACCTCTCAACCAATTTAACAAAAATTTCAAAATAAATCAGGTCAAACTGTGAGCATCTTCCTATAAGATGACTCCAACATCAGTCCCTTAACCTCACTTAGTCAGAGAGTCTCATGAAGGTCTACAGCTTCGGTAAATATCTCCATGCACAATTGACGTCATCTTGACGTGTTACCCATCAGGCAACATGATGATGGTTTCAACACATGTTACACATTACCAACAATTTTAATTATCTCCCTTGGATGTAATGCAAAAGTTATGGGCGGTAATTTCAACATGCTTTCCACAAAATAAATTACATTAATAAATTCGTTTAGTGTCATAATTTGATACCTATTGACAAAAGTGAACTGAATGTCACTGTTGTGAACAAGTGAATTAAGTTAGATGCTGAGATCACATCTAACAAAATCCTCACATACAATTCCGTATATGGAAATATTTAACTCACAAAATTGGTAGAAAACATCACTGTTTTGTGAGTATTCTAGTATATTCTGCTAGCTTTCAAATTAATATTCATAAACACAGGAAGTACACAGGTGGTATGTTAAGTTGATAATAACACAAAGTTCTTCCGTCTGGATGTTACATAAATAAACGGAGTAACCAGTTCCTGAAAACAGCTGCTGGATAGTTTCTTCCTTCTTCAGTATGGATTAAAGTGTTCTTCTAGAATCCGGCTGTCACAGTCTCTTTCACACGGATTAAAATACGCTGGAACAATCTGCTTTGCAGGTACCACGGATAATCGGATTAGTTCAAATTCAGTAAGTCTTTGAATCCTGTAGTACTGTTTGCAACAATAGTAGTACATATTTAAAACAATATACTCTTTCTACCACATATCTCACAAGTATTCGACACCCTTATTCATATAATACTAAGATATATAATATATTTACAATGGGAGATTAGATCATCCCTATCACATCATTTGCACAGCGTTACTGAAACGATTTCAACTTTGGCTGTGATGCTGAGCACTATATCAGTGTGCAGTTTACACATTATCTGCAGTGTGCTCAGGTGCTATGTGGCTATTGGGTAAGTCGTATGGACATCTGGCTAGAAGGTCAGCCAATGAATTTTGTGAGCCACATATATGTCTGACTTCGAAGCTAAAGTCCTGCAGAAGCAGTGACCATCTTGCAACCCTGTGGTTGGTCGGCGTTCCCTTGGTGATAATGGTTAAAGGACTATTGTCAGTTTCAACTATGAAATGACGACCTAAAAGAAATCTGGAGAGTTTACGTACCTAAAACACAAGAGCCAACGCCTCCGTCTCAGGCGTAGAGTAAACTTTTTCTCTGGCTTTCAACTTGCGGCTGACGTAATACACAGGATGTAAAATTTGCTCGTATTCCTGAAGGAGTACCACGCCAAACGCTACGGAGCTCGCATCACATCTCAACCTGAAAATAGTGTTAAGATCCGGTAATTTAAGGATGGGTTTACTTGAAAAGTATGATAACACTTTTGAAAATGCAGGTCGTAAGCATTCGCTGTGTACAATTCTATTTGGGTTGTTCTTTGTTAGTAGATTAGTGAAACATGCTGTCAGCTCAGCAAAATGTGGAATAAATTGTCTGTAATAGTTTAACAGACCTAAGACACTTCGCAACTCTTTCTTGGTTGTCGGAAGCGACAATTTTAGAATTCTAGATATGATGTTATCGTCAGTTGAGACAAAGCCATTCGAGATCTTATAGCCCAAAAATGAAATTTCTTGGTAGGCTATGTCAACTTTGGATGGTTTGACTGTCAGTCCGTGTTGTCTGATCCTGTCGAATGTCTGCTGTAGTGTTGTTACGTGGTCTGTCATATTCTTCGTGTGTATGCATATGTCGTCCATGTAACAAATAATATTGGAAATGTCCGTCAGAAGAAGTCTCGTCATCCTTACGAAAGTCGCTGGGGCATTAACTAAACCGAATGGAAGCTTGCACCATTCATATAAGCCCCAGGGCGTGGCAAATGCTGTCACGTGTATGCTGTCGTCGTGTACAGGTATTTGCCAATAGCCTTTTGTCATGTCCAGTTTCGTAAAGTAACGTGAGTCTGTCAGTTCCGTCATTATGTCTTCACAGTTGCTCATTGGTTCTAAATCCAATTGTGTGATGTTGTTGAATTTACGATAGTCAACACAGAGTCTTATGGTGTTGTCCTTCTTTTTCACAATGACAATGGGAGAACAAAAATGTGACTGTGATCGTCTGATTATATGGTTCTTCTCTAAGTCTATAATTTCTTGGTGTAGTTTGTCCTTGTAATGTATGGGAATGAAGTATGGTCTGCATTTTATTGGAGTGTCGGATGTCAAAATAATATGATGATGCACTAAGTCTGTCTGTCCTGGATTGTTAGAAAAAATGCTGCTGTAGTTCTGTAGCAATTGTCTGCAACTGTCAGTCTCTGTCTGAGTCAGGTTAGGATTTATCTTGATGTCATGCAGGTTGATTGTCGTGTCAAGTGATGGAGTCGGTTATTCGTCAGTATCGTCGTCATCTGTCTGGTACACTATCGTCGTGCTTGCAGCTGTCTCTACCTGGTCCTCCTCTCTGTTATCATATGGTTTAAGCATGTTTATGTGAAATATTTTGTGTTTGTCCCTAACTGCAATTTTCTAATCTACAATCGAAATTTGTCTTAACACTTTAAACAGTCCTTGCCATGAGTCTGTGAGAAGATGTCTGTCGCTTGGCAATAGAAGAAGAACGTCCTGTCCTGGCGTCAGTGTTATTGTCCTATTTCCTCTGTTAGCGTACTGTCGGTAGATAGCACCTGATTGTTTCAGTGCTTCTTTAGCTAACACACAAGATTTCATTATCCTACCACGCAATGATGTTACATGTGCATATGATGATATAGGTTTATGTACAGTTTCACTTTCAGTCAACATGGAATGGTACATAGATAATGGGCCGCGTGGTTTGGCACCATATACAAGTTCAAATGGCGAGAAACATGTGCTGGAATGAGGCACTTCACGGTATGCAAATAAGATAGCAGGTAAATAAGTATCCCAGTCTTCAGGGTGTTCCTGGGTAACTTTTGAGCGCATGTGCTCAAGATCCTCATTTATATTTTCTATAATCCCCGTCGAATGAGGATGGTATGGGTTGTTGAAGCATTGCTTCACTCCTAACATTTTAGTGAAGGCTTGAGTGGCTGATGCTATGAACTGACTACCCCGATCTGAGAGGATGGTATCAGGGAATCCTACTCTAGCAAAAATATGGAAAAAGACTTCTATGATGTCTTTAGCAGTTATGTCCTTAAGAGGAATCTCTTCTGGCCATCTGCTACAGAGGTCAATTATCGTTAGAATAAATTTATTCCCTCTAGATGTTACGTGGTTTAGAGGACCAACTATATCCACAGAGATCTTTTCGAAAGGTCTACTTGCTAAGTCTTTAATTTGCAGTTCAGCTTGCGGGTGTTTACCCTTTTGAACAAGCTTCTGGCAGATGTCACAAGTCCTGCAATACTGTTTGGTATCACTGCAGAATTTGGTCCAGTATAACTGGGTAAGCAATCTAGATCTAGTTTTGGAATAGGCCATATGCCCTTCAAAGGGTATGTCATGCGCTAGATGTAATGCTTGGTTGCGGTGTTCTGATGGTAGCACCGTTTGTTCTGTAGTGCTAGAACCTTTGGTATAGTACCGTGTCAGAATCCCATTTTTAGAGCAAAATGCCATCTAGCGTTCTTTGATACTCGTGGCTTTTCGCTTATTATTTTAAAATATTTCTGCAAAGATCGATCGGCTTTTTGAGCTGTTATAAACATCTCCCTGGTTGTTTCAGGAGATGCTACAACTGGGCTTACCATTTGTAAAGCCTCTGTCTGATCGATTCGATCTTGCATTTGTGCAGCAGATCTAGTTACTGCATTTATAATATCAACAACATGGCAAGGTGGTGTTACATTCAGACCAATACAATCATGTGATGACATTAATGAATTAGCAAACATACATTCATTTACAGGTGATAATACATTGTCAACAATGAATTCCGTTGAAGGTGAAATAGTATTATCAACATTACAAGTGACAGACGATGTTATATTGTCATGTGGCATATCATTTACTTCAGGAAGGTTACCAATGATAATATCGCAGCAAGGATTGGTTAATGCTGCACATTTAACCTTTCCTGTAAGAAATGGTGTGTCTATATATGCCCATGCAAGCGGGTATTTCTCGATGTTACCTGAGAAAGTTCTGCATGTAACATGTTTGCCAGTATACTCTGAAGGTAAAATATAGTCTCTCTTTAAACCAATGAGAGTACTGCCGCTGTCCCGTAAAACTGAGGCAGCTTTACCATTAACATACCCATGGTGGATGTTTAATTTACCTTTGGAGTTAATTACTAAATTGGCCTCCTCATTGGTAACTGGTATGGAATGGCGCGTTGTAACTATAGGGGAGACTCTGACATTATATATATATATATATATATATATATATATATATATATATATATATATATATATATATATATATATATATATATATATATATATATATATATACAGTGTAGGGAGGTTATACGGTCTTCCCTATTCTGCGTAGGAACTGTCGGAACAGTCGCTGTTTCTGGTTTGCTTTTTATGTGCAGGCACTCCGTCATTGTCATTGGGTTTCGAGTTTCGACGAAGTGATCTCTCATGTCCCTTCGCTCTATATTGTACTTGTCGCATACTAGTAAGTAGTGTTCGGTGGTGTTGATTTCTCGGCACTCTCTGCAGAATGGGTTTTCTCTTGTGTCTTCCCAATTGCCTAGTCTGATTCTCCACAGCTGTCTGTTTGCCGGTTCTTTCATGTTGGTCTTGACTTGTGGCTTATATCTGGTTTCACCCAATACTTGGTAGGCATGACGGCCTTTATCACTGTCTCTCCACTGTTTCCTCTAATCATTGAGAATGTAGTTTTTGACTATATTCTTCCCTTCTACTGTACCTAGGCCTGTGCAGGTGTTATTATTGCTGGTTATTCCTCGTTTCGCCGCTCTGTCTGCCTGTTCGTTTCCCGGAATACCCCTGTGAGCTGGTATCCATCCGGTGGTGACTTGGCATCCCATGTACCGGAGGTTTGTGGCTGTCGCTAGTATCTCCTCTTTTATGTCGGGTCTGTTGCCTCTATTGAAGTTCCCGAGCGTTTGTACTGATGACAGGGAGTCTGTTAATATACACATTACTCAGTGGTGGTTTTTCGGCTGCGATCTCTAGGCCTTTCATTATGGCTTCCAGTTCGGCCGTGCATACTACTGTCTGGTATGTTAGTTTGAACTGTCTCTTCATCTTCCAGTCTGGGACCACTACTCCTGCTCCTCCCTCTCCCTGTTCGTTCTTGGACCCGTCTGTGTATATTATGAGGTTGTCCTTACTGAATTCTTGTATGTATTCCTCGGTCGCGTCTGTGTCCTCCGTGTCCTTGGTGATGGACTTTGCTAGATTGCAGTCAGTGAATGGGACTGTTAGTTCCAATGGTGGTATTGTTGGCTTGAACCGTATTGTCTGTTTCAGGGTCCCTGCTGGCTCCATTACTTCTTTCAACTTCTCTGCTGCTTCCCATCCTGACTATCTTTGCAGTTTTACTATTGGGATGCCCCCCCGCCCCCTTTTTTTGCTGATGTTGTCACTGAACGTTTGGTATCCAGGGTGGTTTTGGTCTTGTGCTAACTTTAGCCAGTAGTTATACGTCAGCTGTTTACGCCTCAGACTCAGTGGAAGTACACCCAGTGCTACCTCCATGGCTTCTCTGAATGTCCTTTTTCCAGCACCCAGGATGGTGTTTAGCGCGTGAGTCTGTATGATGTCTAGCTTCCTCTTGTTGGCTTCTGATGCTGAGTCGTACACAATGCTGCCATATTCTAACTTGCCCCTGATAAATGCTTTATAGAACATCAGCATTGTTTGGGTGTGGTAACCCCAACCGTTACCTTTTATCACCCGCAGTAGGTTGCTTGCTTTCTTGCATTTTTCTAATGTCTGGCTTATATGTTTTGACCAGTTCATCTGTTCGTCCAGGGTCATTACTAGGAAGACTGTGCTTTTTGTTCTATGAATGGTTTCCCCTTTTATCTCTATTTTCCAGTTTTTGTTATGATTTATCTTCTTCTTGCTGCTAAATACCATGCTGACCGTTTTATTGGTATTGATTTTGAAACCCCATTTGTCCATCCATGTTGTTAGCTTGTTTATTTGTTTTTGGAGGGGTCCTCTTGTAGTCTTTGCCGCCTTGCCACTCCTCCATATGGCGCAGTCGTCCGCAAATTGAGATAGTCCTGTTTTCTGGTCTTGAATCTCCTCTGTCAGGTCGTTCACCAGTATTGAAAAGATTGTTGGTGAGATGACCGAGCCCTGTTGAATGCCGTTCTCTTGCACATATGTGTCGGATACCTCATTCCCTATTCTCACTGAGAAGCTTCTATCTTTGAGGAAGTTGTCAATGTATTTGTAGGCTATACCCGCTATGCCTACTTTCTTTAGTTTGATTAGTGCGGCTTCACTCCAGCATTGGTCGTACGCCTGGACTAGGTCCAGGAATACAGCCAACGTCTTTTCCCCTCTCTTGAATCCTTTCTTTACATGGTTTTCCAATTTGATGATCTGATCCATCGTGCACCTGTTGGCTCTAAACCCGGATTGTGTATGGCTGTACAGTTCATTCTTCTCCAGGTAGAATGTTATTCTTTTATTTATCACAGTCTCCATAACTTTGCTCTGGTAGGATGTCAGCGAGATGAGGCGGTATGATTCTACCCTTGTTGGCTCTTTCCCTAGTTTCTTGATAGGGATCACCGTGGCTGTTTTCCACTGTCTGGGGATCTTTCCCGTCTGCCATATTACATTATACAGCTTAGTAATTATTTTTATGGTGTTATTCGGGAGCTTTTTGAGGATGGTATAATTTAGAATGTCCGCCCCTGCCGCGGTTTCGGATTTTTCGTTTAGCGCTGTCATCACCTCACCTGTTGTGATGTCTGCATCCATAAAGTGTTCTTCGATGTTCTCGTCTGTTGTGTCTTTTAACTCTTGTGTCAGTTCCTCCCTTCTATGTCTTTCTTTGCTTCCTAGTCTTTTGTTAGAGCAGACTTCGTGGAAGTAATCTCCAAACACTTTGGCTTTATACTGGTCTGTTACTGCTAGTTTTGTGCTTTTGATGGTTGGGATTTTGCTGGACTTTTTATTTCCTCGAATAGCTTTTATTTGTTTCCACACCTTTGTTGTTGGTGTATCTGGTCTGAGTGTTTGACATAATCTTTTCCACTCCTTTTGTTTTGCATGTTTTACTGCTCTGTTTGCTTCGTTTCTGAATTTCTTGTATTCTTCAAAATTCTCTTCTGTCCTTGCCTTTTGGTATTTCTGCACCGCTCTTTTCCTATTTACTACTTTCTTTGTTCCACATTTATTTTCCAGTGTGTCGAGCATGGCAGCCTTGAAACATGTCCATTCCTTATCTACGCTTGAGTGGTAATCAGGGATGTTCTTATGTAGATTTTTGATTTCTTGATTGAATTCGTCTTTAACCGTATTTTCCTGCAGCCTCCTATAATTGATGACATGTGTTGTTACACGGAGAAACAAATACCTCCTTTTCACGGGAACATAATTTTCATTTTATTGTTTGCAGGGACATAACTCGCCATCATTTTCTAAAGAAGCAATTAGTTTCATCATTTGTTAAATGTTTAATTTAATGACACTACCTATTTACAGTTAACACGATAATTTGATATCCTAAAGTATGAATACTTTTACTGCTAAAATTGAATATAATGTACTTGTTAATGCAATATATACAATGTTTCAACACTGCAAGTTCCGTGCACGATGTTAACGACTTCCCCTAATGGTCGACCTGACATTCTTACTCTGGTTTCTCTTCACAACGTAAAAATCTTTCGCCCATATTCATCGCTTCTCGGCCTTTTGGCTAAGATCAAGTGTATTTGCTGGCCTCCAGTAGTGCGCTTGGTCTGGTCGGTGGCCGGGATGATCAATCTCGGTCCCTTGGCTAAGATCAGGCGCATTTGCTGCATCCCCCGCAGTAGTGCGCCTGGTCTGGTCGGGGGCCGGGTGATCAAAAAAAAAAAACAACCTCACATTAGCATCACTTTAAATGTGAGCCCGGTGGACCACTGTGGGCAATAGCTCACAGTGGGACTAAGGGTCCACGCCAAAAACAGGGGAGGCGGGGAACCAGCTAGTCTGGGATGACCGCCAAACCCTAAAAAAAAAAAAAAAAAAAACATATTCATTTGAAAATTGTCCATTTGCGAATACAGCGTATACAAAAATATCCCGTTTATTGTGTACAAAATCGCGCTCTCTCTTTATCCCTCCCCCTCCTCTTTCCCCTCAGCTCTCACTCTCTCTCTCTCCCTCTTTGTTGACCGCTTTCCCGGTCTCAACCCAGCCCACCACAAGCAAATCCTAGGCACTTGCGACTAAAGCGAGGGCTGTCATTCAGCAATAATATTGAATTCACTTACAGAAAACTAAGCTTGCATGAAGCTGCCTGCAGTGTAAAGCGTGATGTGGCTTTTGCCGTTTCGACCTTGACACCAACATTTCATTTAATGTATATATTGTGGGTGTGGAAGAGAACGTGTGGTGTGTTGAAGGTTTATAAGCGTGTGAGAATGATGGGTTTAGAATGAATGAGGGGAAGGAATCATCACCACATCATAGTCGTTGTTGTCTCCGTCATCATTATCATCACCATTATCATCAATCACGTTAGAATGGGATGACTGAAAGAGTACGCCAAATCACACGTTCCCATTACGTCATTTTGTCTAGTTTAATTTATTGCTCATATTTTATGCATATTATGTGAATATAATTTGTAGTTTTGATGATGGAAACACATTTGTACACCAATTCGACACACAAACGGCCTGTTAAATAGACCTACACAAATACCATACACACAGCACGCCTGTTAAAATACTAACAATACAATAGCACAATTTTTTTTTAACACTCAATAAACGTTTTAAAAAAAAAAAAATATTCATTTGAAAATTGTATGGGGGGTGTGATTTCATGAAAAGCATTCAATCCCTTACTGTTTGGGCTTTTAAAGAATGGAGTTCTTACACATTTCGTTGATTTATGCATATATTAAGGCTACTATGGTTAACTAATATTTTAGTCACTTGAAACGTCATGAAAGTAAGGAGAGAACAATAATAGAGGGGTATATGCCCGGGGAGAGAGGAAGAAGAAGGCCAAAGAGAAGATGGGTGCAAAATGTGGCAGATGATCTCCAGATGGGTGTATTTTAATGTCCCATCTTGCTAATGACTAAGAGGTTGTCCGGAAGGTTGTAATGGAAGTGAGGTTCTGTAAAGGACATGCTACTGAATGAATTAATGATTATGGTTAGCAGTAGAGGTCTATGTGGCTGTGAGGTTTAATGCGATTCCTCTTACATTGACAGTGCACTGATGGTGGGGTTGGTGGTTCAGTCCCTACATGGTCAGCTGCACTTCAATATTAACTTCTCATTCAGACAGCAATGGTAAACTACTGAACAGAAAATTTTTGCGGAATTTTTTCAGAAAATCACCCTCAGGTTGGGGATGATAACATCCTGAAAAGGACACGCAACATTTAAAAAAAATGTTTAGCAGTTAAATTTTAGTTTTTGCTTTCTTTTATATATGAAAACAAGAGGGTAATGTTTAAAGTGCAGAATACAATTTCAGTGATAGCTTGAATTATAAAAGATATGAATTTTCACATATGACCATTTAACTTGAATTTTCAGAGACCTCATTTTATAACTGACTTCATCGAATATGTTTGCTAATCTGCTCTTTTTTTAAAAAAGTCTTGACCGATAATTTGACCAAAGAACGCCCTGAGTCACAACAGCCATTTTAGTTAGTTAGTGGCTGGTCGAATGGCTAAGAATTCCGGGTTCTCCTCTGGGAGACCAAGGTTCGAATCGTCGGTAAAGTGTGGATTTCTCTCTCTCTCTCTCTCTCTCTCTCTCTCTCTCTCTCTCTCTCTCTCTCTCTCTCTCTCTCTCTCTCTCTCTCTCTAATATCATGTTCCTCTTGTACTTTGCGGTGTCGAGGTGAAGTATAAACTTCGTGAGAGTGCCCGATTATGGGCTTCATGTATCGATATTCCCATGGACTCTGCTATTCCCTCCGTCCAACGTTTACGTGGTCGGCCTCTTCCTCTGTTTCCGTCTGGTCTGTACATCATTGCTTGTTGTGGTATGCTGCTGACTGGTAACCTACTTGCATGGCCAAACCATTTGACTTGCTGCTTTCTGATAAAATCTAGTGCTGCTTAACCCCCACTTTAGTCCTGATTTCTTCATTTCTGATCTTATCTCTTCTTGATACGTTGAGTATTCTTCTCAGGAACCTCATTTCTGTTGTTGTGAGTTTTCTTTTCTCTTTTTCTGTAATTGTCCAGGTTTTGCATTGGTAGCATAGAGTTTGCAGGAAGATTGTGTTGTAAAGTGCTTTCTTAGAAGTTACTGATACATGTTTGTTCTTTAGTATTGGTGCCATTTGTCCAATGAGTTGATTTGCCTTATTGCACCTATTTTCGATCTCGTCTTCTGATCTGCCATGTGATGATATTATACTTCCTAGGTACTTGAAATTCTTTACTTGTTTCAAGGGATGTTCATTTAGGTGAATTGTTGTTGTTTGTTCTTCTTTAGTTACAGTCATTACCTCTGTTTTGCTTGTGCTAATTTTCATGTTATGTTCCCTACACATTTCATTTAGACTATTCATGTGGTCTTGTAATTCAGCTTCTGATTTTGCTATTAGTGCTTGGTCATCCGCAAACAGGAGTTCTCTAATGGTTAGATTTGCAGATGGTTCTTCTTCTGTGTTCTTGTCATACGGTATTCTTGCTGTCTCTGTTTGGCTGGTTTCTTTACATATGTTGTCTATATATGTTATGAACAAGAGAGGGGACAGGACACAACCTTGTCGTACTCCAGATCTTATGGTGAAGGGTTCTGAGTGTCCCCCAGTTGCTCTCACTATGCATTCTCTGTTGTTGTATAAACTTCTACATAGGTTTGTTAGATGTGTACTCACTCCACATTGTTTAAGGATTTCCTACAACTTGTTTCTACGTACTCTATCAAATGCCTTTTCTTGGTCGACAAAGATTAAGTAGAGTGTTTCATTGAATTCGATTGATTTTTCTATAAGTTGTCTAAGAGCAAAAATGGCATCTGTGCATCCTTTGTTTTTCCTAAATCCAAGCTGTGTTTCGCTTAGCTGGGGTTCTAAAGTACTTCGTAATCTGTTTTCTAGAATTTTGCAAAATATTTTCCCAGTATGACTCAACAGTGAAATGCCTCTGTATTGTGTGCAGTCTCCTTTGCTGCCTTTATTTTTCCAAATTGGGATAATTATGGCTTTTCCCCAGTCTCGTGGTGTCTGTTCTTCTACCCAAACATGGTTGAATAGTCTATGTAGCCAAGCTGTTCCTACTTCTCTTGCTGCTTTACTTAGTTCATTTGGTATTTCATCCTGTCCCGGTGATTTGTTCAATGGGGCTAATCTGATAGCTTCTATAATTTCTTCTTTTAGTATGTCTGGTTCTAGTTCTTCGGTGACATCTGTATAGGTCTTTTGAATTCCTGTGACATCTGATGGGATGTTGAGAAGGTGTTCGAAATACTGCTTCCATCTTATTAGGATTTGTTTTTGTTCACTTATTGGTTCTCCATTTTCGCTGTTAATTATTTCAGTTGGGTCAAAGGGTTCTCCTCTGGTTCGCATTGTACCTATCTTTTTGTAGAAGTTTCTAGTTGCCTCCTTGTAGTTTTTATTTAGGGTTTCTCCATACTCTTCCCAGTCTTTTTGTTTTTCCCTCTTTACTGTTCTATTCACATGTCTTCTCGCTATTCTATATTCTATGTAATCACATTCCTGTTTGCTTAGTACTCAACATGTCGGATTTTGTTTTGTTTTGCATATCCTTTACAGGACATCGCTGTCAACACCAGCATCTTTCAGCTGTATGTTGATTTCTTGGCAAGATTACGCTCAGTAGTTTGCCATTGCTTTCTGAGCGGCCGGCTCACATACCCCGTAAGTTACCGATGCGAATCGAACCACTGCTGATTCTCACCGTCATCAAGTTACCCACGAGAGTATAAGAGGTTACGGAGAAAAGTCGCTAACCTCTAAGCCAGGAAGCCGGCACATATCGGATTGGGTACAGCAATAATACAGACATCGGACAGATGGCAGATTATAGAGAAGGACAAGGAATGCCAGGGTAGGATAGCTATAGTACAAGGGGGAAATAACATACATAAATACACAATTGTTAACATACACGCACCGCCTGACTACAGAAATCAGCCGCTCTTCTACCAAACACTGGAAAATTTATTATCACGCTCATATCGGGGTCACAACATCATTTTAGAGGGTGATTTTAACTGCGTACTTTCGGTGCATGACCTTATAAATAGTGATGTAAGAATGCAAATTAGAAACACAACAGGGGAGGAGGAACATCAGTTAGACACATTGCAAACAATTTTAGATATTCATGGGCTAACAGACGCATACAGGCAGATGCATCCCCATGTAACAGATACAACACACACAAACAATGCGCATAACAGAGCAGCGCGATTAGATAGAATTTATGCACCCATAACACATCACTTAAGACAAGTCAAGCATTTACACGCGACATTGAACTTCACAGACCATAACGCTGTAGTTGCAACAATAAACACAGTACAAGCAACACCACATCTTAGAAGATCTCCCTATTGGAAATTTAACAGCACACTTTTACAAAATCAGGACTATGTAGATTCCATAACAAAACTGATCCTCACATACACAAGCGATATACCAGAGGATAATGCACGAGAACTCTGGGAAAAACGTAAACAAACTATACGAGAGAGAACTCAAACACTAGCAGTAGTAATACACAAGAAAAAAACTACAACAAGACAAAGTATTGGAAAATGCAATTAAGATCTTACTACAGACAGACAAAAAATTCACCACACATCATAGCATAACAAGAAGAATTAGATCTCCACAGATATCATCGATTTCTGGGGGTCTTACTGCGAACAAAGTTACAAACTATAACACAAGAGATACCGAGTAAACAATACCTAGCTTTAGAACGAAACATACATCGCAGCAGACAGATAGGCCAGATAATTGACAAGGAAGGAAATATACAAGTCGAGCCACAACAGATAGCCTCGGCCTTTGAAAATTATTATAAGAACCTTTACACAGAGGAAAACACACAGGCGCACGTACAAGAAAACTTTATGAAATTCACAAAACAACTCACAGAGGAACAGCAACTAACACTAGATACTGAATTAGCACTAACAGATATAACACAAGCGGTTCACGGAATGCAGAAGGGCAAATCGCCTGGCCCTGACTGCATTACCGCTGAATTCTATCAGTTTTTCTTTCCCCTTCTAGGTCCCATTTTACTAAGAGTATTCTCTTAATCTTTCCAAAAACTAGAACTCCCTTCCAGTTTCAACACGTCTTACATCACTCTTATTCCGAAGGAGAACACCGACAAGACATTTTTAAAGAATTACAGGCCGATCTCCCTTTTAAACGTAGACTACAAGATTTTAACAAAGGCTATGACGAATAAATTGCAACCAGTAATGGCATCTCTCATTCATGAAGACCAGCAATGTAGTGTACAACACCGGAATATCCAACAACACACACACTTCATAAAGGACATCATCAACTACACACATCTGAAAAACTGTCAGTCCTCAATTCTCTCTTTAGATCAAGAAAAAGCATTCGACAGAATATCTCACTCATACCTCCACAAAACTCTCTCACACTGCAACGTGGGAAATTATTTTCGGACATGGGTCAAAATTTTATATTTGAAACCGGAAAGGCGGATTCTATTAAACCATACCCTAACCAATTCTTTCAGGTTGACTAGGTCAGTGAGACAGGGATGTCCCTTGTCCCCATTACTGTACGTTGTCGCTCTAGAGCCACTTCTAGAAAAGATACGACAGGATGACAATGTCAGGGGTACGTTCATACCAGGGAAGGGTGAACAAAAGCTGCGTGCTTATGCGGACGATACCATTTTCTTTCCGATAACTGAAAAATCTGTACGGATCATTTTGGAAACGTTCTCGTTTTTCGGCAAAGGGAGTGGGGCAAAATTAAACGTCCAAAAATCTACTATAATGTGTTTAGGCAAATGGAAAAATAAGGCGGATTTTCCATTTGACTTAACATCAAACAATCTTATAAAATTGTACGGAATAGTCTTCCCATGTCAACCAAATCAGACACACAAAGACACATGGCAAAATTTAGAGATGAAAATAACAGATATGTTGCAGAGGTACAAATACAAAACAACTACCATATTTGGTAGAAGTACCATTGTTAATACATATATAATTCAAAAAATACTATATCTGTGCACAGTCCTCGGCCCCCCACGCCAGACTGTCACAAACATAAACAAAGAGATTAGACGCTTTGTGTTTGGCAGCACCATCTACAGTATCAAACATACTACACTCATGCAAGACAAAAAAGATGGAGGTATCGCCCCTCAAGATATAACAACCAAAATACAACCACTTAGGATCAAACAACACCCAGAAAAACACCATTTAGTACACTATTACATTGGAATTAGGCTATCTTATTAAAAACCTATTAGGAATACATCCTCACATTGCTTTGGCACTCTCCCAACATTTTATAAAACATGTAATTCAGCCATTAAAGGACACGAAAAATTACTACACAAGAAAACGCATACAATCAACAAGCATTTAGTTAAACTACAAGCAACTCCAGTACACCTCAGAATTAAAAGAGGACATAGATATTTCATAAAAGATTATACAGAAACTTTCTTTAATATTCACAACAAGCAGATTACCCCAAAAGCAAAGGAAATTACATATAGGCTTGTTTACAGCATGACCCCAACAACAGAGAGAACAGCAAAAATAACTAAATAAATACTACAGTGTCAGCTTTGTAGACGGGACGTCAAAGAATCAGAAGAGCACATCTATTACGATGCAACACAATCATGCCAACAAGAAATCTCGTACAAAACATCATAAAAACTCAAACGAATCAAAGAACAGATGTTTACAAAGCAATCATGATAAATTCCATTCCTTACTCCACACAAGACATCCACACAAAGCTACTTGTTCTATTGGCAGAGTACAGAAATCTTACATGGACATTAAGAAACAAAGCATTATAAAATTACAGAACAATCAACAAAGAAATTGTCCAACAACTTTATCAACAAAAAGTCTCAAACATTCTAACCTTAGCCCCACAAGCTCAAATCCCGTAAGAGTTTTGCCTGAAGACAGCACATATTACAGAAGAAGCAAATAACTTGTTTTAAACAAACGATACCACAACTGTAAATGTGTTTCTTGACGGTATTAATAATCTTAAAATTATTATTATTATTATTATTATTATTATTATTATTATTATTATTATTGTTATTATTATGATTATTATTATTATTATTAATACGTTTATTACTACTGCTACCATTATTATTAATTTTCCCATTATTATATTTGAATGTGCAACATGCAATATAGTGTGGATGTGTGTCTGTGTCGTTGGCAGTAACATATGTATGCGTCTGGGTGTGGATGCAGGTGTGTGTGTGTGGTGGATGTATTTGCACACATGTACACATGTGTACGCGTGTGTGTTTGTGTGTGTGCGCGCGTGTAGCAGCATTTAAATCAAGGCGATATCTCAAGTATTAAAATGATGTTATATGGTAATGATATTTTTGAAAAGAAAAAAAAATGCACCACCATGTATAAAGAAATTAAATAAGCCCCTTGAGTACTCTAAGCTAAAGTGGCTTGTAGTGGTCAGATTTTAAGTCCTTCACATTGTATCTGAAACCCAGTCACTATCACAGTTTTGAACCAATTGTCTCCCTGGGGAGAGGCCATGGACTCTAATTGCTAGTTGTAAATCCCCGATTCTTGTCCCCCAAACAAAAGAGGTTATGGGCTTTTACAGGACACTAGAGCGTCATCCTGTAATTTGACATCATGCCAACAACACTAACAATGTGAACCTTCACCTCGGTAGCAAAGTGATCCATAAATTACAAAGAAGCCACATTTTAATGGGAATGATAATGTAAAGTTTATTGCCCAAGATCACGGCATTCAATGTACTGCTGTCTCCAGAAAGCATGTGGTAGATCAAGATAAAATGTGTGTGTGTGTGTGTGTGTGTGTGTGTGTGTGTGTGTGAGACAGAGAGAGAGAGAGAGAGAGAGAGAGAGAGAGAGAGAGAGAGAGCGAGAGAGATGGACAGGTGTTACATACATTCCGCTTGTGTAAGTGGAAATGAATCATATGCAAGGCATGTGTGTTTACATGCACAATGCCATAAATGTTATAATATCATAACTGTATATATGTATGTATGTGTTTTATTCACACACGTGACACCTAACACTAACAAACGGCAACGCTCTGTAATATACACAAACAAAAGAAACAGTCAGTTCGCAAGTCGGCCAGAATAATGTCTGATACTGAAGGAGATGCCCCAAGGGACTGATAAAGGTGTCAAAGATCCCCACAGGAACTTAGAGAGTTAAGACGGAGCTATACAGAGAACACCAGACAGGAGAGACAGAGGCACTATATTTAGCTTGACAGCAGGACACACCCGTGTCAACTAATAGGTTATTGAGTGCTAATGAGCGAGGGTTTCCCAAGAGTATAGGAAACTCGCTTCTCGACAAGTAACTGGAGAATACCAGTTACTTGAGTTAACTAACCAAGCGTGCTGGGACTCTACGCACACAAACTCGCCAGCGCACGCAGGACTGAATGTCCGTGGTTCAACACGCAACTAACAGCGTGCGGCAGACTGGGACAAGGGACTGATAGAGAGCAGACGTGTTCGCTAGGAACCTTATATAGTTTATCAGCAATAGTGTTGGCTAGGCTTTAGATTCCAATTAGTTATTAGTATCATTGTGTTCACCTCTTACATGCATCTGTGAAACATACCATGTTGTTAATTATCCATGAAGTATTCCCCTCGCAGAGATTGTGTGTAAATAGCTCTAAATAAAAATGTATCCTTTTGTAAACCACACGAGTTATTGATTCGTGTCGTGCAAAAGTAGGGAGTCCTGAAATTACCTGTCGCAAGTAGGTTGTTGACAGGCAGGACCCATTTGGTGTCAGAAGTTTTCTGAACCAACGTCTAAAGACTCTAAAATTATTTTGTGGTGTTAAAATTATCCAAACGTGAATCATTTATTATAGAATGTTTGAAATAGAATTTTTTTCGAAAATGAACACCAAAATACTTTAAAAAGAAACATTTGTGGAGTTTGAGTCACAATTAAATGAAAATAATTTAGAAATTGTATAATTCTGTGAAAAGTGATAGTATATGTTGATGAATTTGGTTAAATGAATATATGTACAAATATGTTGCAAAGTTATCCAGCACACCATCGTACATTTCATTTTGTGTGATACAGCCATCAATGTCAACATTCATCACATTTAAGAATATATTAGCTACTAAACGGAATCTATAGAGCGTAGTCATACCAACCAGAAGAAAGTGAAGACAAGACGACAGTGTCACTTATACGACGTTTCATCCTACAAATCATGACAAGCATTGATACTATCATACCATTCATTCATTAACATCATTATCATTATCCAAATCACATTTGTTATTGATCAGCCACATGAAAAATGAACATGTATTTGTAGTATACATATTTTCTAAAGTATTGATGCTCTACTAAACAGAAGCGTCAGTTCTCCAATCAAGTCAATCATTTTGTGTAAGGAAGTCAGCGGTGGAACATTCCAAGTGCCAAGTTTTTCCAACCGATTAGATGAGTATATTTTCGAAGAATTTTGATACTGACCATTTTAACGTTGCATCTTATTTTCAGCGACAATGTAAATGAACTAAAGACGAATGAATGTTTTAACATGAGTATGATATGAAAGTATGGAACGAAAGATGTATAATAGGAGAGGAGTGAATGAAGACAAAGTAAACATTGAATGAGAGAGAGAGAGAGAGAGAGAGAGAGAGAGAGAGAGAGAGAGAGAGAGAGAGAGAGAGAGAGAGAGAGAGAGAGAGAGAGAGATTTAGCGGAATTTTTTTTCTCCGCGCAAATCGTCTTATTATGACTTGTCTGTGTCAATCTGTGTAACCAATTTATTTATTTATTTATTTATTTTTTTTTTTTTAATCTTTAGTAAAATTTTTATTTTTTTTCAGTGTTCAAACGCTTTCTCGCGATTCGGAAATCTAATCAACGTTTATCTTTTTTTTTTTTTTTTTTTTTTTTTTTTTTTTTGCAATGTGTTGTTCAGTTTAAGTGTGTAACTGCTATACTTTAGAAATAGTAGTAGTAAATAGAGAAAGTACTTTGAGCATCTTAAAACAAAATTGTGGTCATAAATAAGAGTAACCGACATTTGTAGCCACAATAATCCGATTTACGGCGCTCGAAGTCATACATACATGTAGAATAGAAACACATACACATGTTAGCAAGTTAAGTACATTGTAGTTTAATGAATAACACGCAAACAAACAGGAAAACAAACACATAAAGGTTGCAGTCACTATTTATTTCAAAGAACGGGAACTCGAAACAGGGGACACGATAATTTCTTTAAAAACCTGAAGGTAACATTGAAAATATTTCTTCACAAACGGAAGTTTAAAGGTGAAGAGTAGAACATAGAGCATACGAGCTGGTACTGATATTATAGGGGAACATGAACATTTATGCTCATGTGTTGTTCTCGTAACAGAGACAACTTGTTGCGGGTTGTCATATTGGGCAATTTGAGGACAGGTCGAGACATAAGTCAACAGGTGAAAGTCAAAAGACATAGGGTCAAACGACGGAAGCCAGGACATAAGTCTGAAGACAACGGTTTCAGATCAATACAATTCCCAATAATATAATAGATGTATATCCAACTATAATGATGTGATACACTACTTAATTAGCCGAGTGAATAAATATAACAGTGTGAAAAGGCAGAGAAGAGAATTTGTTCTATCCCCAGAAGAGATACGTAAACTGATGAGATCTTTGACAAAATTGGACAGCCAAATTTTTGGTGACCAATACGTGTTACAGACAGGAGCTAAACGGTTGTAACACTACACGTGCAGGAGAGGAGTGTGTCAAAGATCCCCACAGGAACTTAGAGAGTTAAGACGGAGCTATACAGAGAACACCAGACAGGAGAGACACAGGCCCTATATTTAGCTTGACAGCAGGACACACTCGTGTCAACTAATAGGTTATTGAGTGCTAATGAGCGAGGGTTTCCTAAGAGTATAGCGAACTCGCTTCTCGACAAGTAACTGGGGAATACCAGTTACTTGAGTTAACTAACCAAGCGTGCTGGGACTCTACGCACGCAAACTCGCCAACGCACGCAGGACTGAATGTCCGTGGTTCAACACGCAACTAACAGCGTGCGGCAGACTGGGACAAGGGACTGATAGAGAGCAGACGTGTTCGCTAGGAACCTTATATAGTTTATCAGCAATAGTGTTGGCTAGGCTTTAGATTCCAATTAGTTATTAGTATCATTGTGTTCACCTCTTACATGCATCTGTGAAACATACCATGTTGTTAATTATCCATGATGTATTCCGCTCGCAGAGCTTGTGTGTAAATAGCTCTAAATAAAAATGTATCCTTTTGTAAACCACACGAGTTATTGATTCGTGTCGTGCAAAAGTAGGGAGTCCTGAAATTACCTGTCGCAAGTAGGTTGTTGACAGTTCGCAAGTCGGCCAGTATAATGTCTGATACTGAAGGAGATGCCCCAGCACCTGCTCCTGTAGCTCTTGCTGCTGATGTAGGATCCATGGATCTCTACCAAACCCTGCAAGAAGTTGTCAAGGTCCCACTTAGAATAAATAAGGGATATAACAAGAAACCCAGAAACAAAGGAGATAATAGTAAACACTCGAACATGTTCTCGAATAGTCGAGAACGATGAGTCACACAACCAACATCCAGTTACAACCCGCGGGAAGCGTGTAAAGGTGAAATCCACGAGATGCCCGCAGTAGCAAGCACTCCGGGCCCACCCGACGAGAGTTGATAGGGCAGACGGCCACTGGACACTGACTGGACTGGAGCGAGTTTAACTCTTAGAGGGAGACATATAGGATAGACTTAGAATCTTTAAGCTGTGTATTAGTTTAGCAATGAATAGATGATGTTTGTGTGTAGAGATGATTTGAATGCTTTCATATGACATATATTTAATATGCTATTGTGCGAGATGTCTATTCATTTGATAATAGATATCGGAATAAACCATGACGACAATAAGTGAACCTTGAGTTCTGTCGTGTCTGTACTCGCAATCATCTGCCTGTCTGAACCCGAGTCTTTCTATCCCTATCTATAAGACGCTGACAGAAGTCCTGAAGACAGCCCTCATCCACGATGGACTCTGCAGGAGTGTGAAAGAAGCCACTAAAGCTCTTGACAAACGTCAGGCCCATCTGTGTATTTTGGCAAACAGTTTTGATGAACCCTTGTACATGAAGTTGATCGAGGCCTTGTGTGCAGAGCATGGCAACATGGCTCAAGGTTGATGATGCAAAAAAGCTGGGAGAATGGGCTGGTCTATGCAAACTGGACAAGGAAGGCAAAGTCAGAAAAGTCAACGCCTGTGGGGTTGTTGTCGCCAAGGACTATGGCATGGAGACACCAGCTCTTGATGTGGTGAGAAATTATTTCAAGTCCAAATGAAGCATATTCTGCCATGAAATCTTGTTGTGCGGAGTTTGTGTGACATGTGAACATGACTTGATGTGTTTTCAAGTGTTAGTTCTTGGAATAAATGATCATTGCTCAAAAAAAATTAACAATATCTTTTAGGGGTATACCTAGGGCGTTTATAAATTGTAAGGCGAGCCTTGCACTTGTAAACCTAACAGACACAAGTTGTAACAGGAAAACACAAGTATGGCTGCTTTAATCCTGACAGTTCTAATGATAGCAGGGACAGATGCAATTCATGCAGGTCCCGGTAAAGAATCAGAAAGAAAAACAAAAGACAACTACATAATAGTTTGGCCGCGAGAAAGTCGTACGAGGCCAAGAAAAGAGAGAGAGAGAGAGAAATAATTCAAATATTGTTACAGAAAAACACGGAACTTGTGGAAGTCCAAAAGAAACTTATCCTTGACAAATCTCGGCTGGAAAAGAAGATCATCTTTCTGAAACAAATTATGAACAACATAGACCACAAAAGATGCAATGCCACAACAGCAAGAGACACCAAATACCTGACTTTTGTTTCCAGCACCTTCATTTCCGCTCACTCCTTGAATGACCATGATGATGACAACAACGAAGTACTGGACTTGTCCGTTAGAAGACGACTTCCGGTGTTTTATGAAAGCGAATCGTCTAAGCCAGAGGTTCTCAACCGGTGGAGAATTCCCCCCCCCCCCGGGGGGGGGGAATTTTAGGGTTTCCGGGGGGGGGGGGAAATTAAGACTGTGTGCGTTAATACAAGAACTGATCACTTGATATTGTTTTTCCCTTCATACTTTACGGTTATGTATGTATCACCCTTCTGAAATTCATTTTATAATGTAAGTAGATCCGCAAATCACGTTTTATGTAGATGTCTAGATTTGTTTTAGTATGTGCTATTAAATTTAGCTTCAATTATTACGTATACTGTGTAGGGGCAGCGGGAAATTTTTAGGGAGGAAATACGAAAGAAGGGGGGGATGACGTTCTAAAAATATGGTGAGGGGGGAATGACATCCTAAAAATATGATGAAGGGGAGCACGGGCCAAAAAAGGTTGAGAACCACTGGTCTAAGCAAACCTCAAAAGGTCGCGTGTGTTTAAAAAGCGTAGTTTTTGACAACAGAAGCCAGCGATATAAACCTGCCCCGAGGAATGCAGACAAGAAGACAGTCAGATTTGAGGTGCCTATCAATCATGTGCCATGGTGGAAAGCGTGGGCGGTCATGACTTGCCATTTCACTCGATCACCAGAGTCGTGGATCAGCTCAGTGTTCCTGTCTCGTCCATGCCATGTAGCCAAGCCATCCGGGTATTTTCCTATCGGTCTTCCTCTTGGTCTGTTCCCTTCGATCATGCCAGTTGTCATTAAGTTCTCCAATCCATTTCTTCTCATAACATGTCCAAAAAATTGTCTACGTCTAATTTCTCTATTCAATTTACGATTTTCATTTGTCTCCTGTAGTACTTGGTCATTGGTTTTTCTATCTGTCCATGGTATTATTTGCATTTTCCTCAGAAACCACATTTCTGTAGCCATCAAATGTTTTTCATCTTGACTGCACATTGTCCAAGTTTCACATCATACAAAAGAACAGGCTCTATGTATTCCCTCAACACTCTTTTTCTCGTTTCAATTGACATCTTTTTATTGGTCAGAATGTTTTTCATCTTCTTTCTCTTCACATCGTATAAATCTTTCGCCTTTTACTACACATCTCAAGGAGAAATGAACCAAAACCGCTATCAAGACAAGAAGTGTGTTATTCTATCTAAAGGATACTGAAAATGACAAGTTCATCTCTTACACTGACGTCAGATGTGCTCAGTGGAAACCTGCTCCACCGCACAGGTACGATTGTTGTGTCTCTCTCCGGCTGTGGAGCTGCTGCCAAGT
Source organism: Cepaea hortensis (assembly GCA_963921405.1). Classification (NCBI taxonomy): domain Eukaryota; kingdom Metazoa; phylum Mollusca; class Gastropoda; order Stylommatophora; family Helicidae; genus Cepaea; species Cepaea hortensis. The sequence goes on from OY992895.1 coordinate 33,811,739, forward strand.
CGACGCCAGCGTTCATAGCGAGCGCTCTCGCTGGACTGGCTGGCGTGCCGCTAGGCGCAATAGCCAGTCTACACAGGTATGAGTCACCGACACGGTGGTTCGTGACTTTAACAGAAGACATTCATGTTAAACTGTACGATAGGCTACACCGGGTACAGTTACAAGTACCGAATTCGGACATCAATATTTGTCTGGAGCATGCAGACAAAGAAAGGCAAAAACTTACTTTGCATTGGATCCCTGCGGCAATGAAGATAGAGGGTGTTAAGGCTATCGCCGTACATGCCACTGGGGACACGAATGTGGAGGTATTTCCACTAAAAAAACTCTGGAGGTAAATGGGGAGCCTTATGTAACCTTGTCCAGGAAATCCCCCATTACATAAATCTAAACATAACAGGGGTCACAAAAAACACTCACAAAATTCTGGTAACTTTGCCCAGCAGGAGAACTGCTTGCCATGTGTGTGATATGGACGACTACTGGTCCAACATATGTCCAGCCAAACATACAAACAAGCCGGTTGTGGCACAAGAAGATCTAATAAATTGTCCACCTCTGAGAAGGCAAGGACCAGCACAACATCAACAAAACGAACAACGTGGAAAACAATATTGAACAACAGCCCACACAACAAGAAAAACAACAAACGGATACGCCAACAGACAATCAAGAAAACTACATTCTGGAAACGCAAACAGAAGAACCCTTTACAACTGTTCTCCACTCCAAAATCAGAAAAAGACAACTACGAGGATTAAGTCCAAACCCAACAAGCAGTACTAAGGAAGAAGAAGAAGAAAACTCACCAACCAAATCAACGCCAAAAAAAGAAGGAAAGAACCGAAAATATTGACGAAACCATCAGCAACGACACCGTTGATGATAAAACTAAATCAGAATTGACATCTAAGAACACTACTGACACTGACACTCACACCGAAGAATATGGCCTATTGTTTTAACATCTACAATCAGATCACGTCCGCACCAAGACAACAAGGGAAAAAAATAACTATCTCAACTAGACAACCTCGTTCGTATCTGATTCCTTATTACTGTAAGTCAACAATATCATTTGCTTGTTTTGATTAATTTATGATGACTAATGATATTATTATTATTAGTCTGAACATTTCAAGTTTACGCACAAAACAAAAACACATCGTCACACTCATACACAAATACAAACTCGACTTCATTCTCCTACAAGAAACAAACATATGCGAATACACACACGCAAAGCAAATCACTACACAATTAGGGCTCAGACACTCATGCTTCAGTCTGTCGACACATCGTACGGGTTCTGGAACCGCTATACTGCAGTCTTCAGACAAATGGGAAATTACTGGCACCCACAAGGACGACCAAAGAGACCATACCATCATACACGTTTAGAAACAATACATACACATACGCTTTAGTCAACATACATGCCCCAGCAAATTACAGCTACCAACCACAATTCTTCAATTCTTTGAACACTTAGAAAACCTATTAGCACAGACATTCAGAGGGAGGCATGTTGTTTTAGCAGGTGACTTTAATTGTTGTTTAGCTTCGGCTGACATAATAGGCGGGGAAGTGAAAACGCAGATAAGAAGAGCTGGCCGAGACCACATGAATCAACTCGATACATTGCAATACATAATTGACACACATAACCTAGTAGAAGCATTCAGGCACAAACACCCCAACAGTCATGATACAACGCACAGAAACCATGCACATAACAGATCATCTAGGTTAGATAGAATATACGTACCAACAACACACCACATAACACAAACTAAACACCTACAAGAAACTCTCCAGTATACAGACCACAAAGCAATACTAGCACGCACCACTATAAATAATACACCCACACAGCCTTACAAACGATCACCACACTGGAAATTTAACAACACATTACTCCAAAACACAGAATATATACAATATATGACAGACCTGATACGCACATACACTGATAGTATACCAACTGACAACATTAGACAATACTGGGACTTAATGAAAAACACAATACGGAGCAGGACACAACAACTAGCATCCATCATACACAAGCGTAGACTACAACAAGAACAGATAATACAAACATAAATATATTTAACAAAGCAAACCGACAGAAACTCACCATACTTGCATGCATTAGAAACGCAACTGGAATAACACCAACAGCACAGATACCTGGGTGCACTAATGAGAACAAAACTCGACACCATCACACAAAAGACACCCAACAAACTATACATGGCAATAGAACAAAACATACAGCGTAGCAAACAGATAAACACAATAATAGACATGCAAGGAATCACACAAACAGAAACCACACGTATAACAGAAGCATTCCAGCAATACTATATACACTTATTTACAGCAGAGACAGTAAACACACAAATACAAGATAGCTTCTTACAATATACAAAAAAGATATCAGACACAGACAAAGAGATATTGGACACACAATTGAAATTAGAAAACATAACACATGCACTTAGTAAAATGAAAAAAGACAAGACACCAGGACCAGACGGATTAACAGTAGAATTCTATCAACAATTCTTTCCTATCATAGGTAACCTTCTTCTAAAAGTCTATCAAGAAGCTTTTGACAAACAAGAACTCCCTGATAGTTGCAACATATCTTATATAACACTTATACACAAAGCAAAGACAGACAAGACACAATTGAAAAATTACAGACCAATTTCACTTCTTAACACAGATTACAAAATTCTGGCCAAATCACTAGCACACAAAATCACACAATTCCTACCAAAACTAGTACACACAAACCAGCAATGTAGTGTACAGCACAGGAATATACAAAACCCACACACACCTCATTAGAGACATTACAACACACCAGAAAGACTTTCAATCCTCCCTCTTGTCTTTGGACCAAGAGAAGGCCTTTGACAGAATCGCACACTACTATTTGCACAATACCCTAGAACACTGCAATATAGGATAGTACTACAGAAAGTGGATACAGATTTTGTATAACAACCCTGAAAGCAAAGTCTTAGTGAACCATTCACTGACTGCTAGCTTCAGGCTGACAAGATCTGTAAGACAAGGGTACCCACTATCACCACTTCTGTATATACTGACACTAGAGCCATTATTAGAAAAGATCAGACAAGATACCAGCATTAAAGGCATTTTCATATTGGGAATAGGAGAGCAAAATGTCATTGCTTATGCAGACGATATTGCATCCTTCCCTACAAGCAACACATCCATCAGAAACATACTGCACACCTTCTCCCATTTTGGGAAAGGCAGTGGAGCCAAAATTAATATACGAAAATCACAAACTATGGGCCTGGGAAAGTGGAAACAAAAGTCTGATTTCCCCCCAGACCTAACACATATACACAATATGAAACTGTATGGGATCACATTTCCATGTGACCCCAGAACAACACACAGAGAAACATGGCTACAACTAACACACCAAATCACAGGCATGCTACATAGGTATAAATACAAAACATCAACAATATTTGGTAGAAGCATAATAGTTAACACATACATCATACCAAAAATAATATACTTAGTGACAGTGTTAAACCCTCCAAAACAGACAATCACAGACATAAATAAACAGATAAGACCACAGACATAAATAAACAGATAAGACATTTCATAATTAGTAAGACAATACACAGCATGCAGCATAAAACTCTCATTCAGGATAAGAAACAAGGAGGAATAGCACTTCAGGACATACAAACAAAAATACAAGCGCTTAGAATCAGCCACATAGGTAATATTATCAGACATCCAGAACAACATAGATTAGCATTATATTATATAGCACACACAATAAAACATCTCACAAAACCAAACTATGCAGCAGCACATTATCAGGGCATACTACCATCTTTCTATCACACATGTATACAGACAATACAAGGACATGAACATTTAATAAATGAAACAACACGAGAAATATGCAAACAATCAGTTAGTAAACAAGCACCATCGCTTAAACTGAGAATCAAAAGAGGACAAAAATATTTAATGTCAGACTACACATCCACCTTTTCCAACTTACACAACAAACACATCACATCTAAGGCGAAAGAAGTAACTTACAGACCGATTTTTAATATAACTCCCATAATACCCAAATTAGCATTCAGATCCAGACAAATAGGAAAATGCCAATTATGCAGGAACAACACAAAAGAGACAGAAGAACACATATTTTTCACATGTCAAACAGCCACAGATGCAGTGGAAACTCTACAACAAATAATACAAACACACACAGGCAAACAAACAGACATTTACAAGGCAATCTTTCTTAACACTCTCCCTAAAACATCCGAACACACACACACACACACACACACACACACACACACACACACACACACACACACACACACACACACACACACACACACAACTACTTCAAAAACTAGCGGAATACAGAAAATTAGTTTGGACTTGCAGAATCAAGGCAAGGTTCAACTCCCTTACATACAACAGAAACTTATTTTTACTAATGTTCAAATACAAACTAGCTACTTTTTTCCCTGACTGAAATGTGTAAAGTTCCTTAATTTCATTTACCCTTGCAATTAGAAAAAATGTCATTATTGTTAATTAAAAACAAAATTAATAATATCAAAAGCATATAAGATGTTTTACACCCAATCGTCTTGACAGACGATATTTGATTTCTGCTGCAAGGCACAAAATCTACAACCCCTGCTGTGGAAAATGTTAGAACGTGTGTGCGTCTCGCGAGCCCTGTGTGTGGCTTAGTTTGTTAATACTTGGGAACACTTCTCACTAGTTGGTAACAAGCATTGGAGAGCGCAGATAGTACACGCCGCAATTCTTCCCCAGGGTGCTTTGATCCATCCCTCTCCTTCCACCAAACAACTTTAAAGAGAGATACATAGCTCCTCTGGCCTAGGCACACAAAGGCTTTGTGAAAACTGGCTGCGTGTCCGCTGTGAGACCGTCTAGTGGGTGGTGGTCACTAGGCAATTTTGCGTTCAGCGGTTTGCCCTTTGCCTAAATTCAACACGATTCCCCAGCACGAATATAAACATTGTTGTATAATACAAAAGGCTAACATGTATGTATTTATATATGGGTAGCCATGTATGGGTGAATTCGTGTAGGTATTTATGTAAATATAATTATGGCTTTGTGTTGATATACAGGTATTTATATGAATATATGCATATGGAAATTCCCCCCCCCCCCCAAAAAAAAAAAATAAATAAATAAATAAATAAATTTGGAAGCCACAATTTAAATAGAATGAAAATGTAAAGGTTATTGCCAAAGATCACGGAAATCCATGTACTATTGTCTACAGAAAGCAAGAGATAGATCAAGACAGAATATGTTTGTGTGTATGTGTGTGTGTGTGTGTGTGAGAGAGAGAGAGAGAGAGAGAGAGAGAGAGAGAGAGAGAGAGAGAGAGAGAGAGAGAGAGAGATGGGTAGGTGTAACATGCATTCCACTTGTGGAGATGGAAATGAAACGAGGAATGTGTGTTTACATGCACTATGCCATAAATGTTAGATTATCATAAGTGTAAAAAAAAAAAAAAAATTCAGTTAAAAAAAAAAACGGTAAAAATGGTGACCGGTAAAATGATAAACGGTAAAAACGGTAAAAAAATGAGAATGTATAGGTCACGGAAATCCATGTACTATCATCTACAGAAAGCAAGAGATAGATCAAGACAGAATGTGTGTATGTGTGTGTGTGGGAGAGAGAGAGAGAGAGAGAGAGAGAGAGAGAGAGAGAGAGAGAGAGAGAGAGAGAGAGAGAGAGAGATGGACAGGTGTAACATACATTCCACATGTGGAGATGGAAATGAAACGAGGAATGTGTGTTTACATGCACTATGCCATAAATGTCATATTATCATAACTGTATATGCATGTATTTGTTTTATTAACGCATGTGACACATAACACTAACAAACGGCAACACTCTGTAATATACACAAACAAAGAAACACACATTACACCTTGTAAATATACATTGCTTTATATGAAATAAACGGTTTAAAAAAAAATTACAGCTCAAGGTAAGAAAGTTTATAGTTTGCCTTGTCTATTACCGAATTCATTGTATTTTATCCCACATTTTTGAATTATGTGCCCATTTTTACATTTAAATGTAGAATTTCAACAAGCTACGTTATGCTAGCAGTATTCAGTGATTCCCAATGGCTGAGTCGTGACATATAGGATGGATTTCTGTTTTTATTAATACAACAAGGAGATTTAGAATCATAAATTAAACATAATATCTATGTACGTTTAAATTTTATAAATAAATTATTTTCTTGCTTTAATCGTGCCAAATGACTTAAAAATTTATGGAAGTCAATTCAGTTTTCAAACTCATTCACAGGTCCATGGATGAATTTAATTGACTCCCTGACAGATCTATGTGCCTCTGTTATTATATGTATTATCTTCATTGTACATTATCTTGCATTTATGAATTCTTTGTCCATTGTTACACATTATATTGAAGTTTTAACAAGATTCATTATCCTAGGGTGTAGAAAATAAATATTTTGTGAGACCATCTGGTAACACTTTTATGATCAGGGAAAATTTACAATGGCGGCATCCCAGCCAGTATATCAGAAATATCTGAATCCTAAGTAATTTCTTCAGATAATTTATGTTGTTGCTTGATTTATCAGTAGTCATTAGATTTACATTTTCTAAATCTGCAACCGTTTGTATTATTGCATTTTTGCTTTTATTTACTAATTCTCTTCTTAGATTAATCAATCATGGCAAGGAAGAGGAATCTTGATCATCTAAGATCTCATCTGTTAGTGTTTGAACCTGAAAATCCCATCGAGAAAGGCCACGCTGCTCAGCTGTTGATAGCGGATGGTCGTACTGTAACAGGTGTGCTTAACGAAGTGAGAGCCATTGTGCAGGCGAATATTCCCAGCAAGGAGTTACATGAGAGAAGTCTTTCAACTCAGTTGTATGAATTAAATAAATTGTATTGCGTAAAAAATTAAATTTAACAGCAGAATGACAGTCACTTATTAGTCTCTTCCTTGAACCGCTTCGTATCACATTTTAAAATTCACAGAGAACTGTTCTGCCCGTCTCCTCTCCAAGAGTCCTCTGTATGCTGTCTTCATTGTCTGCACTCTCATTACTCTCAACGTGGCCGTATTGAGGTACGTTCTCGGTTGCTACTGTCACCGCCGTCACTCAGCTGCGCAGGTTCGACTCCTGCCCCGGGAATGCAAACACTTGTCAGTTCTCAATTGTGGTAGTGGGTAAATGCGCCCGGGACCCACGGCTGAGTCGATGGTGGTAGTAAAGACCGTATCGTACCTCGAGGGGTTCAGGGAGCGACAATGAAGGAAGTGTACAGAGGCTGGAGAGGAGATATAAAGTAATTTTTCAAACCCGTCCATGACCGACTTTGTATACTCCGCTCTGGCAGCATATTTTATTTTAATTTAGTTGTAAATGTTAAATAATAGTTTAAACTGAGATCTGTTATATATATGTTTTTAAAATCTCCAACCAGTTTAGCTTTTATTCTTGTCTTTCTGGTTATTCATATTTTTTAGAGGCATTTTACCTTTACATTAAAAAAAGGGAGGCGTTATTCGCAGCGCTCTTCGTATAATCACTTCGTTAAAAAAATGTTCTGAAGATTATAAGATGCATTTCATTTTTATTTCTTCTTCTTCTTCTTCTTCTTCTTCTTCTTCTTCTTCTTCTTCTTCTTCTTCTTCTTCTTCTTCTTCTTCTTCTTCTTCTTCTTCTTCTTCTTCCTCTTCAGCGTTCCGAGCCATTGAGGTTCTGTGCTGCAGATACAATCCGTCTCCATTCGTCTCTCTGGTGGACCTTCTCTTGCCAGTCGTTGATGCCAAGTGCTTGTAGGTCTGTATATGTATTATCTCTCCACCGTCTTCTTGGTCTACCTCGGGGTCTATGGTCATTTATTTCCTGAGTGAAAGCGAGTTTTGTTTCCCTATTATCTTCCATTTTTCTATATGCCCCAGCCATTTTTATTTACATTTTGTTAATCTCAATATGCAACCATTTTTATTTTTATTTAATTGTTTGCTTTTATTTACTATTTCTCATTAAATTTATCATGGCAAGAAAAAGGAATCTTGATCATCTGTCAGTGTTTGAACCTGAATATCCTATAAACAAGGGATACATTACTTAATACTTGGCTGTTGATAGCGGATCGTTGTCCTGTACCCGATGTGCTTAAAGAAGTGAGAGCCATTGATTAATAAAGAAATACAAGAAACTGTAAGCACATTTTCCTTCGTTGAATAATGAATACAGACCTGTATGTATGCAAATTTAGTCTGTCACACACAGACACAGTCATATAGGCAGACACGTAGTCATAGTAGATGCTAGGGCAGCTGTCATCACAAGCAACGACAAATAATCAGATAGGCATACCCTCAAACATACACACAAACAGCCATTTATACGCAAAGATACAAAAAACGTAAACACAGATCATGCCTGTACAACTTTTTATTGCCAACCATTAATTAACCCTAAACAGTCCAACAACAATTTAATCTTTTATCTTTCATGACATTCCTCTTGCCTGGGGAAAATAAAATATACATCTTGCAATTTTTTAAAGCTAAAATTAAGAAAATGCAGGCCTATTCATGAATTAGTAATTAATTAGCGGCCATTTTAAATTGCTAATTAGGCCATAACACATACTATCAAAACACCAAATTGACCATTAGATCCGTAACATCATTCCGCATATAAGCATATACATCTTGCACTTTTTTTAAAGCTAAAATTAAGAAAACGCAGGCCAATTCATGAATTAGTAATTAATTAGCAGCCATTTTAAAATTACTAATTAGGCCACAACACAAACTATCAAAACACCAAAGTGACCATTAAATCCGTAACACCATTCCGCATAAAACCATATACATCACAACATTTTTTAAAGCTAAAATTAAGAATGCACGGAGTAATTAATGAATTAGTAATTAATTAGCGGCCAATTTTACTTGCTAATTAGGTCACAATACGTCATATTAAAAAATAGTTGACATGAGCAGTTAGGCCTCGAAACCCCGATGAAAGACCTGGGAGTAAGAATCGGCACAGCCAGACGCGAGAGGTACATCGGGAAAACAAAGCGCCTCGTCAACCAACACAGAACTGGCACTATTAGCCACCGGACGCTGATGCATATGCTGGGGGGAGGATCTGAGCACCTATGGACATGTCCGGAGTGCAACGAAGATACCCCAACTGATAACTAACTAACTAACTAACTAACTAACCCCGATCGCAGCGAAGTATGGTTGCTATGATGTTTGTTTAAAAACTAAATGGATATTCTTAAAAAAATGTTAAAGTTTGACAATTTGGGCACCAACACTGATTAGGCCGCGCCAAAATCAACTCAGTGAGAGGATTTTTTAGAATATTTTATTGAAAGGTCATGACACTCAAATTTGAATAACTCCACTTAGAATCGAGATACACACATCATTGAGGTACTGTTAGATTTGGTTTTTCAAGGCCTATCTATATGTGGTGATCTCATTAGTAAATAACCAATTTTTAAATAATGATCAGAATACCTTCATTTTGTTGTGCCGCTGTGCACTTGTCGTTGCACCAGGCCACTGGGTTGTGCCATCGTTTTTGGGGTGTCTGAGGCTCTTTCTTACCCGGTCTTAGATACTCTGGCATATTTTTGTTATGGATATGTTTGATGGCTATCCACAGTATGTTTCTGGTCAGTCTCTCCGTATATTTATCAATGTCTTCCCGTTCCTGCTGTTCCAGGTCTGTGTTGGTCATCTCTTCTCTGAACTGCTCCCATTTTGCTTTCTTGAAGTAACAGGTTGGCCTGTTGTTGTTGGCGCTTAGCTGGGGTTTTGTTCTGGTGTTGATTATTATGGGTAGGTGGTTGTCATGTATGCGTGTCATCCAGCAGTCCTTTCCAAGAAAACGTTATACGCGCTACCTTAAAAGGAGAGGCTATTAACAGTTACAGGAGATGTAACGAAACTAACTTTGGTTTCAAAATAGGCCCATTGATTGGCGGAGTCCCAGGCAACAAAGGCGCGTTAACAAGACAAAGGAGAAGCTAGGCACTCGCCATGTTTTGTTCTAGATAGTAGTCACACATTGGGTCAGTGGGGCTTAATTTAATCGCCCGTTTATCCTCCCTTCGCTTAGGGTAAGCATAAATGTATCATTTTATGTATTAGGATGAATGCTTTGATGCAACTAGTATCATGATTGAAATTGTGTGTGTGTGAAAAATATGAGAATAACTTTTCATTTAAAAGTTGGTTTGAGTTTCGCGGTCTGCAAGGCCGTCCATCGCCTTTTTGTTCAGCCGGCTTTCATAAGGCTTACAATGTAATCTTGCTATGAGTCACCTTTCTGATATGGTTTGTGAACCTATTTTATTCCTAAATGCTTATCTTTCGCAACTTGTCTCTGTGTTATAAAGTGTTCTGAGTGCATATTTTGTATTTCTGCTCTTAAGATGGAGAAATATTACTATCTGTGTACAACATAAATAGTCTGTTATGTAGAGAGAGATGTTCTCGCTTGACTTTTCATGCACTTAGGAGTTAATCTTTTGTTTACATTGTGGTAAATACACAGAGGTGTGATTGTCTTGTAGTCTTTTTCATACATGATGCTATGGGAACGAAGGAAATATCAGTTAGCTATAATCTGAAGTGCGAGGAAAGAAAACCTGCACCAAATTATTCAAGGGCTTAGCAGGACGTGCATTCTCCGTCTGCATTGCACACCTGTTGTAGGTGTCTGGGCTAATAATTTAGGTCCAGGAATTTACCAACAACATTCTTACTGCTTGACTTACTACATGTGTGTTCTAGAAGTCAATGCATTTCTTATGATGGCAGAATTTGGTGGGATGTGGAACAGCGTTCATTAAACCCCCTACTTTTAATAGACTGGGGGGGGGGAAAGAATCATCGGTTCTTATATTCTGGTTTTGAGATGTTGGGTAACTGCCCACTAAGTGATTCCTACATTGTATGGGAAAAGATTCACATGCTTTCTCTTGTATGAGTATTTTACCTTTTATGTTCAAGATTGTTACTACTGGAGTAGACATAAATTGACCCCAGTGGGGACAGACACATGATGATGATGATGATGATGATGATGATGATGATGATGATGATGATGATGATGATGATGATGATGATGGTGATGATGGTGATGATGGTGAGGATGATGCAAGAGGAGATGACTGATCTGGTAGCTAGCCTTCTGCCATTTGTCAGTGGTACTTACCTAATGCTGTTTGTAACTATGGAGAAGAGATGTATGAATTGGTGATATGAGACCAATGTCTCAGGAATTCGGAACATGTTGTGACAACTATACTAGCAGAACGTTTGAACAGTTGAGAGGTGAATATCCCATCAGGAAGCTCCAGGGTCAGTCCCCAAAAGATGTACATATGGAGTAGATACCTCACTCATTTTTGGAGTGAGACAAAACTCTACAGTAGGCGACAAGTGCTAGGAAATTAGAAACACCCTTCTTTCTTCTTCCTCCTTGTTTCCTTTATTTTTATTATGATACACTGTTATCAAAGTATGGGTTTTATTACTAATGTATATCGACCCTGTTTTTTCTTCATTATATAGCGCTGGAGAGATGCGGGTGGAGTATTTGGCACTGGATGTGTATTCAACATGCTTGGAATTGGAGGAGGGAAGCTGGGTTATCAGCCCGCCACTAATATTCAAGAGTTAAAGAGTGCTGATGACTGCCGCGCACCACCCTGAACCGGTATGTCAGTGCCTGGGTAATGAATGGACTTTGACCAGGCTTAAGTGGATTCCCTACCTCTGGGAACTTACAGACGGTGTTCATCATTTCAATGTCTGCAAAGGCATGAGGCATGCCTGGCCTAGATGGATCCAGAGTATACCCTCTTCTAAAAGTCACCGCCTGATTCCACAGTAAACTGTCATTTACCAGAGGTTCATGGATAGTCTGGGGTTCACCATAATTGAACAGTATGGATTTAACGACTGCTCTTGCAGACTCCCAGCTTCCTTTGAATCTTCTCATCAATCATATCCCAGACATGGGCAATCAAGCACTATACCAACTCCCGGTCAATCAAGTCGTGTATTTAGCTGAAGAAAGATAGAGCCTAAATCCAGAAAAGGGCTGGAATATTTTATGCCCAATTCAAGTTAGCTCTGTCAGGAAATACTATGGATAATGTGATGTACCTCTTCACCCAAAGATGTGCTGAAAGTTTCTGTGCCTGATCCTGGTTGAATCAATCACATGGACAGCTGAAGTCTTATACATGCCTGTTACACCACGCCGGAATGCTTCAGGCTTATACCTGTTTGTTATACCACTCCAGAATACCTCTAACCCAGTTACTTAGCAGCTGTGACTTGATGGATTACAGTATATTCATGGTGGATACTATGAGGGATTACCCATTCATGTTTAAGTCTTGGATATATGAACTGGATGGACAATCCGTTGGTGTGTGCGTGTGCAATTCCCAATATATATATAGCAGCTGTTTTCCTGGATTATAGCGAGTGGGATTATGGCCAGACTTTTTAGCGGATAATGAAGGAGAAGGAGTCATCAACAGACACATAGGATAGTACCGGAGACAGATTAGATAGTTTTTCTTTATATGTCTCTTGGTATTGATTAGTTTTCATTTGCTTTGTTTTGTGTGTGACACATGTGGTTGTTGTGAACCTTTTTGGGGATTTTTGGGGAAGTCTGTTCTGGTTGTATAAACTGTAAACATTGCCTGAATATGATCATTTCTATCATGTATATGTCACCATGGTTCAGTCAATAGGGTTTGCCCAGGACCCAAATGTTTTCACAATAGAGTGGTTTGTTTTTGGTTTAACCAAGCCTTGAAGTTAAGTCATTGTAAACATATTGTTCCAAAGTTGATGTTTATAGTCCAGTTATGGCTATTGTTGTTGTTTAACAGTGGCTGTTCCCATCTGTTATGTGATACAGTGATTCATTGTGTTGTTTTTATTTAACAGTGGTTGTTCCACTCTGTTATGTAATACAGTTGTTGCGTCTGACAGTGGTTGTTCCCCTCTGTTATGTAATACTGTGGATGTGCAGTGGATACTTGTCATTGTTTATATATATGTGGGAGATTAAATGTGTGGCGGGGCACTTACACATAGACACACCTTCTGGGTAGAGTGACTAGTTACTCGGGTGTCTGTGGTAGAACTTACCGGATCTCCCAGCCTTCTATGGGAAACATTACTTCTATATTAGTGTTAAACCTGCACCCTTTTCTGCCTTGTTCAATGCTTGGGGGTTTCTCGAGCCAGTGTATTATTTCCTACAGAGGACGTGTTTGGGATTGAGATCCCATTCATACGGAATACCCCTAGTAAAACGTGTCCTTATTCTCATTTATGATCTTTACCACCTCACAGTGGTCTGTGTACCAGATTTTGAATTTGGCCTAGTAGATAGCGTTACCACCCAAGTGTTAGCCAATCAAAAGACGGGCATGCGCCTTTTCCCTTCCCTTCCAGGTTCTAGAAGTTTCTATTCTATTAATATCTCCTCTATCAGGATGGTCTCCGTTCAAGATTTAAAAGTGTTGAGAAAGATGTGATGGACTGGGCATGTGGATGACTGATCCACCATGTCACAATGACAATTCAGTCTGGTATATGAACTACCATGCTTCCATGCAAAGTTCGACTGTGTGAGTGACTTGCTGTAACGCAGTGAATCGGTGGTGGTCCTACCAACTACGGATATTTCTGTGAGAGACTGTGTTTTCTTCAGGGGACCACCCTGATCGGTCTGAGGTCAGGATATTTACGTACTGAGAAGTATGATGACCTCAGTGATGTAGGTGTTCTGATGTATTGACATTTTTTTAGAAGACAGCGATGGCCTCAGTTCACCTGGTCTACATTTGAAATTCAGAATAGTCACTGGAGGGATGGCTATCAACACTCATCGGCCTGAAGAATCTGCACTCTTGGAGGACAACCCTTTGGATGCCAGGTGAGAGTACGAGGATAGTCCGACGTACAGACCGAATTGGGAGCTGCCCAATTATGACAGCTCAGATCTGAATCTGACAGCCCTTCTTTATCTATCTTATCAATATCTTCACTGCCCTAGTCTACTTCTAGTACACTCCTGTACTATCATGTATAATACACCAAATGTAGTCAAGATGACGTCCCTCGAGTTGAGTCTGCTGTATGGATTGAGCCCCTAGAGGTATAGTCCCTAGATTGAGTGAGTGAGAAAAAGCAGAGTCCAGGAGTCTGAGGGGTCAGGGGACCAACTACACCCGGGTCTTGACCAGAACGTGTACCATAGTTACACGTGTGACAGTAGCCTACCCCACTGTTTATTGTTACATGCAGTATGGATGGACTATGCTTGAGTTCAAAGCGAGCGAGGGCGAAATTAAAAAAAAAAAACAACAACTGAGAAAAGAGATATTGAGAACATCGTGATGACTGGAAGGATGTCAGAACAGGCAGATCAAAAGAAACGCTGCCTTATGGTCTAACACCATACCATAGAGCAATATCATCAGGGCAATTTATCCATAACACCAAGGAGCGGAGCTAGCGTAGTGGGTAGACACTCGCAAGCCAGCCCTGTGGTCATGGGGTCAAATCTGCATCTGGACGGACTTTTATATCGACATGGGCTCCCAGAATAACTATCTATTTAGTACTCTGAAGAACTGTAAAAAATCAGAAATAAATATCATAATGGGTGATTTCAACGCAAAAATAGGAAAGCAAAGCGATGGATGCAGTGTAGGCAACCATGGTTTGGGAGAGAGAAATGAAAGAGGATACATACTTGTAGAATGGGCACAAGAACAAGAAATGGTTGTAGGAAACACCTGGTTTAAACAACATCCTAGAAGATTATGGACATGGAGGAGTCCAGACAGCAGGATTAAAAACCAGATAGATTACATCCTGATTAGCAAAAGGTTTAGAAATGCGTTAACAGTTGTAAAAACAGTTCCAAATGCAGACTGTTACAGTGATCGCAGATTAATTACAGGCACATTGAGGGTAAAGTTAAAGAAAGTCAAGTATACAGCAGGAAACCCTAAATATGACTTGTGCAAATTGTAAACTGACAAAGAAATACAAGATAATTTTAACATAGAAGTAAAGAACAAATTTGATTTATTGTCTGATCTAGAGATCCTATTTCAAGATGTAGATGATCAATGGGAAATGCTGAAGAATTCAATCAGTTGTGCAGCAGAAAAAAACTATTCCAAAAGTAAAGAAAGTGGGCCGTAAGACATGGATGACAGAAGAAATTTTACAACTAATGGAAACAAGAAGACAGAACAAAAATAATCCTGCCAAATATGAAGAAATTCACAGAAAAGTCAGAACCGTATGTAAGGAGGAAAAAGAAACATGGCTTGAGAAAAATTGAAAAACAACACAACAGTAAAAATGCGAAACTAATGCACAAAAGAATTCAGGAGCTTACTAATCAAAGACCACGTACATCAGCAGGCTGCCTAAAGACAAAAAATGGAAGAGTCATAATAGAAAAAGATCAGATTTTACATGTATGGTCAGATTACCTGAAAAACCTTTATGACGATAACAGAGACGAACAGTATGATGTTCAAAATAATAATGAAGGGCCAGAAATTTTGAAGATAGAGGTTCAGAATGCTCTTAATCATATGAAATCTGGCAAGACCCCCGGTCCAGACAGCGTCACAACAGAAATGATTAATGCTTTAGAAGAATATGGAATAGATAAAGTTACCAGTCTGCTTAATACAATATATGATACTGGAAATATACCTCATGAGTTATGTAATTCTGTATTTATTGCAATCCCAAAGAAATCAGGAGCCTTGGAATGTGATCAACATCGAACAATTAGTATAATGAGTCACATCACGAAGATTTTGCTAAGAATTATCATGCAAAGAGTTAGGAGGAAAATACAACTTGAAATAGGAGAAAAATAATGTGGGTTTGTAGAAGGCAAGGGTACAGTAAATGCTGTGTATATACTGAGAACCGTAATCGAACGTTCTATAGAAGTAAACAAAGATCTACACCTTTGTTTTATTGACTACACAAAGGCTTTCGATAAAGTGAGACATGCCAACATGATAAGGATGCTTGAAGATCTACAAATTGATGGGAAAGACCTTAGACTTGTAAAAAACATATATTGGAAACAACAAGCTGCCATAAAAGTTGATAATGAAGTAAGCCAATATCAGCCTATTAAGAGAGGTGTGAGACAGGGATGTGTAATGTCTCCAGATCTGTTTTCCCTGTACAGTGAAAGTATTTTCAGAAATATTGAAGATATGGAAGGATCAACATTGGGGAATAACATTAGATATGCAGATGATACAGTCTTGATTGCAGACAATGAACAGAACCTGCACAATTTAGTAGATGCGGTTGTTACACACAGTGAACAACAAGGGTTAGAATTAAATTGTAAAAAGACACAGATTATGGTCGTCACTAGGAAGTACGAAATACCACAATGTAATATATAAGTAAATGGGAATATTCTTCAACAAGTGAATAGGTACAATTATCTCGGAACAGTAATAACATCTGATGGGAGATGCCTTGAAGAGATTAGAACAAGAATCGCCATGGCAAAAGTAGCCTTTAGCAAGATGAAAAACATACTGACCAATAAAAAGATGTCAATTGAAACGAGAAAAAGAGTATTGAGATGCTACATAGAACCTGTACTTTTATATAGATGTGAAGCTTGGACAATGAGCAGTCAGGCTGAAAGACATCTGATGGCTGTAGAAATGTGGTTTCTGAGGAGAATGCAAAGAATACCATGGACAGCCAGAAAGAGCAATGAACAAGTCCTTCAAGAAACAAATGAAGATCGTAAACTGATTAGAGACATTAGACGTAGACAGTCTCAATTTTTTGGGCATGTTATGAGAAGAAATGATTTGGAGAACTTGGTGACAACTGGTAAGATCGAGGGGAACAGACCAAGGGGAAGACCTAGAAGCAAGTATCTGGATGGCTTGGCCTTGTGGCATGGTCGAGACAGAAACACGGAACTGATCCACGACTCTGGTGATCGAGTGAGATGGCAGAACATGACCACCCACGCTTACCGGCATGGCACATGATGGATGGATGGATAGTACTTTACGGTGTGTGGCAGGGGGTATTGGGCACGAGGATTTAAGGCCGCCTGGCTAGTGCAGTCGCCACGAACTGTGCAGGTTAGGGAAGTCTTTTTGTCTCCAGCATAAAAAAATCCACACCTTACTGAGGTTTCGAACCCAGGTCTCCGGAAGGAGAATCCGGCATTCTAGCCACTTGGCCAGCAGCTAAAATGAGTACCAGAAAATATATCGGGAGGTAAAGGCAGCTGGTTTGATGCTGACCACATCACACACCGAGTGCTGATTGTTCAATAACAATATGGCTCTAGCACCATATACCCAAGGCGTGTACAAGAGTCATGTATTATTTACTGACCTAGGACTGAGATCTGTAGAGACATGAATGCCTGCACATTTGGGAAGGAAAGCACATGATGATGATGATTGTGGTGTGTCCTCTGATCTCTAATTCTCTTTGTGGGTTTTTTTTGGTCGTTTTTACAGTCCGTTTCGGACCGAGTGGCGCAGAATACAGGGTTCTCCTTCAAGAAAACAGGAGTTCAAACCTCGGCAAGATTTTGATTTTTTTTCTGTCGGAGGAGAAAAAGAAAACCCCAACCTGCACAATTCGCAGTGACTGCACTAGTCAGGCGGTCTTCATTTTTCAGGCTCAAGAGCCCCCCTCTCCCCCTCCCCCGTACTACACTGCAAGGTTCTATAGACAGTAGATGACAGTTACTGTCCGGTTACTGCTACGACCGTATGGTTGCATTGCAGTCGGCTCTTTGTTTGTTGTTTATATTATTAAACAAATAATGTAGTGTGCATTTGCTTATAGGTGCTGAAAATCATGTATCGACAACAAACCAGATCAAATCGATATAAATATATGGTTAAGTGCTCTATTTGTAAAGCCTACAGTCACGTGCAGAGGTATTGCAAGTGTAGGGCAGAGTTTAAACTTGCAAATGTAATTACTGTTGATAGCAGTGCTTGAAGTAGTGAGTCACATGACGAACAATTGGCCAATGCAGCTAAGGTAATTGGCACCTTCACCTCGTCTAATTGTAAGACTTGCAAAATGTTTCACAAAGATGGTAGCCTTACATGTGGTCATACCATTACCATTGACAGCAAGCAGGCGAATGCTGCCACATGCCTAAATGGAGAATTGAAAAGGTATAGTGGGTTTATCAATGGCCAGTTGGTGTCAGCCCTGTGTGACACAGGCACCACAGTGGTTGGGGTACGCCAATCATTGGTCAACAACAGTGACTATACGGGTGGACACATTATGTGTAGTACCTTTGCAGGAAGATAAGAAAGATATCCTACGGTATGGGCTACCTTTCCTATCTGGGAGGGTAAAATGCGCGGTTCTTAAAAACACATGCTGTGATGTAATTGTTAGGAATGTATCATCAGTAATATGCTGTTCTGACAAAGATATAGAGGAATGGAATAAAACATACATTCAGGTTAAGGACGTCACCAAAACAATGACGAACATGAAAGAGTATAAGACCCAGTTTGATATTCAAGAGCTTTTGACCATATTATTGTAGCAACAAATGAAGATTATGCACATTGTACTTCCTCACAAAGACAAGATGCTCCCCTTATAAACTATTTTAAACGTATTCATGGAAAACATAAAGCTAATCCTGGATTGTAAGGAAAAATTGTGTATCGTGTGTGTGTGTGTGTGTGTGTACGCGCGCGCGTGCGTGTGGGGGTGGGGGTGGGGGGGGGGGGGGGTTATTTGTTATTATGTTTTGTTTTTCAGAAAATAAATGCCATTACTAGAATTGACGCAGAACCTATCCCTAGCTATGAGGATCTCATATCTGACATGACAAACTCCTAAAGTATTTTCCAAATTGGGCCTGACCAATGAGTATTGGCAAATACCCATGACCGACGAATTGACACACCTAACAACATTTGCTACTCCACTAGGACTATTTGAATGTATACATATATGTCATTCGGATTACTGAGCGCACAGTTATGTTTTATATTAGATTTAATAACATGTGTAATATGGGGCTGTGACACTAATGTTAATGATGTTAGTCCCTCAAAGATGATTCCTCTCAAATCTTGGCGACTTGGAAGCAGACCGCATTGCGTTGATATTTGTTCGCATTGCGTTGGTATGAGTGCTGGTAGTTCAGAAAGCAATGGTAAACTTGACCAAAATATCACAAACATCCCTCCCCTTCCTAAAAAAAACACTGGGGTTAACTGCGACGACCTGTAAAGGATAGGCAACCAACCAACTAATATATTGCAATGGAGCTCCAGTAATGCAGTGGCTAGCACCCTTAATGCTGGCCTGGAGGTCTTGTGTTTGAAACCCAAAGGGGGGATATTAAAATATTGATTTGGACAACCAGATCAACCCAGTCTCAAATGTGTACCATGAAACATTCTGGCAAATGAAGATGGCATCGTAGTATTAACCACATGACCTTATGAGTGCTGATTGGTCTATACAAATATGGGGCACATATAATATTGACCACATCACCTCATGCGTGTTGATTGGTCTATGCAAATATGGGGCAGGTGTAATATTACCCACATCACCTCATACATGCTAATTTGTCTATACAAATATGGGGCACATATAATATTGACCACATCACCTCATGAATGTGGATTGGTCTATACAAATATGGGGAACATATAATATTGACCACATCACCTCATGAGTGTTGATTTGTCTATGCAAATATGGGGCACATATAATATTGACGACATCACCTCATGAGTGTTGATTGGTCTATGCAAATATGGGGCACGTATACTATTGACCACAATACTTCATACGTGCTGACTGGTCTATATACATTCCATGTGATTGTACAATGTCTTTGATGTCATCAATCCAGTTTCTTCTCAGGTGACCTCTTGCTCTTGTATCAGATCTTCATTGATTGTACAATGTCTTTGATGTAGCCAATCCATTTTCTTCTCAGGCGCCCATTTACTCTCATATCAGATCTTCATTGATTGTACAATGTCTTTGATGTCGCCAATCCATATCCTCCCCGGGCGTCCTCTTGCTCGCGTATCAGATCTTCTTTGGTGTAGCATTAGTACTAGTGTGGGACGCAGAAGTGTTTCCAAGGCACCAGGGCCGGGTTTTATACTGACCAAGACCCGCTAACACGTCCTAGTCGTGCGTCCTGGGCAACAGATACCTTCGGGGTCTTGGCTAACGTAGTAGGATCGCTGATTCTTCCGAAGTCGGAGAGTATCTGTCTGCACGACGAGGAACCACCAGCCTGCACACCAATAAGCCAGACATGGGACAACGGATACCCACGCAAACCTCAATCCGGTATGACATCATCTGATGTTGGACAACAGGAAGTCTTCATCCGACATACAGGACCTCACGCTGGACTTCACAGCCAGCAAACGCAAGCAAGCACTAGTGTTAGTACTAACTTTTATCTTTTTGCAAATTTCCCACCTTTCTTATTGTCTCACTATTTGTTAATGGGTCCTTTTCAATAAAACTGTACTGTTATTAACATGATGTATGTTCTTTGCAGGACATTGTCATCAACCCCAGGTTGATTTTCTATGCAATTTTTGTGTGTTTGCCACTGCTTTCTGAACGAGAAGTCAACGTTTAAATTCAACTCACCAGTGTATGGAATGAACCCACTAACCTGCCATCAGAGCACAGGAATTTTAAGAGTAAGAGCTCTTAACCTTTTGGCCATGCTGACCCCTGTGCTGTTATTCATCATCATCATCATCAAGTGCCATGCCAGCTGGCATAGGCGTTCATGTCTCTCCACATATCTCGTTATTACTTAAGAAAATTCAACAATGTGAACATATTTTATGGAGATATAATGCCACAAGTGGAGAACAAAGTGTGGTTCATGTGCTCCGAGATATATCATCACACTTCTGACACATTCATGTTTGCTCTGTCTTTTTCAGAAGATGTCAAGAGTATAGAGATCCAGAACATGATTGGTAGTTTGGACGTCATTACAGCTGAGGTGGCCATGATAGTAAAGTGGCTAATCCATAACATGACTGGTAGTTTGGACGTCATCACAGCTGAGGTGGCCATGATAGTACTGTGGCTAATCCAGAACATGATTGGTAGTTTGGACATCATTACAGCTGTGGTGGCCACGATAGTACAGTGGCTAATCCATAACATGATTGGTAGTTTGGACGTCATCACAGCTGAGGTGGCCACGATAGTACAGTGGCTAATCCAGAACATGATTGGTAGTTTGGACGTCATTACAGCTGAGGTGGCCATGATAGTACAGTGGCTAATCCAGAACATGAGTGAAGTGGTAATTTGGACTTCATCACAGCTGAGATGACCATGGTAGTACAGTGGCTAATCCAGAACATGATTGGTAGTTTGGACTTCATCACAGCTGAGATGGCCATGGTAGTACAGTGGCTAATCCAGAATATGATGAACTTCATCACAGTTGAGATGGCCTTGATAGTTTAGTGGCTAATCCAGAACATGAGTGAAGTGGTAGTTTGGACTTCATCACAGCTGAGATGCCATGGTAGTACAGTGGCTAATCCAGAACATGATTGGTAGTTTGAACTTCATCACAGTTGAGATGGTCTTGATAGTTTAGTGGCTAATCCAGAACATGAGTGAAGCGGTAGTTTGGACTTCATCACAGCTGATATGATCATGGTAGTGCAGTGGTTAGCATGCTTGCTGGGTCGGTCCAGCGGTCGTGTGTTTGAGTTCCCACTGAGAAGGATTTATACAAGTAACCTGGGCTCCCCAGGTCAGCCCACACTAAAATGTGTACCTGAAAATGCCTTGAAAAGTAAAGGCAGCAAGCATGATATCGACCATATCACCCCTTGAGCACCAGTTTGTCAATAAACATACGGCACTAGCACCTCATGCCCTAAATGTGTACCTGGATACACATTGGGAAGCAAAGGCAGCCAATATGATATCAACCATGTCACCCCTTGAGTACCAGATTGAATATACAAATATGGGACACTATGCTTGTCGACTCTGTGGTGAAGGAGTTACGGACCCAGTTCATAATCCCGCATATCACATTTGAAACACAGCTGCAGGCGATTTGGCTTTGGTTTTTTATTTAAAAAAAAAAGAGTATGAGTGCCGGTCGTTCAGAAAGCAATGGCAAACTACTGAATGTAAACTTGCCAAGAAATCACAAACAGCCAAATAATGCCAGGGTTGACTGTGACATCCTGTAAAGGATATGTAACTAACTTAACCTTATGCTCAAAACGGGTACCTGGATATTATGTCTAGGGAAGTAAAAAGTAAAAGCAGCCAGAATGATATTGAGCATACCACCCTTTGAATACCAGTTGGTTTATACAAATGTGGGGAGAGCACCATAAACATGCTCAATATGCTTCATCAATCAATCATGTGCCATGCTGGAAAGCGTGGACGGTCATGACTCGCCATTTCACTCGATCACCAGAGTCGTGGATCAGCTCAGTGTTCCTGTCCTGCCCATGCCATGTGGCCAAGCCATCCAGATATTTTCCTCTCGGTCTTCCTCTTGGTCTGTTCCCTTCGATCTTGCCAGTTGTCACTAAGTTCTCCAGTTCATTTCTTCTCATAACATGCCCAAAAAATGTTGACTGTCTGCGTCTAATTTATCTAATCAATTTACGATTTTTATTTGTCTCTGTAGTACTTGGTCATTAGTTTTTCTGTCTGTCCATGGTATTCTTTGCATTTTCCTCAGAAACCACATTTCTGCAGCCTCAGATGTTTTTCAGTTTGACTGCACATTGTCGAAGTTTCACATCCATACAAAAGAACAGGCTCTATGTACCCCCTCAAGACTCTTTTTCTCGTTTCAATTGACATCTTTTTATTGGTCACAATGTTTTTCATCTTGCTAAAGGCTACTTTTGCCATGGCGATTCTTGTTCTAATCTAATCTTCATAGCGTGTACAAAAAATGGTTCTTAACAACTTATTCACTTGCTTTACTCGCAGCTGAGGGAGACATCGCCAACTTATCAGACAGATGTGATTATACAAGAACAAACAAGAAAGCAGAAGAAAACCCACAAATGTAATCAGTTACAATTATAAACAGTGACCAATATCAAAATGACGAATGAAAAGAAAAACAAAAACAGGTAAACCCACAATTTACATGACTAGCTCAATTAAAATGTCATACAACAATAAATCACAATGTCATTATCATAGACTGACAAAATATTTAAAAAAAAGAAAGAAAAATAGTTAAGGTAGCATTAGATGATAGTTAAACAAACTAAATGGCAAGTCATAATGCAGTCAGCACAAATACTAACTTTATACCCAAGAGATAGTTATACACAAGAAAAAACTAAACAACAAATAAACGCAGTTAAATGAATTGATAAAATAAATGCTACAAACAATCAAAATACAACTAATAAATACAAAAAATGATATGTGTGAGGAAATTAGCAAAAGGGTTGTTGAATACCTTACACAGCTCTTTGAATGTGATCGTTGAAGCAATCAAATATCTAGTATGGTTTATACAACTTATTCCTCCAACAATCAAATATTTAGTATGGTTTACTTCTACAAGAAACAAATGTCTAACAAGGTCTAAACAACAATTTGTGCAGCAATATAACACACAGCCAGCCATACTTAAATGTGGTCCCTCTAAAAAATAAATATCTAGTTAGGCCTATACAACAGGACAATATAAAACCAGTCTCTGTGGCGAAGAGGTTACGGACGTGATTCGTAATACTGTATACCTGGGTTCGAAACACAGTGGTGCTGGTTTTTTCAAAAAAGGTATAGGTGCCGATCATTCAGAAAGCAATGGCGAACTACTGAACGTAAAACTTGCTCAGGAATCACGAGCAGCCAAAATGCTGGGGTTGACTGCTACGTTCTGTGTAACTAAATAAAAACTATACTTATTAAATTAAACATCTAGTTAGGTCTATACAACTGAATGCAACATCTAGTTAGGTCTATGCAACGAAATGAAACATCTAGTTAGGTCTATATAACTGAATCAAACATTTAGTTAGGTCTATATAACTGAATGAAACATCTAGTTAGGTCTATATAACTGAATGAAACATCTAGTTAGGTCTATACAACTGAATGAAACATCTAGTTAGGTCTATGCAAGTGAATGAAACATCTAGTTAGGTCTATGCAACTGAATGAAACATCTAGATAGGTCTATGCAACTGAATGAAACATCTAGTTAGGTCTATGCAACTGAATGAAACATCTTGTTAGGACTATACAAATGAATGAAACATCTAGTTAGGTCTATGGAACTGAATGAAACATCTAGTTAGGTCTATACAATTGAATGCAAGATCTAGTTAGGTCTATACAACTGAATCAAACATTTAGTTAGGTCTATACAACTGAATAAAACATCTAGTTAGGTCTATACAACTGAATGAAACATCTAGTTAGGTCTATACAACTGAATGAAACATCAAGTTAGTTCTATACAAATGAATGAAACATCTAGTAAAAGTCTATACAACTGAATTCAACAACTAGTTAGGCCTATAAAACTGATGCCTATGACAATCAAACATGTCAATTAATCAATCAATCAAGTGGCATCTCCACATTAAAGGTTGGCCGCCATGGATCTCCTTCAGTTGTGCACTCTGATATAATGCTGGTGGTTAATATCTTGATGTGGTCTTTTCAGCACCATTCACACATCTTGTGAGGTCTAAATAACCTGAAACATTTACATATCTCTCTTCTCTTCTCTGCCCTTTATCGCCTATTACAACATGGGCCTTCAACAAACTCACTCCAAAACCTTCTATCCTTTACTATCTACTGCAATTACTTATAGTCATCCCCATATGATTAGTCCTCATCTCTAATTCTCTTCTCCATGTGTTGTCAGGTCTTCCTCTATTTCTCCTGCCCTGTGAGTTCCAGATGAAGGATTTGCTAGATATGCTATTAAAACATTTTCACAGTGGGTATTTTGTTTAGCATCAGTGCCTTTTTCTCACCTCTGATTCATCGAGATTTGTTTAGTTATCTCCATGAGCTCTATGGTGATTCTGTCATACTACATTAGTACTTCTATTCTATGCACGCACCAATGAGAGAATTTTTGTATTAATTTTTGTAGTTTATTTGTAACTTTTTTTAGCAGTTCTCCATGTTTCTGATCCAGCAAATGGACACTACAACTACAAAACTCTTCATCAGCAAAAAAAAAAAATAACAAAACAAAGACAAACATATACTAATATAACTATATTCCAATGTAATGTTGTCTAAACGTGTTTTAAGAAACAAGTCAAATCAAGAAAATTATGATACTTATCTAATCACAAGATGAGTCCATAAAAGAGATGAGGGTCACAAGGCTGCACCTATAAATATAGATATGAGCAGGCAGGAAGTGACAACTGTCTTCAATGGTATTTTAGAATCATGGGGTATTAGGGTTATCATATGATACTGGCTGTAGTCCAATGCATAGACACTTTTTTGATAAAGGTATGAGCAGATATATATATATATAACACGTAAAAATGAGGATACTTTGTAATCTCGAGAAGAGTTCAGAAAAAAAAACACCACTGTGCCAAAATCACATTTGTAAATATGAGGTCTGTTCAAAAGGTTTCAGAAGTTTGGCAGGGAAAAAATACAACTACTCATCTGTAGGTAAGAAACCCCAACCCCCTTCAAAGTTCTGCCTCGGGACCGCACACACTTCTTGCTGTGGCCCCAAGGTTACTGAATACATGTAAGAAAGGCCCCTTTGGGAATGAAGTAGAGCATAGCACACGCCACATTGTGCCAATGGCTCTGGTGCAGTTGGGAGGGTACAAGCCTTATACTAATGCAAGACAATGCAGTCTAAAGACTGAAGTCGTGGCAGGGCAGATCAAGCCCAAAGCTTTGGTCGGCAACTGGTCTAGGATCAAAGCTCCGATAGGTGGACAGTTAAGAGCATTGCTTTGTTGATCTGGCAGCTTCTGCAGCTTGCTGTGTTCCAGGTATTACCTTTCCTCTGACGTAAACTAGGCAGGTCAAGAAAGGAATCATGTTGTGTGGGCAACACATGGTCTCTACAATTCAGCTCAGGCTTTGTGCTATAGTGATGGAACTCATCCCTGGTCCCTGCCATGGGCTGTGTTTATTATGCCTTTTTTTTAAAGCAGCAAAATGTAACAAACTACCCGCTGTCAAGAAAGTAAGCTGTCAGTCACAGCGTACCATAATGTCTTCTCTGAACTTGACAACTCAATCATGACAACAAACTTACCTATTATTCCAATCTGATTCAGACTTTCTTGACCAAACACAATCTTCCTCTGGTTGATCAGGTTCTCTGCTCTCCTGGAATTCTTGACTGTTCCCTAAAGCTAAAAGTGCAGCTGAAAAGGACTCCATTTCAGTCACGCCAAGGCATTACACAGAATGCAACTGTCACCCTGTACTCCAATCCCAAAGAGGCCTTGTTAAAATGCTGCCAACAATGGCGGGCTAGTAGAAGTAAGTCTCGAGGAGAGTTCATAATGGGAGTTAGGGCCTAGATCCCCCAGGTGAGTAACTGTATTCTTATTTGCTAAGGCTCAATACTTTCTGAACTGACCTCATAGACTTGAGAAGCCAGCAGGTGAAAATTATCTTCAGTAATGTTTTTTTAACCATGGGAAATTAGAATATAGGAATATATGGGGGGAAAAATGAAGAGAAGAAGAGTGTGGAAAGCGGAAAAGCTATAAAATATACAAAGGCATCAGCACAGACAGAGAAATACATAAGAATTATTTTAAGGGCTTCCTATGCATGGTAATTATTGTAAAGGTTGCCCAGGGTAATTATTTTAAAGGTTACTCCAGGATAATTATTTCAAAGGTTACCCCAGGGTAATTATTTCAAGGAATCCCTGTCCAGGATAGTTATTGTATAAAATACCTCTGCAGGATAATTTCTGCAAGTGTTTGTCCAGGGTAATTATTTCAGGGTTCCATGAGAGTAGAAAAGGCTAAAGCTAACTGTTGTACATAACAAAGATATTACCACCGGGTAATTTGACAACAGCACAGCATTAATAAAATTCAGAAAAGCCAATAATTATAATCAACTTGAGAAAATAATATATAGTATAAACATGAGACATATTTTTAATATTTACAATCTTTGGGAAAGGTTATAAATGTGTACATGTATGAAGGAAAAGGTTATTATGTAAAATGCCAAAACAACGGTCAGTGCACCAAGCCAAAATAAAATTATACAAATTACAAAAATAAAACATGATCTTCCAACCAACATTATGCTACTAGTATCAGAACCAGACAAAGAAAACCACAAGATACAGAATAATGATAGCAATGGTAATGAAATGCCTCTAGATAAAATTGAATTTGACCAGAAGAGACAGAATCAGGATTAACGACAACAGGAATCAAGTGGGTACAAATCAGAAATGAACTTTAGTGAGATGCAGTGAGCTAGATGGTTCAGTCATGCAACAAGAATACCACAAACAGCATACCCAAAACAGAATTACTCCCCTGGGAAGGTTAAACCAATCAACAAATACCCGCAGAAGCCGGATGTGTTGGCAGAAAGGCGCAAGTATAGCAGCTCTGCTGTAAACAGGCACAACACATCTACGTCCAAAAAACACTCCGGATGAATGCAGAAGAAGATACAGTGCTACTTTTGGTGGCAAGCTATGTGGCGAAGGATCTCTGGGATTAAGTGGAAAGTCCAGCGAAACAAACAGAGGAACCACATCGGGTAGGTGAGCAGAGGGTAGTGACGACACTCAACGCATAGGGAAAATAAAATGTGTGGACATTGAATCAACCTATCACTGATACCACCAGCATGGGAACTCTTCACTGGCTACTGAAGCATGAGACAGAGCACTTGTGGGAACATCTTGAGGGCAGTGATGTTGATTCCTGATAACACAGTTCATACAGGGGAAACAGCACGAGGCAGGGGAAACAGCCTCATGCAGGGGAAACAGCACGAGGCAGGCTCTATGAGTGATGGATTAGCAGAATAAAAGAGTCAATAAACACCAACTTATATACGTAAACACACATAAAAAGCTCAAGAATGACGTCACTGTATGTTGGCCATTTCCATACAAGCTCAGTCCTCGGCTGCAGTAGCCATACCAAAGAATCTGTGCTCACACATACAGATGTGAGATATGGGCGATTCTGCAATCACTGAAGAAAACTGGGGTTTTTGAATAAACGTAACAGGAAAATTCTTGGAATATTGTGGACCAAGAAGAAAAATCCTGACATTTTATAAGATATATACATCAAAGACAACAGGCTAATTAAAATTAGCATATCCCAGAAATGGAAACATTCTGGCCATATTAAAAACTGAGGAGCACAATTGGGAGTGTACAAGCCTGATCTTAGTGTGAGGAAATGGAACCTAAAGACTAAATATCATGGCAGGGCAGACCAGGACCTAAGCTTTGGTCGACAGGCGGACAGTCAGAGCATTGCTTTGCTGATCTGGCAGTTTCTGCAGCTTGTCTTGTTCCAGACATATTGGTGTTACCTTTCCTCTGAAGTAAACTAGGCAGGCCAAAAGAGGGATCATGCTGCATGGGTAACACATGGTCTCTACAATTCATCCCAGCATTGTGCCGTGGAGAGGTATAACTCCATCCCTGGCCTTAATGCATGGGTTGTAGTTATGCCTTTATGTGTAGCACAATGTTACAAACAATCGTCTGCTAAGATTGCCAGGTGCCAGTGAGTGAGTGATTAAACATCACTGTGGCCTGGAAATAACAGTGATGGAAGGCAAGGTTACCGGGAGAAGAAGCAGGGGTGAATCAGCACGAAGATGAACACTAGACATTGCAGACACTTTGGGCATGAGGGTGCAAGAGGCTGGAGAACTAGCAAAAGATCTGGACACTGTCCAAAGGGCATAGATGAGAGTGATGTTCTGAAAAAAAAACACCTGCTACATAACAATGGTGATGATAAATACATGTAATAATCATAGTAATAATAATAATAAGAGCCATAATAAGCAGGATAACGCTTTCAGTCCTATCATTTTCGCAGCAGATGTCCAAGGTAGTTAATAATGCCTAAGAAAGTCACAATCACATGACTTTTATTGAGTGAGACTAAATATGAGGAGGGGGGGGGGGGGGGAGGCTCCAAATGAAAACCTTAAATGTTTGTGTGTGTGTCTGTGTGTGTGTGAATATATTCTGAAAAGGAAAAGAACAAATGTATCATTTTTCGATGTAGTCATCACTGTGTTCAATGCAAGTCCTTCAGCGCAGATAAAATGCTTGGACAGAAAAAAATTACATTTGTCATGCACCACCTGCTGTACTTCTTCATCGGACTGAAAAGTATGTCATAGAAGTAATGTCGTTTTGAAACTTCATACTCCACTCATACACTTGCTGGACTGACAGGCATACATCACCATACTGGACCTTCATTCGCTGATGAATTTCTATAGGTTTCACACCTTCACTAATTTAAAAAAAAATGGATAACAGAATGCTGGTCTCTTTGGTGCATGTCAAAAGTGGGGGGGGGGGGGTCATCTTTAAACTGTCATTATGACGTTACTGTGTTCATCTGCACCATGATGTCATGTGCTTAACACTCTTGACATCCTTAACAACAACACTGACAGGTTACAAGACAATGGAATGAAATCATACTTGTAAGGGTTTCATTTGAAGCCCCCTTGTACCCATAGGAAGTCGCCACTGGCAAACCCAGATTTCTTTAGTGTGCACTGGTCAAATTTAAAATTACGAGAACACATTCTTCTTCTTAAGCTCTTTACCACCCATCAAAGCACAGGCCCTCAACAAACTCACACAAAGTCATCTTATCTTCTGCTGTCGCTAGCAGCTTCCTCCATATCTCCTTATAGTATTCACCCGTCTCTAATTCTCTTCTCCATGTAATTTTAGTTCTCCCTCTAGTTCAGCTTGCCCTGTTTGTCCTTGAGAAAGAACTTTATAGTTATGCTTTTATTAGGTTTTCTTCTCATTGTGTGTTCTATCCAGAACCAGCGACTTTTTCTATTTCTGGAAGTAGTTATTTTTGTCTTCAGAATTCAGTCTATAATCCGTAAGAATAATAGAGGTGACAAAAGGCATCATTGTCACTCCCCTGTTCTTATTTCAAATGTATCTGTTAGTTTTCCCTCATGAGAACTCTGCATTTCATGTCTATATGAAAGACAATATAGACAATTCAAATTACTGTGTTGTATATTTCAGCTTAATGGATTTCACTTATTGCTTTAATTAATGTTAAATGATTTCTGCAGTATGTACCCGACGAGATGCAGCAAAATATGCCAGGCAATAAATCGTGCAATCTATTATTTGTGTCCTTGTTATTCACATATATTTATATGTTGCCTTTCTGTGGGATCCCATGCAACAAGAAAATACATTGCAAGGTGATTAAGATTCAAAGGGAAGAGTCAATAACATATCAGGCATTACTTGGGACTGAATGAATTAATTCTGTTCCATAATTTTTCAGGCATAGGTTTGAAAAATAAAGAACAAAAATACAAAGGCAATATATATGCAACAGGATATTATCACAAGGCGGTGGGTAATTCACCTAAAAAAATTATAAATAATTCAAACAAATCAACAAGAGCATTATATCAATCAATCAGGTGCCATCTTCACAATGAAGGTTGGCTGAAATAAATCTCTAACACTTTCTGTCTCTCGCCTTGATTGTACATCCTGTCAAACTGCTGTTAGTCCGTCTCTTTATGTTATCTTCCCACTTGTATCGTTGTCTACCTCTTGCCTTCAACCTTACTCCCCCAACATATTTTTTTTATAAAATCATTATACAGACGAGGCTGAATTATAATGTAAATATGAATTAACACAGTGTCAACATAAGAATATTTAACTGTTGAGCAAACATAGAGCAACTCAGCCAAAGGCAAATGCACAATGTGTTTTGATCAACCCTACGGTTGCTTGTCTGGCCCTCTATATGGTAAGAGTTCAGAGTTATGTGAAGATTATCTACAGAATAAAGCTACGGAGTACATAAATATGAATTACATAATAAAGTATTATGTCAATATGAATTTATAGAATAAAGGGTTATGTCAATATGAATTTTTAGGACAAAGCTAGGGACTACGTCATGATGAATTTACAGAATAAAGTATTATGTTAATATGAATTTATAAAGTTAAGGGACTTCTTCAATATGAATTTATAGACATAATTTACGGCAATATGAATTTACAGAATAAAGTATTACAACAAACAAGTTTTTAGAATAAAATTAAGGGCTATGCCAATTAAGAATAAAGTCTTGAATTAATGATAATTTATAGAAAAAGGGTTACGTCAATTTGAATTTTTAGAATAAAGTGTTATGCCTCTATGAATTTATAGAATAAAGGGTTATATCAATATGAATTTATAGAATAAAGTTATGTCAATATGAATTAAAGAATAAAGGGTTATGTCAATATTAATTTATAGAAGTCTTACATCACTATGAATTTATAGAATAAAGTGTTACACCAATATGAATCTATAGAATAAAGGGTCATAACAATATGGATTGTTAGAATAAAGAGTTATGTCAATTTAAATTTACAGAATAAAGGGTTATGTATTCAATCATCATGTGCCATGTTGGTAAACGTGGGTGGTCATGTTTCGGAATCTTACACTATCACCTGACTTGTAGATCAGCTTTGTGTTCTTGTCTCGACTATACACCCAGGTAGGTGAACACGGTCAACAAATGCCTGCTGAAGTCGGATGTGTCGGCCTAACGGTGCAAGAACTACAGCTCTGCCGTAAACAGGCACAACACAATCACGTCCGAAAAAAACCTCCAGATGAACGCAGAAGAAGAAGTCTCGACTATACCATGTGAAATATTTACTTCTCTGCCTTCCCCCCTTTTTTTTCCCCTTAAACATGCCAGTTGTCACCAAGTTCTTTAGTTGATTTCTTCTCATAACATGCCCCCCCAAAATGACTGTCTGTCTAATTTCTCTAATCAGTTTGCGGCTTTCATTTGCCTCTTGTAGGACTTGCTCGTTGGTTTTTCTGTCTGCCCATGGTATTCTTTGCATTTTCCTCAGAAACCACAATTCCACTAGATAGTTTTCAGCTTGTTTGCTATGTATTAATTTAGAGAATAAAGCATTACACCAATATGAATGGTGGGAGCCGTGGTAATATAGTGGCTGGACACTCACCTGCCATCCCAGCGGTCAGATTTTGATCCACATTGGGGTAAATTTAAATGTTAAAAATTGATCTGGGTTCCAGGTCAACCCAGCCTAAAATCGGTATCAGGAAATGTCTTGGGAAGTAAAGGTTGCAGGTACAGGGTTTATTTTTAATGACTGCAGTGTTTGAAAATATTGCCGGTCTAAGTTTTGTATTCACCCTCTGTAAAGTTCATGCAACATAATAGGTCAATACAAAACTTGGACTGGCAATATTTTCAAACACTGCAGTCATTAAAAATACACTTTATATAATACACACCACATCAGCCACGAGTGCCCATTAATCTATAAAGATATGTGTCTAGCAACATATGCACAAAGTGCCTTAAGATGTATAAAAGGGACCTTTATGTATTTTTACAACAATATGAATATATTGAATAAAGAGTTGTATCAATATGAATTTATAGAATACAGTTTTGACCTATTTCAATCTGAATTTATAGAGTAAAGTTGGGGGCTACGCGACTATAAATTTATAGAATGTAAAGGGCTACAGCTATATGGATTTATAGAATAAAGAGTTACATCAAAACGATTGTATAGAATAAACTTAAAGGCTATGTCAAAATAAATTTACAAAATCAAGTTAGGGGTTACTTCAATGTGAATTTGCAGAATAAAAGGTAAAGTTACTGTGAATTTATAGAATGGAGGGCTACAGACAGCAATATGAATGTAAATATTAAAATTAAGAAATATGTAATTCTTTATTACAAAGTATCACACATGTAAACATACGTCACAGAAAACGGTTAAGAAATGTTAACAGATGATAAAATATCACACATATATAAACATATATTCTTGAAATGGAATTCAAATTATGAAATATCGTAAGTACAAAACATACATTCCCAAAAAAAAGGTAAGAAGCAAAAGTTAGATGACAAAATGTAAACATTAATTTGTTATCTGCTAGGGTATCATCTTTGCACTCTGAACAAGTCCATAGGTACTCAGACACTCCCCCTCCCCTTTTTTTGTTTTTCCTTTTCCCCTCCCCCACCCCATATGCAACAGCCAGTTCTGTGTTGGTTGACAAGGTCCTTCGTTCTCTTGATGTGCCTTTTGTGTCCAGCCATGCTAGTTCTTACTCCCAAGTCTCTCATTCTTGACGACGATGTGGATTCACTGGCATCAAAGTCCTCCTACCTCTTTAAGGGTATTAATAACACTAGCACGATCCATATAATAATATACGTTCAGTATTTATAAAAACAAGATTTCAATTGCCTGTAATCACACTTTAATTAAAGAATTAAAACAAACAAGCAATGGCAGATTTAACTGCTAAAGGACACAAGTGTTTGGTGCAGAATTTTTCTCTAGCAGTATAGATTAATGTCAAACATTTCTGAATATTTCTAAACTATATGTATAAAAATATGTAATAAGTATACCCAGATAATGACTACGGTTACCAACCAATATGGTTACTATCGAGAAGGAAGCAAGGGCAGACTACTTTCTTTGCACATTTAGAGTAAATCATGTCTGGACATAATAATTAGTTCAACATGAACTATGTTAAACGTGGCCTGCTGGTCGCTGAACCGGGTATGCCTTATACAGTAATGTGTGGCTGCTGGTTTTTTTGTGACTGCCACTTCCATTGACAATGAACTGTGTTTTTTTTGGCGGACTTTTGTGTTGGTATTCTGGCAGCAGAATTATGCATAGTATACCTGTGCGGGCTGTTGGCTTGTTGAGCCTCCTGTCTATTCCACTTTTCACATGCAGCAGTAGGAGCATTTTGTGTGATATTCACTGGCACAGGAATGGAGCATTATGGAGTGACCATTTGCCATGAAGTTGGAACCACAACTAACTAATTATGTTAAAGGGAGCTCAAATGTAGAATTCCCCAAACAACTGGGGTGAGAAAAATAGATCTTAAGAACTATATCACACCAAATATGATGTTCAGAAGTAAACCATGGACAATTAGTAAACTAGTGAGAAATTACGGGGAGGCTGCAGAAACATAGTTTTACAGAAACATCATGAGAAACACAAGGGACTGATAAAAAGCACAATGAAAATATCTTGAAAGAAGCTAACTCAGAAAGAGAACTGATCACTCACATCATTATAAGACATTCCATATTCTTTAAGCACATGAGAAGGGAAAAGCTGGGGAACGTCATGACAATGGGAAAGTTAGAGGGGAAGAGAGACAGGGGAAGACTGAAAGAGAAGACACTGGACAGTCTGACATTTCCTGGTAACCATTTTTAGGCTGGATCGACCTGGGAGTCCAGGTCAATTAAAAATAAATCTGCCTTGATGGGGATTCAAACATGGAACCAAACTGCAGGCAAGCAAGTTTACTGGCCACTGGAGCTCCCTACCATTATCAATTGTGACCTGTGTTTTATGGCTGAAAATGAGCTGATAAAAATGAGGCATTTGAGTGCAGACACTAAGAGATCAGAATTCATATTCATTTATTCATTCAGTAGCATGCCCTTTGCAGAATCTCACTCTCATAACAACCTTCCGGAAAACTTCTCGGTCATAAGCAAGATATCCTGCGCCCGATACACCCACCTAGAGATCATCCGCCACATCCTGCACCGATCTTCTCTTTGGCCTTCCTCTTCCTCGCTTCCCGATATCTGACGGCATGGATCAATTCGTGTGTTGACTCCTTTCCATGCCATGACACAAGACTGTCAAGAATCTTCTCATGCTGTCTTCCTCTATCTCTCTTTCCGCAAATCTTTCTGACTGTCACATGTTCCAGTTTTTCTTCTCATAGATGTTAGATATGACAAGGTAATTTTTTTCTGACAGAACAAAGCACTATAGATTATATATATATGAAAAATATGGATGAGTTACCGACTAATATTAATTAATGATGTAGATCATTACTGTAGCAAAGTTATATCTCTACAATATACGATGTAGATCTTTACTGCATCAACAGTTCTACTGCTGCTAGAAAAGATGTAGATCTTTACAGCATCAAAGTTCTATTACTGTTGGATAAAATATAGAACTTATGACTACGCTGCGTCTACATCTTATAACTCCAGTCTCCGTGGCGAAGTGATCAACCCATCTGCCTGGCGCTACAAATGTCATGGGTTCATTTTTAGGACATTAATAAGATAACTACATCACACAGGCAAACATGAGACAACTACATCACACAGGCATACATGAGACTACATCACACAGACATGCATGAGATAACTACATCACACAGACATGCATGAGATAACTTCATCACACAGACATGCATGAGATAACTACATCAAACAGACAAGCATAAGATAACTACATCACACAGACAAACATGAGACAACTACATCACACAAGACATGCATGAGATAACTACATCATACAGACATGCATGAGACAACTACATCACACAGACATGCATGAGATAACTACATCAAACAGACAAGCATAACTACATCACACAGACAAACACGAGACAACTACATCACACAGACATGCATGAGATAACTACATCACACAGACATGCATGAGATAACTACATCACGCCGACAAGCATAAGATATCTACGTCAGACATGCATAACTACGTCACACAACGATGCATGAGCTAACTACCTCACATAAAGATGCACGAGATAACTACCTCACACAGACATGAAAATCTCAGGTATTGGGGAGTGTTCAGATTTCTCCAGAGCCAAAGAGAATTGCTTACAAACGAGGACAGCGGAGAGATGATCACATTATTTCAACACCAGCGTTTGGAATGACTAACAAGCTGATGATAACATATACTTCTGTTCTAGATCGGTAATTATGAATACTTATGCAAGAATTATCACATGCAAATATGCTGTAACTTTGAATCCATGATTAACATACTATTATGTATGCATACAAAAAATTATATTATTGTAATCAGTTCTGTTATACTGTAGTTAAAATAGCATTTATGATGTTTCAGCGGTACATTCAGCTGTGTGATGCAAATCCATGTATCAAGATATACACATGTCGCTTCTCCCTGTCATTCTTACTGCTTCGCCAAGGCCTTCAAGTTAGGACTCTGTAAAAAGACAAGAGAAGGTTCAAAATTTATTTAATACAAAAGGAAAAATTACAGGCAATCTCAAAGCACTGTCGTTTGTCGTGGTTCAAACTTCACAGCAAAGGGTCAGTCCATAATGCTCCATTCCTGTGCCAGTGAATGTGACACAAAAGTTTCCTCACCGTCTGATGTGAAAAGTGAAACAGACAGCAGTTCTGACAAACAAACAGCAAACACTAGCATACATGCATAAGGCCACTGTCAGAATGCCAATACAACAGTCCGCCACTAAAATTACAGTTGGAAGTCACAGTAATTGCCAATCTCTAGCAAGTCACAGTAAGTCAAACAACCTGAACACCAATGCATCAGACTTAAAGAGTTATAAGTCATTCTTCCTGAGGATTCACCAACCAACCAATCCACTCTACAGCCACCTCAAGCAAGCAATAATGCAATCAACTTGATCCACCTTCAGCCAAACTGTCATATACTGCCTGTAGTACCTTGAGGTGTAGGACGGGGGGGGGGGGGGGGGGGGGGGGGGGGGGGGGGGGGGGGGTCTTGAGCCTAAGGAATTAAGGCTGCATGGCTAGTGCAGTCGCCACGAACTGTGCAGGTTAGAGTTTTCTTTTTGCCCCGGACAGAAAAAACTCCACACCTTATCGAGGATTCGAACCCGGGTCTCCCGAAGGATAGCCAGACATTCTAGCCACTCGGCTAGCCGCTCCACTTCAGCCAAACAAGTATATAATTAACCTAACCACCTTGAATCTATTAAAAAAGTTCATGGTTACCTTCATCAACTTTAAGTCATCTAAGGGGGGGGGGGGGGGAGGGCTGCGTGGTCTCAAGGTATGGTGTCCGCCTCTAGTGCTGGAGGTCCCGGGTTCAAGCACCGGGATTTTTTTTTTTCACGTGGACTTCCAGTAATAAAATGCCCCCTGGTCACTGGGTAGTGAGATCGGATGCCCGTGTGTATTG
The DNA here is from genome assembly GCA_963921405.1 of Cepaea hortensis. Taxonomy (NCBI): domain Eukaryota; kingdom Metazoa; phylum Mollusca; class Gastropoda; order Stylommatophora; family Helicidae; genus Cepaea; species Cepaea hortensis. Next base: position 33,849,255 of record OY992895.1, read on the forward strand.
TTGCGCACGTAAAATATCCCTTGGCAGTTGGAAATCGAAAAAGAGTAGCCTAACGGCGCTGCCCGGGCAAAATTCCAAGTTAAAAATCTACCCAAAGTATTTCAGGATCCTCGCCATGTGGTATGGAGTTCGTGCACTGAGCTGAGTTTCTCCAGACTCAGGTTTTAGTTAGGAGGAGAACGTGGCACTTATGGGTTACACCCGTGTGCCGTGATGTTGATCCATCGACTAAACTGAACTAAACTAAGTCATCTAAACAACTAACATACCTATGAACATTGCCTGTTTCAGGTCAGCCAGAGGATAAATAGAATTACCTTTATTCACTTTATGCATTTAAATAACTAACATACCAATTAACTTTACCTGTTTTAAGTCAGTCAGAGGATAAATAGAATTACCTTTATCGATCGCGAGTCATCCAGCCCAGGACCTTCCACAGAAAGTAGCCTAGAATGACCGGGTACAAAACCAGCTCTCTGTTTGCTCTCTTCTGGTTGTCCTGTTCTATCACCTGTATGCGTCTGGTCAGTTTGGCAACCTACATTAGGAAACAGAGGAATAGCTCAGACTGCTACAACAATGGGAGCCACAGTAGCATAGTGGCCTAGCACTCTTGCCTGCTGACCCGGTGGTCCTGGGTTTGAATTCCCAAGGCAGATTTAAAAAAATTGAACTGGGATCCTAGGTTTACCCAGGATAAAATTGGTACTTGAAAATGTCTTGGAAAATAAAGGCAGTCAGCATGTTAATGAGAATATCACCCATCGAGTGCTGACTGGTCTATACAAATATGTGGCTACTACCGTTGGTCCAATAGGCCTCAAGGTGTGTAGATTAGACCTTTACTTTTAACTTTCACCACAAAATGGAGATATCACTTTTTACTTTTGCCATAAAAAGGAGCCTTTACTTTTTACTTTTGAGACAAAATGGAGCTTTCACTTTTAACTTTCACCACTAAATGGAGCCTTCACTTTTTACTTTTGCAAACAAAATGGAGCCTTTACTTTTTACTTTTACCACAACAATGGAGCCATTACATTTTACTTTCACAACCAAATGAAGCCTTTACTTTTTATTTTTGCCACAACAATGTCAACATCAACATCATCATCATAAAATATTTCAATTCTTGGGCTGGTCATGAAGCTTCCTGATTACTCCCTTCCAAAGTTATCTGCCATGTGCCGCTCTCTTTAATTCCATGTATGTCTGCATTGACAGTTTTGTGCTCAGCTGTTTTACATATGTTGTTCTTGGTTTACCCCTTGCTCTTGTCCCAAGCACTCTCTTTGTACAACAATGTATTCATTAATTAATATGCAAAGGTAATCATATACTCGTTAGTCTACGGAACACCCATGGGCAAGGTGGAGTACCCGTTTAGTCCCTCCTTAACCCCTATCAGGGTTATGCAAAGCCATGGAAGCAGGTGGTGGATGGAGTATGAGAACAGCCGACAGACTGTTATTGGTTATGGTCTGCACTCTGCGGCGATAGGCAGATGATCTCATCAGCAGAGACAATGGCTATGGCCACCAACTAGTACAGTCAGTGCCCAGAAGGAAAGCAACGACAAACTACCTTCTGCAAAACTTGCCAAGAAACCTAAACAACCATGAAAGAAAACATACTAAGATCTGGTGGTGAGACCCCCTGGCCAGGCAGATCAGATAACACTGGGGAAAAGTGTGACGCAGGAGCTATTGGAAAGAACAATAATGGAGGGGTATATGCCCGGGAAGAGAGGAAGAGGAAGGCCAAAGAGAAGATGGGTGCAGGGTGTAGCAGATGATCTCCAGATGGGTGTATCGGACATGGGACATCTTGCTTATGATCGAGAACTTTTCTGGAAGGTTGTTATGGGAGCGAGGTTCTGTAAAGGACATGCTACTGAATGAATGAATGATATACATCTTTTCTGTGGCAACATAGCGATATGAGTAATGGACCATTTTAGAATAACTGAAGAAGAAACCTGGGCTTCTGCTAGATAACAGTTCTTAGAATACCCTGGGAAGATGAAAAGTGCTGACACTCATCTGAACACTGAACTCATAAACAGCATCAGAAACTGAAATATTTTGGCCATATTAAATACTTTAATAAATTAATTTTAAATACCAAGGGGCATTTATAACATTAGATGGAAGCTGAACAACAAATATTAAGAGCAGAATAGGGCAGGCAAAAGCTGAATTTCAGAAAAAGAAGAGTATATTATGCAATAAGTCACTATTATTGAATGTAAAAAAGAGAGTGCTGAAATGCTATATAGAACCTGGTTTGCTGTATGGCAGTGAATCTTGGGATGTAAATGAACAAATTAGGAAGAACTTGGAAGCAACAGAGATGTGGTTCCTGAGACGAATGCTGCGAATTCCTTGGACTGCCAGAGTAACTAACAACGATTGCCTGAAAGTGGCTAATGAAACTAGAACATTATATACAACAATTATAAAGAGACAGTTTTATTTGGTCATATGATGAGAAGTGAGGCATTGGAGAACATTGTAACAACTGGAAAGATCAAGGGGAAGAGAGGCAGAGGGAGACCAAGAAAAATAATGCTGGATGGATTGAGACGGTGGCATGAAGGAATATCATCAGCAGAGCTGATCCAGAAAACTAAAGACTGAGATGTGTGGAAAGTCCTGAACGCCTACGCCAGCTGGGAGGGCACTTGATGATGATGATATTAAACATCATAGTGGTTTTGGAAAAAACAGTGATGAAAGACATGGTTACTGAAAGATGAGGCAGGGGATGACAGCACAAAAATAGACACAAGGCATTGCAGCATTTAGTAGATACGGTTATTATACACAGGGAACAACTAGGGTTAGAAGTAAATTGCTAGAAGACAGAGATTATGGCAGATTATGTCAAAGAAGAAAGAAATACCACTATGTAATATAAGGATAAATGGGAATATTTGTAAACAAGTGAACCTTGTAAACTATCTCAAAACAGTCATAACATCTGATGGGAGGTGCCTTGAAGAGATTAGAACAAGATTGCCAAGGTGAAGGTAGCCTTTTGCAAGATGAAAAACATACTGACCAATAAAATGATGTCAATTGCAACGAGAAAAAAAGTGTTGAAGTGCTACACATAACCTGTACTTTTGTATGGATGTGAAAGGTGGACGATGAACAGACATGCTGAAAAACATCTAATGGCAGTGGAAATGTGGTTTCTGAGGAAAATGCAAAGAATACCATGGACACCCAGAAAAACCAATGATCAAGTCCCACAGGAGGCAAATGAACACGGCAAACTGATTAGACTTAGCAGTCAAATTTTTTGGGCACGTTATGAGAAGAAATAAACTGGAGAACTTGGTGACAACTGGCAAGATTAAGGGGAAAAGAACAAAGGGAAGGCAGAGAAATAAATATCTTGACTACATGGCATGGTCAGGAAAAGAACACAGAGCTGATCCGCGACTCTGGTGATCGAGTGAGATGGGGGAAACATAATGACCCAAGTTTAACGGCATGGCACGTGATGATGATGATTGCAGACACCTTGGGCATAAGGTTGCACGAGGCAAACTGGCCAGGAATCGTGACACTTTTCTGTGAGCCGTGATGAAAGTGATGTTCGGCAAAGGACTGCATAATGATGATGATGATGATGATGAGTCTACAGGTACCACCACAAAGGTGTGATGTGTGTGGCCTTCACGCACACTAAAGAAGTGGCATAGACATATGACACAAGTCTTGAAACTTGTCAGGTACTATTCTGTCAAGAAGCTACCTATGTTAATTACTATGGCTCATTTGTCTAATTAACCATCCTAATAGTTCATCAATCCTTCAGAGATCTTTCAACATCGTCATCATCTTCCACTTCTGGCGTCAAGCGTCGTGGGGAGGAATAATTTGCGTTCCAGCGCCCGGTGGGCGGCACTGGATAGTGTCATTCCGTGTGGTTGTACAATGTCAACAGTGTCAATTTATTATGTGTTAATTCTTCTTCAATATTTCCTTTGCTCCTTTTTCCAATCACATGGATTACTGTATATACTCTAATATAAGACCTCCATACCCATGAGGTTGCTATGTTCCCTCAAATGTGACATCAGCATTGTGAAGTTTGCTCGTCAAGTGTTGGTCCCCGACTGATCTCGTGTGAACTATTTGCCTTGAATTATCCTAGTTTCTGAAATCATCTGTTCAGAATTTACAACTACTTCATGTCCAATCAACGAAGCAATGATACCAACACTGAGTACAACCCTATCTGATCCCGACACTAAAAGTCACGTAAGTCATGACTGTTAAAGAAACATAATAAATATGGATCATGACACTTAAGGATATTTACATAATAAGGAAAATGAAGATGCCAAAGGCCACAGAGATGTAGTTTCTTCACAGAATGTTAAAAATCCCATGGATGTTTAAGAAGACCAAGTACTGCAAGAATTCAATTCATAAAGACACATTTTTGTGTGTGTGCATTTGTTTGTTTTGCGCAGTTCATACCTGTGCTACTATGTCTAATGCAATGGACTCATCTTTGGGTGTGGATTAGCTTTCCCTTTTACCAGTGTCCCTCGCCATCAGGCGAACCCATTCAAACTTCTGAGGTACCTGTAATTTACTTTCCCAAGTCAAGGATGAGAAGTCAACATTTCAGTCCAACTGACCGGTGTAGGGGTTGAACCCTGCTACCTTGGCATCAGCACACAGAAGTTTAAGAACGAGCTATTTTATCCATTCAGCCATGCTGACCCCCATAAAGACAGATAATTATCCACAACCGGTCAAGACAAGAACAATGGTTTGGTCATGCTATGAGACGAGAAGGGCAGAAGAACACTGTAACAACTAGAAGGACCAAGGGTGTTGGAGACAGAGGCAGACAAAGCTGGACATGTCAGCAAAGTGTCATGGTTAATGATCAGCAGCATAACTTAACAATATAACTTCAGGTTGTGCAGCAACAAGATAGCTTGCACCGCTCAGCAGAGTTCATGATGATGATGATGCAACACTATCCCTCCCCTGGTTTCGGGTAGTAGATTAAAAGCCTAGCATTTATAGACTGGGCAAAAAATGAAGTTATGCATGCCAGTTGTGAATGTTAACACTACTTTGGCACTTGCAAATTGTAATCTGTCGAATTGGCATAATAAGAAAACCAACCCACAACAGAAATAGTCGCAATGTGTGTGTAACTGAGATGGCAACCTGCTCTCTAAAACATGTGCTGGAGTCAGATGTTTCGGTCAAATGATGCTAAATTTTGTTTAGATAAGATACAAGACAGGAAAAATGCCTTTTTTGGGATGAACACTGCTGGAGAAGAAGAAGAGGAGGAGGTGGAGGGAGGAGGGAGCAAAAGAAGAAGAAGAAGAAGAAGAAGAAGAAGAAGAAGAAGAAGAAGAAGAAGAAGAAGAAGAAGAAGAAGAGAAAAAGAGGACGAGAAAGAAGAAGAAGAGGAAGAAGAGAAAAAGAGGGGGAGGAGGAGGAGGAGACGATTACTAACCTGTGTCTTCAGCAATGTTGCTTCATCTTCCTCATTAAGCAAAACTGGGTCATGCAGATTCACTCCTGGGTCATATGGAACAGTGAAGCCACCTCTACAACAGAAACAAAAAAACATTTTAATGCTCTGTATAAGTAAAGGTAGGTTCATGCTCCAGAACTGATTTGTTTTAAAGACAATTTAGACAGATAGATGGTGATTTCTTCTTCTTCTTCTTCTGCGTTCATCCTGAGTTTTTTCCCGGATGTGATTGCGTTGTGCCTGTTTACAGCAGAGCTGCGTTCTTGCGCCGTTAGGCCGACACATCCGACTTCTGCGGGCATTTGTTGACCGGGTTAACCTTCCCAGGATGGTGATTTGAGTTGAGTTGAGCTGAGTTGAGTTAAGAACCAACATTACTGCACTCAGGACATTCCCATACGTGCCCAGTCCCCTCGTTCAATGATGGTGATTTACAACAGAACAAGTTGTCACTTTATGCCCATAGATGGATGTAAGCGTGGATGTATGGATGGATGGATGCATGCAAGGATGGAGTGGTGGAAACATCATCATCATGTGCCGTGCTAACTTTGGTGTTCTGGATCTATTCCATTGATGATATTTCCTCTATACCATTGTCTCATACAGGATCATTTCTCTCAGTGTTCCCCTGCCTCTTCTACCGCTGATCTTTCCAGTCATTACAATGTTCTCCAATGCCTCTCGTCTCATTACATGATCAAAGAAAATTGTCTCCTTTTAAGATTTTGAATAACGAAGACACAAACAATCTGCAAAGACTTCTTCATCAAAGAACAATCCTTCCCTCACACAGGTATACCATTTCAACTTGAAGGATTTATCTAGTTAATTCACGTAAGTTGTGTGATTTCTGCAGTATGTACCTGACGAGATGCAGCGAAATATGCCAGGCAATAAATCGTGCAATCTATTGTTTGTGTCTTCGTTATTCAAATTCATAACTCACACCAAGAGAAACATTTAAACAGCTTTCATATGCGGTGCCTGCGAAGAATTCTTGGTATTAAGTGGCAAGACAAAATCACAAATATTGAAGTATTGGAAAGATCAGGTTGTGTGACAGTTTATTCCATGCTCAGTCTTCGTAGACTTAGATGGATAGGACATCTTAGGAGGATGGATGATGGTAGAATACCAAAGGACATCTTTTTTGGTGAATTACAGATGGGTAAGAGATCTCAGGGTCGGCCTCTACTACGATACAAAGATGTGTGTAAGCGGGACATGATTGATACAGGCATTGATAATGCACATTGGGAGCAAGTCGCCGCTGAACGTGTTGCATGGAGGGCAAACATCAGAAATGGAATAAAGACAAAGGAGAAATTTATTGCAGATAAGTCACACACCGAGCGTTCGAGGCGTAAGATGGTACATGATGGTGGAAATGACCATGTGTTCACATGCACCCACTGTGAACGGACATTTACAGCGCAAATTGGCCTTATTAGTCACACTCGCTACCGCCATAGGTAAAAGTTATTATGCCTTTTTAAAGCACAAACTATCATCTGTCAAGACGGCAAGGTGCCAATGATATTCAAATTCATCACGGGAAAACATTGTTTTGAATTCCTTTTAAGATGTTTAAATAACATCCTACTTTCATTAGTCTTTACCAATCGCTTGTTAGTTACTCTGGCAGTCCAAGGTATTGGCCACACAAGTCTCAGAAACTAGGTTCTATATAACATTTCAATCATCTCTTAATGGCATTCAATGATAGTGACTTATTGCATAAGATACTTTATACATTTTTTGCAATGCGGGTTTGGGAACATTATGATCATCATGTGTCATGCCAATAAGTGTGGGCGGTCATGTTTCACCATCTCACACAATCACCAGAATCATGGATCAGCTCTGTGTTCTTGTCTTGACTATGCCATGTGGCTAAGCTATGCTATCCAGATATTCACTTCTCTGTATTCTTTTCCTCTCAATCTTGCCAGTTGTCACTGAGTTCTCTTATTAATTTCTTCTCATAACATGCCCAAAAAATTTTGCTGTCTACATCTACATTCCCTTAAAAAACCCCACAGAAGTCTTAAAAGTCGAGAGGATCAACTTCACTGCACTGGGTTTTATCCCATTTGGCTTGGTCTCTTTCTGCAGGGAGACCTGCCAAAAGCGTTGCACAAAGCACAAAATCTGTAGTTCCAGCAATGACCCCCAGGTGTCTAAGAGAAAAAATACACTCGTGAACCGAAAGACGTAGCCCAGAATCGAACCCATACTCTTCGGAGTGCGAGGCAGACGTCTTGACCACTTCGCCATGGAGTCTCCCATCTACATTCTCTAATAATTTTATGGCTTTCTTGTAGGACTCACTCATTGTTTGGGAACATGGATGGATATATTTATCTGGCAATTGATCTCGTAATTGTAAGTGTGAATAAAATACGAAATTGTGAAACAACATCACTGCTGGCACTCAGGAATTCTCAAAAGTGCTCCATCTCCGCCTTCAGTAGTCAGTAATTGACAATATATTTATTTTCCTATGTGAATGTAACATACAAAATAGTTAATTAATGTACTAAAGTTGAGTGATTGGAAGGACCGAATGTAAGACGGGCCTGCGTGTCCAATTTTTGACCCTTTGAAAATAAAATTTGTTCGTTCGTTGTCAGTGAAGTGTTTTTGTGCAGATGGATGGCACCATGGCAGCCTGATTAAACGTCCGCTTGCATTCCCTACAGGTTGAGCGTCGACCAGACCCTCTGCTCACCCCTGCTGAATTAGCCTCTCCAGATATGAGTACTCTGTTTTACTGTACTTTTCACCCAGTCCTAGAGAGCCTTCACCACCAAACAATTGTCACATTCAGTAATTTAGCACATAATTACTTCATGGCTAGGATAATGTTCTACTAGTGCATGGACCAGAAACACAAAAAATGACTAAACACATTCAAATAAACAACAAACATTTATTAATGGGTCCCTGAGAACAATAGAAGGACTAAAATACAGAACCATCAACATGGCGCTTATGGTGAGAACTAGACAGGTATGGGTGAATCAACAAGTGAAGAAAAGACGCTGGCCCTGGGTAGGAAAAACATTGAGAAAACCTGAGAATAGTATATCTAGAAAGGCCTTTGTCTGGAATCTACAGAGTAAAATAAATAGAGGAAGATAAGCACATGGAGAAGAGAAGTTGTGACAGACATGAATAATATGAGGACATGGAACGAGCTGCAGGAGATGGTAAAAGATGGGACAGTTTGGTGGGAGTTGGTTGAGGTCTATGTCGAAATAGTGGATACAGGGCAGGAGACGAAGAAGAAGAAGAATGATGAAGGTTTATGGTTGGATACATGGTTGAGTGGATGGATGGATGGATTGGTAAACAGATTGGTAGGACAATTGGACACATGGATAGATGGATGAATGAATAGATGGACGGAGGAGTAGATATAGATGAATGGTTAGATGGACAGATGGATGGATGACTAGATGAATGGATTGGTAAACAGATCGGTAGGATAAATGGATGAATGAATGAATAAATAAATGAACGAATGAATGAATAGATGGACAGAGTAAATAGATGAATGAATGAATGAATAGATGGACAGATGGATGGATCAGTTGGTGAATGGATTGGTAAGCAGATACATAGGACAAATGAAAACATGGATGAATGAATAAATGAACAGATGGATGGAGGAGTGGAAAGAAGATTACAAACCCTACAAAAAAATTTTTTTTTGCGTGCCAAACATTTTACAGATAACTACCACACATTTACACCAAACTTGCAAATAGTTACATATGGCCATTGCTGGTCCTGTGACCCAAAGCAGGTCCGGCTCCATGGGCGGCGATCAGCTTCTGGTCATCTGTCTCCTCCACCACCGGGAATCTCTCCTCCAGAGTTAAGGTTCTGGGAGGAGTGATGAGTCCAACGTGTGATGAGCTGTCGGCTGAGGCATGGGAGGCCCCAGGGAAGTCTAGGTTAAGGTCTTGCTTCAAGGCTATGTGATGGCTGTCACCTGGGGGTCGAAATAAACATGTGTGTGTGTCAGGAATGGTACACTAAAGATGTCTATCCATCTGTTCATCCATGATTTTGTAATGTCTCTGTTGCCTACCACAATCTGCTGTTTACATTACTCTGTATTTTTGTCATGAATAACTCCTATTCATCTGCTAGCCTGATTAGTGATATTTACATCTGCTGTGTTAGTTTCTTCTTCTTCTTCTTCAGCGTTCCGAGCCATTGAGGTTCTTTGCTTCAGATACAATCCGTCTCCATTCGTCTCTCTGGTGGACCCTCTCTTGCCAGTCGTGCTGTGTTAGTTTACACAAATAAAATATTTGCAAAGCAGTTTCAAGCTACAGGTCTGTAATGTGACAGTACCTTCACATTTCGGAGGAAAAATGGTGCGGCTGGCTAGAAAACATCTAGAAACGGAATGGCAATATCTAGAAACATCAAGACTTTGTGGGTGAACATCTGGTTGGGAAAGTGACTGCCAATTAAATCAGGTGTGAACTGTATTGTTCGTAGAGGACTTTTGTTGTGACATTCTGGTGGTGGCATTTTGCACAGTGTGCCTGAGCGGGCCATTGTTTGTCGAGACTCCTGTCTTTTTCACATGGGGCAATGAGGAACATTTTATGTGATATTCACTGGCACAGGAACAGAGCATAATGGGGATGACCCTTTGCTGTGATGTTGGAACTGCGACTAATGACTATCACATATGGTAGACCTGAGAGAAAAGAGGTGGCAAATCTTTCCCTTACTTTAGAAAGTGAATAGTCCAAGTATCGAACCAGTATCCAACTGTCATTACCACCACAGTTCACAATCAACTTTGCTAACGTAGCCTTTTAAGTCTATACCTTTATCTGTTTATTGCACATAAGTCATGACATTTGCCAGTCTTACTGCTGAGATAAACCTCAGATGTCAGGAATGGTATACTGATGTGTTTGGTTTCCAGTCTTACTGCTGAGATAATACCTCATGTGTCAGGAATTGTATACTGATGTGTTTGTTTTCCAGTCTTACTGCTGAGATAAACCTCATATGTCAGGAATGGTATACTGATGTGTTTGTTTTCCAGTCTTACTGCTGAGATAATACCTCATGTGTCAGGAATGGTATACTGATGTGTTTGTTTTCCAGTCTTACTGCTGAGATAAACCTCATGTGTCAGGAATGGTATACTGATGTGTTTGTTTTCCAGTCTTACTGCTGAGATAATACCTCATGTGTCAGGAATGGTATACTGATGTGTTTGTTTTCCAGTCTTACTGCTGAGATAAACCTCATGTGTCAGGAATGGTATACTGATGTGTTTGTTTTCCAGTCTTACTGCTGAGATAAACCTCATGTGTCAGGAATGATACACTCATGTCTTTGTTTACCATTCTTCTGACCACTTTAAAGAAGCTATAGAATAGATAATGATATAGGAGATACCTTATGATAAATTGATTGATTGATTTAGGAATCGACATCACAGCATTCGGGGGCATTCCCATAAGTGCTCCGTCCCCATCCTCAGCAGCCAGCAAAGAGTTCCAACACTAATAGTACCAGTAGTAATCTGATTATAAGTCTGTCTCGCCTTTCCTCTGAGCGTTGAGCGTCGACTAGATCCCTTCGTCACTCCTTGTTGTCTCATTCTTGCCAGACCATGGTAATCCATTTGCTCCTCCGAGGTGTGCACATGCTCCTTATGATAAATAAGTGGCTATTAAAGAACATCTTCTCTAGCGAATTTGACAGAGGTGAGAAAATGTGTGGCGCTGGATAGGAAGTACATTAAGAAAATCTGATAATATTATAACTAGAAAAGTCCTTTTTTTCTGGAACTCACAGGACCAAATGAAATGGAAACAAGGCTATATATATATAGCTGGAGAAACAGGGATTAAGGTATTCTTCTGGATGTCTGCTGTGTCAAGATGGAAATAATAAAGTTGTCTCCAGGCCTGACTAAATACACAAATAAACTATAGCAAAATGAGACAAGTCCCACAGTTCAAACATCTAGGCAGCATTTTCAGTGGACGGAAGATTGTGGCAAAGGTAATCATATAGCAGATACAGCCAAAGGGGGTGAGATGTTTGGAACTTCACATACTTTAGGCCATAATATATGAGGTGGGAGGTAAGCATGGCTGAATGGATAGGAGCATTAGTCCTTAAACATCTGGTGTGCTGATGCTTAGGGGGTTAAACTTCTACACTGATCAGTTCGACTAAAATGTTGACTTCTTGTCCTTGACTTGGGGATGTAAATTACAAATACCTCTAAAGTTGGAGTGGGTTCGCCTGATGGCGAGGGAAACTGGTAATAGGGAAAGCTAATCCACATGCAAAATTCAGTCCAGTGCTACTAGACGTAGTGTGTACGGACTACACTTGAGTTCCAAGCCAGTGAGTGAAAAAAATAACAATAATAATATATGAGGTGAGATAGCCAGTGCCCTTCCCTTCCCAGATAATTATCAGATAATTGTCTGGTACTCATCGTCATAAGGCTGGGTTGAGTCAGAGCAGTAATGGCTGGAAAAACATAACCCTGTCTTTGGCGAGGATTGAATCCAGACCACTGTCAGGGCTGGCAAATGCACTAACCACTAGACCATCTTGAAAGATTAGAAATATTGATATAAAAAGATGCCAAATGGCAAACACAGTGACTTATTAGTTGTCACCTTTACTCAAAGTTTGTGATGAAAGTCAAACAGCAAACAATAAACATGAACAGGAGGAGGAGGAAGAGAAGTAGGCTCCAACATGATAAAATACCTGCTAAAATAATCCTGTCTGGGACGGTCATTCCTACAAAGTGTGTTGCTGCCTGTAGTTCTTGGTGGACGAAATCGTTTTCTTCTGCATCAAAGTCTGAGCCCACACCAATTCTATGGAGATAATGATGACAATTAAACACAGAAGACACAAACAATATGTTGCATGATTTAATGCCTGGCATATTTCGCTACAGGTGCTGTGCGTACAGCAGAGTTATATATTATATGAAGTGTGTAAATGAATAATAATTTAGCTGAAACAATTAAAACACAAAGTCACAGGTATTGTTTGAATGTGGAGCACCTGTTATTCCCACGGTAATTTGAAATTTAACATAAACTTTTCATGTTTGTATAAAGCTGGCTGGAACCACCTAATTGCTAATGCCTCACAATATTTTAGCAATCATTTATTATAACATTATAACATAGATCAAAACTCTGAGGGGCATGAAAAGAATGAAGCAATGGGAGAGTAAGATATTTAAATAATGTATAAACAAAATAATATGTTCTAAAGATTTAGGAAATCAAGGATGGCTGGCATAAAACTGCCAGATTACAACTACTGTGCTATATATTCAATCAATTAACCAATCAGGTGCCTTCTCCACAATGAAGGTTGGCTGCAATGGATCTCCAAAATTGTTTGTTTTTCGCATTGATTGCACATTCTGTCAGACTGTTGCTCGTCCATCTCTTGATGTTATCTTCCTACTTGTATCGTTGTCTGCTTCTTGCTCACTTGCCTTTAGACTTACTCTCCAGTAAGGTTTTTAATAAGAGTGCTATGTCTTTAAACGTGTCCAGAATAGTTCACCTGCCTCTTTTTTATTTCCTTCAACAACTCTCTTTTCATTCCGTTTTTCTAGAACCTCTGTAACTGAGTGTTTTTATTTCCGTGAAATACGACATATTATTCTGTATACCCACATCTTCAGGGCCTCTATTTGACTTTCTAATTGCTTGTTCATTGTCCGGGCTTCTGCGCCATGTAGTAGTGTCAGCTATTTTGTCACTGACAAATAATTCTTCTTTGTCTTTGGACTGTGACGTTTAGACTAAGAGTGAAATGTTTTCTTGAGACGCTTGGGGGACATTGCTGAAGCTGTGGAGTGTGTGCTTTTGAATAGGGACATTGCTGAAGCTATGGAGTTGGTGCTTTGAATTGGGACATTGCTGAAGCTATGGAGTTTGTGCTTTGAATGGGGACATTGCTGAAGCTATGGAGTTTGTGCTTTGAATGGGGACACTGCTGAAGCTATGGAGTTTGTACTTTGAGCGATGCTGTCAGTAGGTAGCTTGCTGAACCTTCTCACTTCCAGTTTTTGTTGACTTGCTTTATTGTCCATTATTGACTTCCATAAATCAGAATTGGCTCTATATACTTTACTATTATGTGAACATTTACATTTATATGATGAGGCTTCAAATAAAACCTTAAAAATGTGATAGAAGATACAATAACCATCCCATTGTCTTGTAACCTGTCAATATTGTTAACGTTCCGAGAGTGTTAGGCACATGACATCATGGTACAGATGAACATGGTGACATCATAAACAGTTTAAAGATGGCCACCCCACTTTTGACATGCACCAAAGAGCAGCAGCATTCTGTTATCCATTTTTTGATCAGTGACCTTCACTTTCAGTGTGTACCACATCCCCGTACTCGCCAGACCCATCCCCCAAGTGATTCCCACCTTTTTGGTCTGATGAAGAGGTACAACAGGTGATGCATGAGTGGTTATACACGCGACAAAGAGAATATGTTTCTACACTTTATCGGCGCTGGAGGACTTGCATTGAACACAGTGGTGACCACATAACAAATTTATACATGTGTTCTTTACTTTTTCAGAACATATTCACCAAAAAAAAAAAAAAAAACATATTTAAGGTTTTCATTTGAAGCCCCATCGTATATTTCAACAAGGTAAAAGGAAGACCCTAACCCACCCAAACACACACACAAACATAACCTGTTACCTGTGTGGCACCTGCATTTTGTTGCCGATCTGTGAGATAAACTCGGGATCGTACATTCTGGGCTGTGCATCAATAACGTAATCAGAAGGATGCGTGTGGTTGGGTAGTTTTATCCGACTCTGGTCCTAAGCAATGAAGAAATACAATGAAACATATTCATTCATCCTTCATAGGCAGGTGTGATACCGATCACATCAGGTATCAAGTGCTGATTGGTCTATTAAAATTTATTTAAACCAAATTACCATCAAAGAGTCACTTTCAGTAACATTTCTTATATCTAAAAATGTTTAGGTATTCTCAAAAAGTAAAAAAACACCAAATTACCAAATATAAAATAAAAACCAAATATATAATAAACCAAATTACCATCAAAGAGTCACTTTCAGTAACATTTCTTATATCTAAAAATGTTTAGGTGTTCTCAAAAAGTAGGGACAGTCACAAACTCAATGAGCATGATTCAGAAGGTCGAAGCTGGAGCTGTAAGCAAACAGTGGACGGAGTCGCTGTGGAAGTCTGTTGTCCATAAAGTCACCTTCATCTTCGTCCCGGGACATGCAGGAGTCGAGGGAAATGAACGAGCTGATAAACTGGCTGGCTCTGCACCCCCTGCAGATGGTCAGCCCATGGATCGTGCCGTTGTTATTAACGCCTGTCAGAATGTCCAATAAGGGTTTAGAGAGTTAATAGGAGTTAAGACAAGTGTAGTAGGGAGACACCAGACAGGAGAGACACCAGCGCTATAAATAGCTTCACAAGGGGACACATTTGTGTCAACCAAGGGAGCACTACGGACATGTGAGCGAGGGCTTCCCCAAGTCATTGGGAAGCTTGGCCTTACGAGTAACCGTGGAGTACCCGGTTACTCAAGTTCACGAGCCAGCGTGCTGGGGACTCCATGCACGCAAGACTCGCTAATGCGCGGAGGAGACAGCGTCCGTGCTTGACCACGCAATGTGTAGTGTGTGGACAGACCCGACTGGAGACGATTAGAGAGTAGACGTGTTCTTGACAAATGCTATAAGTTTCTAGGCAATAGTTAAATATTAGGCTTTAGATTTAGATTGTGATTACTAGCATCATTTCTCACCACTTCATTACATTCATGTTGTTTAATGTCAATGAAGCATACCGCTCGCAGAGCTTATAAATTGCCAGCTCTAAATAAATTGCATTCCTTTTGCAAATGACACGAGTTGTTATTTCGTGCGGTGCAAAAGTAGGGGAGTCCTGAAAGACCTGTAGCAAGCAAGTTGCTGACAACGCCCGTAAAGATATGGCGAGAACAGAGGACTTTGACGTCAGTGAATCCACAATGCTGTCCAGGATGAAGGACTTGGGAGTAGGAATCGGCACGGCCAGGCGCGAGAGGTACATTGGGAAAACGAGGTGCCTCATCAACCAACACAGAACTGGCACTATTAGCCACCGGACGCTGATGCTGGGGGGAGGATCTGAGCACCTATGGACCTGTCCGGAGTGCAATGAAGATACCCCAACTGATAACTGAGGCAGTCACAAACTACTGTAAGTAAACTATTTCTGGTTGTGGGATTGTGACCATTATATCGATCTCACATTTCTCAAATAATTAATACACAGTCAATCAGTTTCAGTGTCGGCTATATCAATGTTCATAACACTTTATGTTTTCTTCTGTTCTGTGTATAACTTTGTGTAACAAAAGAATGGAGGTCACCATGGCTGAATGGATAAGTGCATTGGTTCTTAATCATCTGATATACTGATGCTGAGGTAAGAGGTTCAACCCCTACACCGGTGAATTACACTCAAATATTGACTTCTCATCCCTTATCCTTCTGCATCCATGTTTACATATATTTGGAGAGTTTCACTGCCAATGGTCTTCAATTTGTGGTATTAAAAAATTATTGCTGCGGAGATGTTGTTTCAACTTTGTCAATGGAAAGATAACATGGCGGCCGACGCTAACATCGATCGGACTAGGTTGGTATATTTTCTACGCTCAAAACGTGCAATTTGAATTACTAAAGTTAAAGAGAATACAAGTTTAAAGATTATTAATAATGTATTTGTATACGTTTACTATATTTGTTTATCATTTAACATGCCGGTCTCCCTGGTCTAGGGGTTAGCAGCTTTCTCCGTAACCCCGAATACTCTCGTGGTTGATGTGAGCGCACGAGCATTGGAAGCGGTTCGAGTCGCACCAGTGACTTATGAGAGTATGGAGCCGGTCGCTCAGAAAGTCGTGGCATGCTGATGAGCGTAATCTAGCCTAGGAATCAACATACAGCTGAAAGATGCTGATGTTGACCGCAATATCCTGAAACAGGATGCAAACGCGAAAAGAAAAGAAATTTAACATGACGGAACATATTTTTGAAGTCAGTTTTCATATCCGTCTATGACCCATTTGAGACAATCTCGGACGGGCTGGCAGCGGAGATACTGGGACACGCAGGAGAGCTCCAAAGTTATGGAAATCATGATAATTTATTTTGTCCCAGATCCCGACACTCAAA
The DNA here is from genome assembly GCA_963921405.1 of Cepaea hortensis. Taxonomy (NCBI): domain Eukaryota; kingdom Metazoa; phylum Mollusca; class Gastropoda; order Stylommatophora; family Helicidae; genus Cepaea; species Cepaea hortensis. The sequence goes on from OY992895.1 coordinate 33,866,064, forward strand.
TGTGATTACCTGGGAAGGTTAACCCGGTCAACAAATGCCAGCAGAAGTCGGATGTGTTGGCCTAACGGCACAAGAACACAGCTCTGCTGTAAACAGGCACAATGCAATCACGTCCTAAAAAACTCTCCGAATGAATGCAGCAGAAGAAGATGAAATGTGACTATCTCCGCTTAGAATGAACATTATTACTAGCAATGTCAGAGTTATCGAACTTTGACTTGGGGGGGGGGGGGGGGGGGGGGGTTGCCCAATTTTGATTTCCCGCGCTATTTCTAGCGACCAACGATTCACTTCTGGTTGTTACCATGTCTCATTAGATTTGATTTATTCGAAACCAGCGTAGTACGACGTATGGGGAAACTACTCTGATATTTCCAGTAGAGGTCCTTCTGCTAAGCGCCAAGAGTTTGAGGCCAAGAAACATTTTTCTCTTGAATTTCTTGGAGTCTATTCACGAATAGTAAGCTAATTTGTCTTATAACTCCTGAAGTATAAAGAAACGTTAACTTTTTGTTGCATTTCTGAATCTCCCGTTCAATTTTACATAAATGTGAAGAGTTTCAACATTGCTGGTGTTTGCTGGCATTCAGGAAAAAATATTTAGCACAACCACTGAGATCGGCATCCATGACCATTTCGCAAAACTCAAAATGGGGCCGCCCTCACAATAGCGGATGCGTAATTAATTACTTTAATTAATTAGAACTGGTAATTTAACTAATAAAATTAAACAGAATACAAGTTTCATTTATAGCAATAATTTATCTGTGTAATTGTACAATTGTTCACCATTTGATATGACTGAAAATAATTTTGAAAGCGTTTTCAGACCTGTCTGTAAACCTGTAAGTAGTACTTTTTTTCTTAGCAGCGCACTAGTACTTAATTATTAAAATTTAAATAAAATACTGTGAAATAAGTAATGTTTTTTTTTATTTAAAGTTAGTATTTAATTATTAATTGCTCACTTTTAGATACAGAACAGTGTAATTATTGAGCAGAAGTAGAAATCAATTATTAGCGAATATTTACTTATTTTTAAAAAAGTTTTAAAAATATTTAATATTTTAATAATTAATTAACTGCTGCTTAATTTATGCAGCAGTTACAAACTTATTTACTTACATTAATGCATGATATTTAATCAACAAAAGAAAACTGCAATGCAGTGGGTACATTAAGACAATATGAGTACATTTTCATGTATTGTTCTTTCACTAACGACGAACATTTCATGTGACATTTAATTAATATAAATTGGCAGCTATTTTTAACTGTTAATTAGGTCACAGCACATCCTATCACAAAGTCTTAAAAGTCGAGTGCATTTTTCTTGGAGACGTGGAGAGATTTGTGCTTTGTGCGATGCTTTTGGCAGGTCGCCCTACGGAAAGAGACCAAACCATATGGGATAAAACCCGGTGCAATGAAGTCGATCATCTCGATCCTCTCGACATTCTATTGAAAGAGGAATGTGACTTTTACTTTCCTGTTACCAAAATGCACAATAAAGTATACATCTTGTCAGGTTTGTTAACGAAGCGATATACTTTTAATGAATAATAAACAATTGGTGGCCATTTTAAATTGTTAATTAGGTCACGGCATATCCTATCGAAAAATAGATAATACGTCAAGTTAGGCCTCACCACCCCGGACGCAATGATATATGGTACTATGTTGTCTGTTTAAAAATAAACAAGCCACAGTAATAGAAGGCAGAATGTCTCAGCTTCCAATTTACTGACCCGCGATAAAATCTCCCTCATCACTTAGGACCTCTTTACACTTCCTGGTTCTAAATTACGACATAATTCATAACTCCGCTTAGAATTAAAGTACACTCTTCGTTGAGATACCGTTGGATTCGTCTTGTCAAGCTGTATCCAACTGTGATGATTTCATAAGTAGAAACCCCATTTTAAAATATTCTCTGTATATGCTATTATTACAGGCATCATTGAGGTACCATTAGTAGCAATGTCAGTTGTCGGACTTTGTAAGGATTAGTGGGGCTGGGGGAAAAGTATTTTCGCTGAATATTTCAAGCGACAGTGCAGGGACTTCCGGTTTCTAACCACGCCTGCTCCCGATTCCATATATTTGAAAACAATGTGGCAAACTTCGCGGGAAACAACTCTACATATTTCACGAGTGGTCCGTCTCCAAGTCCACAAGCGTTTGTGGTTGAGAACTTTATTTACTTGAAGCTATTGACTTTTGTTGGTGTAACGTAAGCTAATTTTGTTTTAAACTAGTCTTTTTTTTTATCTCTTGTTACTAATTAATGCATTTTTGAATTGTTCGTTCAATTTTACATTAATTTGAAGAGTTTCAACGTTAACCTCCTTTAATTGTGTTCAGGAGAAAATATTTGGCACGTCCATGAGACAGCGCATCCATATCGCAAAACTCAAAATGGGGAGATAATGCATGGTGGACCTGTATTTATTTAAATAATTAGAACTGGTAATTTATCTACTAAAATTAAACAGAATACAGGTTTCATTTATAGAAATAATTTATCTGTGTATTTGTTTAATTTTTCACCATTTGATATGACTGAAAATAATTTTGAAAGCAAATTAAACAAGCCACAGTAACAGAAGGCAGAATTTCTCAGCTTCCAATTTAATGAGCCGCAATAAAATCTCCCATCTCTTAGGGCATCATTACACTTCCTGATTTTAAATTACGACACACAATAATTCATAACTCCGCTTAGAATTAACGTACACTCTTTGTTGAGATAGGCCTACCGTTGGATTCGCCTTGTCAAGCTGTATCCAACTGTGATGATTTCATAAGTAGAAACCCCATTAAAAAATATTATCTGTATATGCTACATTAGATGATTAGATTTGGTTTTTCAAGGCCTATCTCATCTTTCTGTGGTGGTCTCATTAGTAAATACGCAATTTGAAAATCATGATCGAACCTGCTAAATATAGTAATTCATTAATAGTTAAAACCAATAATAATATTTAATAAATAAATAAATAAATAAATAAAATAAAATAAATATTAAAATATAAATAAAATAAGTTTAAAATAATAATAAGAATATTAGCGTGTTCCATCGTGCCATTACCCAAAGTTAAAACGAAAATCATGTACGGAGTCGTGCCGCCAACGAAAATCTCATCCCGGAAAACGCTCTCTAATTTACCATGCATTCCTTCGACGTCATTCATTCATTCATATCTCACGTGACAAGAACCTACGTCATCCTGGGTTTTCCAGGAAAGGATTGCTTAATATTCCGTGCACAGCGGTTGGTTGAAATCATCGTGGCCTTTTATATAAATAAGAATATATTTCATACTTACCGTAATTAATTATTTTTTGGCACTTAAATTAGAACTACCTCAATTATATACGTATTTTTGAATTCTACATACAATTTTAAATATATCTGGAAAGTTTCATCGCTGCACATGTGTATGAAAACAACATTTTCTGTGAAGATGTGTTTTCATATTGATCGGATGGGCATGTGCACTTTGTAACACTATTCTGGCGCTTAAATTAGAACTACCTCAATTATATATGTAGTTTTGAATTCTGCATACAATTTTAGATTTATCTGGAAAGTTTCATCGCTGTAATTGCTGCACATGTGTATGAAAACAACATTTTCGGCGACGCGTGTCTTTGTGAATGGAGAAACGCGTGGCATGCGCCATGGCGACTGCGCATGTGCGAATCGATCGAAGTGGCATGTACGCTTTCACTTTTCAACACTCTAAACGTGCAATCTGACCTACTAAAGTTAAATAGAACACAAGTTTAAAGATTATTAATAATTTATTTGTATACTTGTACTATCTTTTAATCATTTAACATGACGGAACATATTTTAGAAGTCAGTTTTCATAATCCGCCTATGACCCGTTGGTTGAGACCAGCCTCGCACGCAGCTGAATCGTAAATAATTGTTTTCTGGCGCTTGCAATAGAAAACCATCAATTGTAGATAGATCTTTGAATTCTGCATCAGATATTCAGAAATTTGGAAAGTTTCATCGCTAACTTGCTTTAATTGTGGTTGAAAAACAGGCGACAATGTTACGATCATGAAACCCAAGACGGCGACTTGACTATATAAATATCTATGTAGAGTAAACACTGTGATCTCTCTAGCGTAAGTCGTAAGCAGTCCACCTATCACGCGGGAGACCAGAGTTCTGCTCCCGGCTGGGCATATTTTTTTTTTAAATTTTTCACAAAATTATTAGCTGATATAATTTATTTTTTTTCCACATATCCTTTACAGGACATCACTGTCAACATCAGCATCTTTCAGCTGTCTGTTGATTTCTTGGCAAGATTACGCTCAGTAGTTTGCCATTGCTTTCTGAACAGCCGGCTCAGTTATCCCGCAAGTCACCAGCAGGGGTCGAACCGCTTCCAGCTCTCGTCCGCTACGAGACTCTGCGTGATAAACGGGATTACGGAGAAAGTGTTGTAACCCCTCGGCCAGAGAGCCCGGCTAGCTGATATAATAGAAACTATTAAACATTACGAACTAAAATATTATATAGAACTAAGAAACTGGAAGTTTGTGAATAAAGTGTGCTCTATGGATCTGTGCGAGCTGCCGACTGCCGGGAAGAGCATCCCACAGACTGTGAGAGAGGCAGCGGGTTGATCGCGGCATATCGGAATCGATGAATCCAATACATGTCTTTGTTTAATGTAAATTTTAATTGCCATATAAAATATCGCTCCTGAATCAGCATAGCTTCATCGCTAAACTTGCTCGAATTGTGCTTGAAAAACAGATTTTCTGCGAAGATGTGACTTTGTGAATTGGAAACCCACGGGCCATTACGGCCGCCGCATATTGATTGCGCCACACTTTTCAACACACAAAACGTGCTATTTGACCTACTAAAGTTAAAGAGAACACAAGTTTAAAGATTATTAATAATTTATTTGTATACTTGTACTATTTTGTAATCATTTAACATGACGGAACATATTTTTGAAGTCAGTTTTCATATGACCGTTTGAGACCATCTGAGCATCTCATATGCATTCCTGCTGGTGGAGGTAATAGAGGTAATGGACACACTGGAGAGTTCGACTTACGGGTGAATATATAATATAGCATCACAAATCGCAACTAGCCTCACCTTCACAAAATTGTGAATATCTTCACTTACAAGTGACATACAGGCATAATTGAGGTACCATTAGATTTTGAATTTCAAGGCCTATTTACTGCCGTGCTCTCATTTGTAAATTATAAAATTATTTAAATTGATGATGGATGGGGATGGGATGGGACTCGCTAACTTTAGTAACTAATAATATATTGATAACGGGTAATATGTTAACAATAAAGCAATACTACCTCTATATTTCTATTCATCTTTATTGTCCAGACAGAAACTGCAGGGTGTTGGCATTAGCAATGAATGAACGTGTTAGGGGCAGCAGGGCCACTGTTTATGTTGTGATCTTCTCTTTTTCTGTCACTCGCCTGCTGCCATTTTTGTGTCATCAGGGGAGATCACTCTGACACAAGGAGTACCAAGGGCATGTGACGGAAACGTTATGATAACTATCACACTGTATATCATAATAAATAATATAAAATAACACAAAGTAATGCTGCTTTACGAAACATACAGTACGCTGCGGCGACTAGCCTTCATCAGCATATATATATCTTATATATAAAAGGCAATCTCCGTCTGTATGTATGTATGTCCTTTATGCATTCGCGAACGGTCCATCCGATTGAGATGAAATTTTCTACACGTCTTCCTCTCATTCCCGCGCTGCCAACTGTCATATTTTTTTAGTGTGAAATCGGCTCCTTACTTAATATTATTTAATATTCCATTTTTCATTATAATTTCAATATAGCGAGGGGACTTAACTCTAGAAAAGTTATTTCAAAGGGCATAACTTTTAATAACATCGCTACATAACTTATAGTCATATTGTTGCATCGTTTTCAAAGATTTATACTCTTTGTCTACAGTTATGTACCGGCATATGAGTTATAATAAATAATGATAAATCTTTAAGGCATTTTCAAAGTTTTCATAAAAATAATGCATAATGCATAACATTGTAACTCATCTTTTTATGCTTAAGAAGTTATCTACAGTCATGTTGGTGATTAGAAACAGTTTTCATTAAAAATAATGGATGGTGTGTGGAAGGACATTCTTTTAAGTTACTTTTTTTTTTGTTGTATGAATTTAATGAGACACTACCCGCCAGGAGCTGGGCAAAGCCACGCCGGGTCAGATAGATAGACAGACCCACATTTTCGCTGCAGTTATCTACAGGCATATGCGTTATAATCCTCCTCCTCCTCTCCCCTCCTCCTCCTCCTACCCTCTCCTTCCTCCTCCTCCCTCCTCCTCCCTCTTCCTCCTCCTACCTCCTCCATCCTCCTAATCACTCCTCTTCCTTCCTCCTCCCTTCTCCTCCTCTCTCCTCCTACCCTCTCCTCCTCCTCCCTCCTCCTCCTACGTCCTCCCCCTCATCCCTCCTCCTCCATCCTCCCCCTTCTCCCTCCTCCCCCTCCCCTCCTCCCTCCTCCTCATCCCTCCTCCTCCCTTCTCCTCCCTCCTCATCCTCTCTCCTCCTCCCTCCTCCTCCTCCCTCTACCTCCTCCTCCCTCCACATCCCTCCTCCTCCTCCCTCTTCCTCCTCCTCCCTCCTCATCCTCCCTCCTCCTCCTCCCTCCTCCTTCTCCCTCTTCCTCCTCCCTCCTACTCCCTCCTCCTTCTCCCTCCGCCTCCTCCCTCCTCCTCCTCCTCCTCCTCCATCTCCGTCCTCCCTCTCCTCCTCCCTCTTCCTCCCTCCTCCTCCTCCCCCTCCTCCTCCTGCGTTCTTCTCCACCCTCCTTCTCCCTACTCCTCCTCCCTCTTCCTCCTCCCTCTTCCTCCTCCCCCCTCCTCCTCTTCCCTACTCCTCGTCCCCCTCCTCGTCCCCCTCCTCCTCCCTCCTCCTCCTTCCTCCTCCTCCCTCCTCCTCACTCCTTTTCTCCTCCTCCTCCCTCCTCCTCCTCTCTCCTCCTCCTAATCCCCCCTCCTCCCTCCTATTCCTCCCTACTCCTCCTCCTCCTCGTTCCTCCTCCTCCTCTCTCCGCCTATCTCTTCCTACCTCCTCCTCCCTCCTCCTCCCTCCTCCACCTCCTTCTTCCTCCTCCCAGCTCCTACTCCTCCTTTTTCTTCTTCTTCTGCTGCTGCTGCCGCCGCTCCATTTACCCAAGTTAATTGTTGGGGAAGATGTAAAGATCTTTCACGTGCTCTTTCTAATGCTTTTTGTAAGTTGGTCTTCGTTTATCTAAGGTTGTTCTAACTGCAACCAATAAATGATTAGACAGACAGGCAGACAGACAGACAGACAGAGAGGGAGGGACAGACAGACAGACAGTCGGGAACGGGAACTTATATGACTACTTATATGAATTAAATGAGATGCTCCCCACCAGGGGCTGGACGAAGCCGGGCCGGATCAGACAGACAGACAGATAGACAGACAGACAGACAGATAGATAGTCGGGAACGGGAACGGGAGCTTATATGACTACTTATATGAATTAAATGAGATGCTCCCCACCAGGGACTGGGCGATGCCGGGCTGTGTCAGCTAGTATATATATATATATATATATATATATATATATATATATATATATATATATATATATATATATATATATATATATATATATATATATTCGACATGTAACAATACTTGGTATAAATAAGAACACATATTGCAACATTACATGAATTCCAACATACACATAGAAAATATGAAACCAAGAATCAAAATCATTGCACTCGGGACATTTCAACATGAGCTCAGTCCCTGCTTCATTAGCCAACGCAGACTTCCCATGCTGATGGTACCAGTGAAAGGTTGATTGAACCTCCGCCTGCATGTTATAAGGGGTGCAGAGTCGTCACGACCCTCTGCATATATTCACTGTAGGTGATTTCACAGCAGACTGCCTTGCGTTGGTTTCCATACAAGGTATTAGTATTAGATCATTCAGAAAGTAATAGCAAACTAATGAATGTACACTTGTCAAGAAATCACAAACAGCGAAAACAACAAACGCTGGGGTTGACTGCCACGTCGTATAAAGGATATGGAACAAACTTTTTTTTAAAACTGTAAACTGACGTCCAAAACAAAGAAAAAACAAACAATATCACGCGAATGAATATAAAGAAGATTGATTGATTGATTGATTGATTGATTGACTGATTGATTGATTTAGGAACCGACATCACAGCATTCGGGGCATTCCCAGAAGCGCTCCGTCCCCATCCTCAGCAACCCCGAAGAGCTCCAACACTAATAGTACCAGTAGCAATCTGATTATATGCCCGTCTCGTCTTTCCTCTGAGCGTCGATCGTCGGCCTGATCCCCTCGTCACCCCTCGCTGTCGCATTATTGCCAGACCATGGTGATCCATTTGCTCCTTCGAGGTGTACACGTGCTCCCACAAGGCTGCAACCACGTCTGCCTTATTATGCATCAATACTCCACCAAGTTCTGCAGAGCCAGCCAATCTGTCCGCCTGTTCATTCCCCAGCACACCAGCATGCCCCGGAGAAAAGATCCAGACGATGCTTGTCACCCGTGACTTCCGAAGCGAAGCAAGCCACTCTGCACGAAGCTTGCCTGTCCTCGCCCTACTCAGCATGCTTTCTGAGTCAGTTACTATAAAGAAGAAGAAGGGTAACTGATCCCTGTTCACATAATGAGAACTATTGCGTCTCTCGCGATACCCCATATTTATATCAATCTGCACTCGTTTAGCGATGAGATCTATATCACGCCTGTCGTTTTGCTTCCCCAAAATCGTATTGCCCATAGGTACAGTGTGATGGCGAAGTTAATTGGAAATTCCACTGGTAATACCATGAGCACGGTCGGTTGCGTGTACGACACCTGGTCTCGTCTCTTGCCAAAATGAAGGAAAGATTGGCCATGTACTTCTCTTTACTCTTGGGCTTCAAAATGAAGGAAAGATTGGCCATGTATTTCTCTTTACTCTCGGGCTTCAAAATGAAGGAAAGATTGGCCATGTATTTCTCTTTACTTTCGTCTCTTGCCAAAATGAAGGAAAGATTGGCCATGTATTTCTCTTTACTTTCGTCTCTTGCCAAAATGAAGGAAAGATTGGCCATGTATTTCTATTTACTCTCGGGCTTCAAAATGAAGGAAAGATTGGCTATGTATTTCTCTTTACTCTCGGGCTTCAAAATGAAGGAAAGATTGGCCATGTATTTCTCTTTACTCTCGTCTCTTGCCAAAATGAAGGAAAGATTGGCCATGTATTTCTCTTTACTCTCGGGCTTCAAAATGAAGGAAAGATTGGCCATGTATTTCTCTTTTCAGAAAGCAATGACAAACAACTGAACGTAAACTTACCAAGATGTCAACAACTTAACTGACAGGCATCAACGGGTACTTCTCACACACCCATACAAGACAACTTGCAAGTCGTGTGGGAGGCAAAATGCATGGTCCATTTTATTGCCGTTGGCTCGCTTACAAGCGGTAAACAGTCGCTAATGCAATACACAATATACAGCCACAGAATTATCTAACACAAACTGCTAACCCTATGCTAGTTCTATCTATTAGTGAACACAAAACTCCTAACGCTATTCTAAACGATGTGAACGCCTCAAGTCCAGTCTCCCGTCTACCTAACCTCTCTCCCGTGGTTACACACCACGCGGGGTGACCTTCACCTTCGTGCGTGTTACCTCACATCGCACTCTGCTGGCAAACGTGGCCTGTTGAGTGTCTACTCAACTGTGCTATGGCTTCACGAGGTGTGGTACTATCGAGTCTTTGACACACACCCACCCCTCTTGTGTTGCGTCATCAACTTTCACTCATTGGTTGTGACGCAAGAGGTTCCTAAACAAAAAATTAGTGTCTCTAATTTTTGTCAAAGACTCTAGATAACCTGGCTTTGGGCATTCCAATGAACTATTAATAACTATTGTCACAATGTAGCAAAGCCTTACTTGGCTACTGGCAATCGCCACAAACTTGACTGGTTGGCGTGAGCCCCTTCTCACATGCTATATTATATTTATCAGAGGTATGTCTGAACCGGACCGTTGTCTTATAAGACCTGCCCTCACATAGTAAATTAACTTACTACCCATACAAAGTTGACTTTCTTAGGGTCAACACATGAATTATTTCATGTCCCCCATATAATATTTAACAACCATTCTACAAGAGTGTGTGCGACAGGCTTTACCTCCTTCGCTTCCGCGCGTAAGACTTTATTTCACTGTTAATTTAGTTCTTCGTTGTCCATTATGTCCCCTGGCCCCATAGTTATCTGTCTTTGATTTACAAATAGTGTATGCAATTTATATGTTTGTTTTTCTGTTTGTTTGTGTGTTTGGATGTAATAAATCTACTAATCTAATTTCTATCCTCTATTTATAAATTCTATGTGTATGTATGTTAGTTTTTTGAGTGTCATAATTTGGTTCAATGTGGCCACAAACAGGTGTATAACACTAATTCGTGACTACATTCACTTGTCATGAAACCCAAAATACTGTAATCTAAGTTCTAAACTATATTACAGACAACACATTCACACTAACACAATTTCACTAACGAAAACTTTACATTCTAACATACCATTCTAATTCTATAACTAAGTATTTAATGTGTTACCTAAATTTATTAAATTTGTTATGTTAATTATATGATATGATTATATTACTTCTTATTTTTTTCCTAATCTAAGTGATGTAATCTAACTATTTAAATGCAATTGTTGTGATGTGAGTTATGTACCTTAATTAAATGGATTATGTGACCACAATTTATGTACTTTTCTAAATACTATGCTAAATAATGTTTTTAAATGCACAAAGGAATTATATGAGTGATGTTCTTAATCTAACTGGTGTAAATGCTGTATGTTACCTTATCTACTCTTTTTAATCTATTATGATGTAAAATGATGATACTAATAAATGGTAATATTTGAAAGATGGTATGGTTTCATTAAGATGGAATAAACTAACTACAATGAAACTAAGTGAAATATAACAATCTAAATGGTACTATTCATATCATAAATTTAATTTAACTTGTAATAAACTATTCTTATGTCTAAACTAATATTCTAATCTAATTTTAATGGGTTAATTACTGTACTAACTACATTATTAAAATAAATGAGAACTGTTATAGTTCCTAACCTACATCTAATTTATCACTATCTTAAAATATTATATTACATATCACAATAAGTTTATATACATAGTATTTGGTTTACACAGGTTAGTAGTTGCCTTCATGTATGTGCAATGGTTGTATAGGCATAATATAACCACACACTTTGCCTGGGTATCTGAAATACATTACACAGTCATCTTAATGTTCTCTCGGTAGTGCACGTGTAGAGTTCGCTGGTGTTGTAGCTCTGTCTTTTCGTGTCTGTAATTAAGCACTGTTCTGACACTGTTTTCTGCGGTTCATATATATGATACACCGGAATGGAGCTTAGTTGGAAATGAGCTGTCCTAGTTCACACGGTGGTATCTAAGTATAGCAGCACAGTTCTTAATCTGATGTCCACGGACACATGATAGTTCATTGTTTTGGTACATGACTACACCAACAATGTGGATATGTATGTAAGCTATTTTAGATCTTATATTATCAGATATTCATGTACCAACCATCAGTCTACATTTAACTGTTGGATTTCAGGTATTTTTACCCCAGATGGTAAAACTAGTGACCACCTGAATATCCGGTCATTTTGATGCACACCACTATGTATGACCGTGATCAGGGAGTTGTCGGTCTGGACAAAGCAGTGAACATCCGTCAGAACTCGATGGAGCCTTCTCACCGTATAGATGAAGCCTAGGGTTGCAACTGTGATATGGAATCTTTGGACTCAGCATGTGTGATCTTACTGCTCACGTAGCAAAGCGGATGGAAGATGCCCTAAAAAAAAAATTGGCCTAGTACTGCAGTGATGGAGATTCTGCTGGCATATGACCTAAGATAATAAATGAGCTTAGGATTAGGCAAGCGGAGGGATTGGAATATTTACAAAAAAGGATCTTCAATTTTGACAATGCAGGAATTAATAATGCATCTTTCACATTTCATTTCCAGAAGATTTTAAGACATTGGAAAATATATTTGTAATTTCTGAGTAATTTACTAATCCCAAAAGGTTTCTGACCTGTTTCTTTCTGTTAGACATGGTCAGATTCATAATTTTGGTACTACTTTTCAGGTCAGTCTACAGTTGGACTTGAGAAATGACATGACCCAAAAATGAATTTATTTTAGGCATAATTTGACTTTGCTGGTTTGACAGTGAGACCGAAGCGTCGCACTCTGTCAAAGGCATGTCTCAGTTTCAGTAGGTGTATTGTCCAGTCATCAGTATTCTGATTTATTCATGTGTATTCTATAAGTTCACTACATGTATGCCCCTCGTCGGATTAGCCAGTCTCACTAACTAGTGTAGTTGCGTTGTGTATGTCTGTTGTCTGATCACTTGGTGTTGGTGCAATCTGTTCGTCTGTCACTACCTCTGTCTCTTGTCTTGAAAAGTGAGGTTTCCGCATGTTGACATGGAATATCTCTAAGTGTCTGTTTATCGATATTTCATAGTCAACACGTACCATGGTTATGTGCTACTTTGAATGGTCCTTGCCATTTCGTTTGTATGGAAGTAGCCTAAATCTGTCTTGATCAAGTTCCAGATTACTTGTTTTCGCACATTTGTTTGTGTGCTTGTGGTAGAACTGACCCTTCCTCTATCAAATGGCTTGGGTGCCAGTGTAAAGGGTTGTATTTCAGCTGTAGGATGTTTACCCTTCAACTTTTGTATCAATTGATGACAGCCATTACCAGCAAATAGATCATGACAAAATAATTTGTTATTGAAAAAACTTGGCCTGGCATTGCTGTATGCACGATGACCCGCACATGGTGTTTTGTGTGCATTGTTTAGCACACCTAACTGATGTTGTTCAAGTAACACCTGTTCATGGTTACTAGTAATATGACATGTAGTTGAAATGCCATTATTACGTCTAACGAACCAAGATGCATTCTTGGTCATTTTGGCTTTGCCTCTTGACAATTTTAAGTATGGAGACACATTAAAATCAGATTTCTGCTGGTGTATAAGTTTTTGTGTGTTTTTGTCATCTGTGCTGGTTGGAAAAAGCATTAGTAGTGCCTCATTTTGCAATGGGTCATGATGTTTTGAAGTGTCAACTCTGGTTGTTGCCTTAGCTGCATTTAATTTCTCCCATGCAACTATTTCTTCACTAGTACATTGTTTCAGTTGAGGTAAGCACCCCAAAATTAAATCTGTACAAGGGTTGTTAAGTATTGCACAAGTAAAGGTACCGGAAAGAAAAGGAGAATCAATACGGGCTTTTGCCAAAGGGTAAATTTCAACGTTACCCGAAAAGGTTCGGCATTTCACAGTGTCACCTGTGTAATCACCCGGACTCGCTAGTTCTTTTCGAAGACCAATAAGGGTGCTGCCGCTATCCAGCAAACATTGGCATGGTACATCATTGACCATTGCATTGTGGAACACCAACTTGCCTCTGGAGGCTAATGCTGCATTCACACTCTCAGATGAGCGTGGTACTGTATGTCCACATTCTAGTCTTCCGTCTGCATGGAATTGGTGACATCGTTCACAGCCGTCAAAGCTTAACATATCGCTAGCAGCACACACATCCTCTGCTTGGTTAGTTGGTAAGTCACTTTCAATCTCACACTCATTCTCACTACCACTATCTGAAGAGGTGTCAATCAACATAGCGTTGTTAGCTTTCAAACGTTGGCGGCCAAGGCACTTATTAGAATAATGGCCATAAGAGGAACAAAAAAAAACATTTGATTGCACGCCTGTATGCAGACCGTTTGCTTTGCTGCTTCTTGATCACATTTTCAAGATGCGCCGGATAATTCGGCGATTTGTCGCACATAGCATAAGTGTCGTGCATTAGTTGACAGTACATGCATATGGAAACTTTTCTGTCTTTCTTATCATACTTCTGAAAAGGTTTTCTGTTACCCTGATAGTTTTTTGATTGGTCTTTGACAAAGGAAACTATCTCAGAGTCACTTGAGGTCTTAAAAATCTCTCTGTTAGAAGAAAAATATGCTGAGCCTTTTTTTTCGAACTGCTCGATGTTTTCAATGTCTGACTGCTGCAAAAACTTAGCAAAAGGAGAAGGTATAGTAGATATACACTTGTCCATAGCTATTAGGTTTTTTAATCTATCAAAGTCTTTTCCTATGTTAGCTGCTTTAAGCCACCTGTTTAGTACACTCTGCACATTTGAAAAATAATCTATAAAAGTTTCACTAGGTTTAGGTTTTAAATTTGAGAACTGAACCTGATACCCAGGGGCATCAAGTAAAAAGTGCTGCATAATCCTATCATGGATGTATTGATAGCTAGATCTAAGTTCAATAGGAATAGACTCTATTACTTTAAGGGGCTCACCACTTAGATTCTTCATGTAAATCGGAGCCCACATATCTAAAGGAACTTGGTGATATTTAAATTGATACTCTACATTCTCTGTCCAGGCAGATATGGAGTCCTCTTTACAATATGGTTTGATAATATTTTTGTATTTGTTGAACTTATTTTCCTCTTGTTGACTTCTTAGTTTAGTGGCAGAGATCTCTGCGTGTGAGTCTACATCCATGCTTTTCATCTTTAATTGTGTCTCTGATTCTACCTGAATTTGTTTTTCTTTAACTCTTGCCATTTCATCTATCTCTTTTTGCTTTAGATCTAATTCCTTTTGTTTTAATTCTTTCTCTTGATCTAATTGTTTTTGTTTCATCTCCTTATCATGTTCTCTTTCTCGTGCGCGTTCGTCCCTCTCCGCATTCTCTTTTCGTGTTTGTTCCTCTTTTGTTTCTTTAAATTTCTGATCAGCATATTGTTGTAGTTCTTTTCCTGTTAATTCCAGTTCTTTGCCTGCTTTTATGAAATCTGATAAAGTTGCCATCTTACTTTAGTACTTGGCTAACAGTGATAGGCAATGATGACTTTAATCAGTTATTTATCTTTGATATGTTATGTTTGTTCTTATCTGATCACTATCAGTTGTGCTTTCTGTTTATACCCTGCCCAGATTTATCTTGCAGAAAAACAGAGTATACAAATATGTCAACGCGTTACAAGCTGAACAAGAGATGCACTATTAATCAAATTGCATGACAAAATATATAAGTGTACTCAGCTTAATGTGGGAACGAAGCTCCTTTGACACAGGTCACCTTGTTTGGTACACTGGGGTGGCGACACGTTTCGTACGTAGCACACGGTATTTGGCCCACAGGTGTATGTGCACAGCTGTTGTTTGCCCTCTGATATATAGGGCAGCAGTAAACACGCCTACTAAACGATATGATTTACTCGACAACTAAGGACAATGACTTAGACAATGACAGACTTACGAACACCTAGAATATGATTAATTAATTTTAATGTCAATGTCCTGTCTTTGTTTTAAACAATAATTGCCTTTCGTTACTAACCTAGTTAATTTCTGTAAACGTTGTGCAGCTAAGTATCAGATGCTTAGCCCGAAAATAGTTCCATCGTGACGATAAGCAAAGAGAAAATAGACCCAAAAATGAATAAATGCTTGTAAAGAAATCAAAATAACATAATAATGTGTCAACAAATAAATATATTCATTTAGTAACTTAAATAAGTAAATAATAAACAATATACAGCACAGATTCAGGCGGGCCGCCGCTAAGCGATTTTGTAAACACTCGACTGCTTTATGCTAATGACGCAGAACAACTGTCTGTCAATCACTTTACGTCATCGCGCAGCGCTATTTTTAGATCTCAAAAATCAATATTGTCGGCTGCCTGTGTATTCCTGCGCCGTGAATCATGTTTGGTGCTTATTCAAGAATAAATTGGTAAATATATGAATAAATATAAGAAAATAAGAATATTAATACTTACAGCTTCGAAGAATACATGATTTCATTGAATAAATATATCATAAACACAATTAAACACTATTTTGTCACGATAGGCATATTTCTAGCTCGCAAATTCTCCTGTCTGCACAAATTATCGTTACTACAAAAATGAAACCCTAGTCTCGAGCCCGTGGATGAGTGGATTAGCTTGAACTTTTCGTTCAAGCTTCACTTTTTGACACCACAATTACCCTTTTACTGTGGGTATTAGCTTGGCGCTTTCGTCCAAGCACCACTTTCTGACACCACAATTACCCTGGCCTGTCAACAACTTAACTGACAGGCATCAACGGGTACTTCTCACACACCCATACAAGACAACTTGCAAGTCGTGTGGGAGGCAAAATGCATGGTCCATTTTATTGCCGTTGGCTCGCTTACAAGCGGTAAACAGTCGCTAATGCAATACACAATATACAGCCACAGAATTATCTAACACAAACTGCTAACCCTATGCTAGTTCTATCTATTAGTGAACACAAAACTCCTAACGCTATTCTAAACGATGTGAACGCCTCAAGTCCAGTCTCCCGTCTACCTAACCTCTCTCCCGTGGTTACACACCACGCGGGGTGACCTTCACCTTCGTGCGTGTTACCTCACATCGCACTCTGCTGGCAAACGTGGCCTGTTGAGTGTCTACTCAACTGTGCTATGGCTTCACGAGGTGTGGTACTATCGAGTCTTTGACACAAGAGATAACAAACAGCCAAAAAAAAAAAAAAAAAAAAAACGCTGGAGTTGACTGCTACGTCATGTAAAGGATATGCAACTGACTAACTTAACTGAAATATTAAATATAACATGTTGTGCTATATGGCAGTTTGTCATGGTATGTGAAATCATACACTAGGAAACGTCCTGTCATCTGATACAAGCTACCAGCCTCTCTTTCTCTCTACCTTTCTCTACCTCTCTTTCTATCTCTATCTCTCTGTCTCTCCCCTCACTTTCCCTTCCATTTCAGCCAGGTCCACTTGTACTATCTTTCGCACTAGAACCTCGGACGTCTTCTCTATGTCGCCAGGAACTGGGAGTAATCTTTGACCACTATACTAATTCCTAGAAAAGCCTGAACCGCTGACTTGTCCCCATAGTCGCCGAGTTTCTAGGTCAAACACATAAGCTAACATTACAGCTCACATTATTCAAGTGTTGTATACGTTATAGAACTTCAGAAATGCCTTATTTTTATCTGTTGGCAACAGAATAACATCTTTTTTTTTTTTTTTTTTTTTTTTTTTTTAAAATACAAGCCCTTAATAGTTACATTCAGGTACATGTGCCTTTTAAAGGACGTCGAAATCAACACCATCATTGTTTGTGATTTTCTGGGCAATTTTACGTCCAGTACTCTGCCAATGCCGGTCTCTCTGGCTGTGGGGTTACAACACTTTCTCTCTGTAATCCCGTTTATCACGCAGAGTCTCGTAGCGGAGCGAGAGCTGAGGCGGTTCGAACCCCGCTGGTGACTTGCGGGATACTGAGCCGGCCGCTCAGAAAGCAATGGCAAACTACTGAGCGTAATCTTGCCAAGAGATCAACATACAGCTGAAAGATGCTGGTGTTGACAGCTAAGTCCTGTAAAGGATATGCTAATTAAAAAAAAAAAAAAAAAACTCTGCCAATGCTTTAGGAATAGCCGATGCTCACGCTGTTGTGAAAATGAACGCAAAGCTGTCTGCTTCCAAACCACCTGCGGCTGATCTCGAACTTCCCACGTCGAGATAAATATGAAACTGCGTTCACGAAGCCTAAGTCACTGATGCTTACATATAGGCCAATAGAGATGAACGGAGAACTTTCATAAAGAAACAAAAATACACGAATGAGACAAGAAAAGATAACAAAGAATAGAATGATTTGATATGTGCTGGCTGGGGGACTTTGCCTTGGAAAATAACTAGAACAAAAAAGAAGAAAAGGAGGAGGAAGAAGAAGAAGAAGAAGAAGAAGAAGAAGAAGAAGAAGCTATCATCATATGCCATGCCGATTAGCGTGAACATCAACAACCTACTGGCACCTTGCCGTCTTAACAGACAATATAGGAAGGCCCCGGCTTACGTCGGAATTACGCTCTTGGAAAACGCCACTTTAAGTGAAACGACATATAGGGAAACACTATTTCCCATAGAATTAAATGAAATACAATGTATTATGTAATGTTTATTTTGATGATTGTTGATGTTTACTGGCTAAATAGAGGAGGGTTGGAGGGCGAGTGGTAGAATTATTGGGACGTAGAGGTATTAAAACCACGACCCGCTCATAAACTATCATCGGCACTACTAGTACTGCTCTCACCCGCTTCCTTAGCTAGATCTTCATAGAGAGACTTTTCTTTCTCTTGGATAGCCATCTTGCTCACAGACATATTCCGTTGGCAAAATGGCGACGTTAACGCAGCATAGCAACACAAGTGACGACGTTATAGCGGAACATAGCGACGTAACGTGAAGTTATGTCCCATTGTGACAAATATGTTATAGCGAAACGACGTAAACCGAAGCGATGTATAGCGGGGCCTTCCTGAATACTGCAGTGTGATAGGATCCACTGTATTACCACTTTTTTTATTTTATTTCTAAGATAGTCCATGGAATGCTGCTCTTAGGTCTGCTAGTTCTGTACTGTTTTTACTCTTCAGTATTGAGTCAGCCGACTTTGCATCTGTGAAGATAGCTATTTGCTTCTACTTATTTTCCTCCATCAAGAGCATTTCTGCTGCAGTTTTCAAAGCCTCTACCTCTGCTTTGAAGTTACTTGAACATTTTCCAGTTGCCACTGACTGTGTTGTTTTTTTTTTTTCATTTCATTTTTTAAATTTAGAAGAATTCCCCCTCCTTCATTTTCTATTGCATTTTTGGCTAATCCTTCTGCATAGGCATGGGTCCAATTGCTACTTGGGTGATGTTCTTTTCCGTAGTTTAGGGCTACTTTTCTTCTTTCTGTTTTATTCTGAGTGTTCTTTTTCTTTCATCTCAGGCAGTTGCTGCTATCTCGAAGTTGGGAACTTGTGTGCATTGTAAATGGATATGACTGTTGATATGTTATGTATAGGATCTGCACTAATCTTTCGTTTTGCAGTTTCTACAAAGTTGCTACGCTTCAGTCTCCCCTTTCCGAAACCTTTAAATCTTTCATACATGGGGTCGTCTGTCAATCTATTAAAAATTTCTAGCCTGTTGCTGGGCTCTATTATCTCTTCTATCATGCATTGGTTGTAAACAAGTGATATTTTCTAGTTCGTTAATAGGCGTTGTCTTCAGGCTTCCAGTTATGATCCGTATTCCTTAATTTTAGACTATACTTACTTGTGAAAGTTTGACTTAGCTGCTGTTCCCCAAGCTGCGATGTCATATTCCATTACTGGCCACACCAGTCCAGTGTATAACTTCTTGAGAACTTTCTCATTTGCTCCCCACGTTGTACCAGAAAGCTTTTTCATGATTGCCATTCTTTGCCTTGCTCTTGTTCGATTTTTCTCAACCTGTTTTTCGATGTCAGGCGATGATCAAAGGTGACCCCTAGATAATTTGGATTTTCTCCATGGCACAATATTGTTCCATTCAATACCAGCTTAGGTTGCTGAGTTTTATTTGAGAGGGAGAACACTGTGCATGTTGTTTTTTCCTCACTTATCTTCACTAGCCGTGATTTTGACCAGTCCCCTAACACTAATAAGGCTTGCTTTATTCTGCTGTTAGAATATATTCTTCAGATGTCCATATGGCTAGGTCATCTGCAAAGGAGGATGTGTGTACTCTGGCTGAAAAATTTTCCGTGATGTCATTTATATATGCTAGGAATAATGTTGGTGAAAGAACTCCTCCTTGGGGGACATCTTGCTCCAACAGCATCTTTTTGCTGGTTTGTCCTTCTACTTTTGTCCTGGCAGTTCTGTTCGAAAGGTAGTGGGTGATTCATTTGTAAATTTTTCCACAAACATGCATTTTTTTGCGGTTTTACTTTCAGTCCTTCCATCCACACTCCATCAAATGCTTTTTCTAAATCTATCCAGACCGCTAGTTTGTGCTTTTTCTCTTGGAAGGCATCCTATATTTCCTGAGCTATATAGGTTATTTGATCTTCAATTTATCTGTACTTTCTGAATCCTGATTGGTGTGTTGTTAAGAGGTGGTTTTCTTCCAGATGCCATGTTAGCCTGCCATTGATTATGCGTTCCATTAATTTTCCTACACATCTAATTAGACTGATAGGTCGATAGCCATTTGGTTCTTCCGGGTCTTTTCCTTTCTTTGGGACTTGTATTAGTATAGCTTTCTTCCATGCCTGTGGGACTTCACGGGATTAGCACCATACTGATTCATTTTAATCTGTGGCATCATGGTTTAAGTTATGTTGCACTGCTTTGTCAAGCCTGTGGCTCAGTACATCAGATTTCGACATACATGTTTCGGGTGTGCTCTCCCTAGCCTTTGAGTGTTCCAAGTCAACCTACAAGGCAGCAGGTGTGTGTCTCTCTTGGAGTGGTTCTTCTCCCTTGACCTATCCGACATGGGAAATCCTACCAGTAGCTGTACTACCGTCAGCATAGCTCTTGGGGGTCATTGGAACACGCAAGCCTCTCTACCACGACAAGGTGAGTCACGGCAGAGGGGTTTATTTAATCTTATACACACTTTCACACACACACGCACACACAATCACACACAATCACACACACACAGACACACACTTAACTAGGATGGGTAGAACCGTTTTCGCTGGATCCCACACACAACTGTATCCAGGTCAGGTTATATTTTGCGAGTCGCGTATTTTATAGACTCACCTGCCGACCTGGTGATGATGTGTTTGAATAACCTCGAGTCGGATCTTAGAATTTGACTTGGGCTTCCATTGCATGAAATGTCTTTGGAAGTAAAAGCAACCCTTGGAAACTGACCTCATATTCCACGGATTGCCATTAGGTCTATACAAGCATGGTACTAGCACCAACTGACCTCATATTCCATGGATTGCCATTTGGTCTATACAATCATGCTACTAGCACCAACTGCATCTAAAGGCGGACAAACGAGTCGTTTCCTTTAATTACCTAAGATTATTTTCTTTTATAGTACTGTCGGGCCAATACTGCCAGAACCTGTTTTACAGGAAACATTTATATCTGGAATGGGTAGAACCTGTTTTACAGGACTTCACACACACTTGTATCGAGCCTTCACTATATTGTCTTTTACTGTAATGTCTGACCGTCGAGATAGCGAGACGGGGTCAGAACTGGTAGAACCTGTCTTACGGGACACAGTTGTGGACAGGACGTGTAGAACCTGTTTTATTCAACGCAGTTGTGCCCAGGGCGCGTATAACCCGTTCTACTGGACTCCACACACAACTGTATCCAGTCAGGACTACATATTTTTGTATTATTATTATTATTATTATTATTATTATTATTAGTAGTAGTAGTAGTAGTAGTAGTAGTAGTAGTAGTAGTAGTAGTAGTAGTAGTAGTAGTAGTAGTAGTAGTAGTAGTAGTAGTAGTAGTATAGGGTGTATTTTTAATGACTGTGCAGTGTTTGAAAATATTGCCGGTCCAAGTTTTGTATTCATCCTCTGTAAAGTTCATGCTACATAATAGGTAAATACAAAACTTGGACGGGCAATATTTTCAAACATTGCACAGTCATCAAAAATACACCCTATGTCGCTGAGGTCGTAATACCTGGACAAGGACTGGTCATGTGTGCGATTTGGCAGCAGAACGCCTGACGTTGGTTTTTACTGAAAATGGTATGGGTGCCGTCGTTCAGAAAGCAGTCGCAAACTATAGTCTGTCCAGAAAAGAATGCCTTCATTCATGATCAATTATTTTGAAAACTGTCTGTTGCATCGTTATGAAATTTTTCCTGCCGTCTTATATTTACCCCCACCCAAGGAATATGTCTTTGATAGGTACAAAAGCAACTTAAATCATGGAAAGCGGCGACATTTCTTTGATGTACTGGTGAAAAACTAGTGATTTCTCGCTAATAAACTTGTTTTACAGTAATGCCAATGCCCCCGCCAGTTCTGATGACAAACACAAGGCGTATCCAGATTCGTATGGGAGTGTGTGCAATGTCTACTCTGCTGAGACGGAACATGATTACCTGTTTTGCACGACGAATATAGCTGTGAATGTCTCTGTTGTGGGCTTCCTTCTTAATGGTCAAGATGTTGGTCCTCTTTTCATTGAAGTTTATAGAATGATTCGTATGTTCGTGTGTTGTCCCCTCATTTGACAACGTGTTTCTTCTCACGTTTCTTGTTATGCCACAATATGTCAGTTCCCACCGCAATATTACTCTTCGGTTGGTATTCGATGCGTCTAGAGCTTTTTGTTTTTTCATTGTCAGTTGTTTGTGACCGTTGAGGGCTTACGGAATTGAAAATTCATCACTGTGAAATACAAACTGTTGCCATTAACAAGTTGTATTGTTTATGCCGATGCTGTAATGTTTAGGGCCTGTAATTCTTCTGAATATGTGGAGCAAAATATCCCAGTAGGTGTGCATGTGGATTAATGTCTGCGATCTGCCCAGACCTTAATCGGTGTCGGACGATTCCAGTAGGTTGATGACTGCTATCGGTTGCATAAAATTCAATCCATCCTTTCTCCAATAGTCATCTTCCTCTTTCAACACATGGTCCTCACATTTTTTTCCAGCAACTTTTATCAATTTTTAATAGCGCGGTCTGAGTTAGTATCTTGACGTCTGACAATTTGAATAGATTGATTGATTGATTGATTTAGAAACCGACATCACAGCATTCGGGTCATTCCCAGAAGCGCCCCGTCCTCATCCTCAGCAGCCAGCGAAGAGTTCCAACACCAATAATTCCAGTAGCAACCTGACCATATGTCCGTCTCGCCTTTCCTCTAAGCGTCGAGCCTCGGCCAGATCCCCTCGTCACTCCTCGCTGCCTCATTCTTGCCAAACTATGGTGATCCATTTGCTCCTCCGAGGTGTACACGTGCTCCCACAAGGCCGCAACCACGTCTTCCTTGTCATGCATCAATGCCGTAGGTATTTTGTCTTCTTGGGCAACTACATTGTGATATTATGCATTGTCCATAATTAGACAAGACGGTCTATCTAGGGATAGAAGCACTGTATTCTCGAGCCAATCGCTAAATACATTGCCATTCATCTAATTATGATAATCCCTATTGTCTGTGTGCTTTGATACGAACACTAGATCAGCATTGTTTAGTAAACCATTTTGAGTACTACCAGCATGGGCCATGACGAAACGCTGTCCTTTACTACTGGGCACATATCGCGTTATCTTTCCGTCCACTGATTGCCATTCCTTTTCACTTGTGTGGTGCGCATTGATCCAGGTTTCATCCAAATACACTATGTCATAATTTTATTTGCGCATTTCCCCTATTTCACGTAGGTGTCTGCTACCCGTGGCTCCTAAATGCGGTTGCTCGCAAATGATATTTCTACCTCCCTTGTACTTTCTAAACGTGAAGCCGTATTGTCGCATAAATAAACTTGAGATTCGATCAATGACAAACAAGACCCGACAGTAATCGGCAAAAACAAGTAATCCTTTGATGTACAGACTGAGAAGAATACGTCGTTAAAACTGTTTACATAGGATCGGCATTTCTAACGGGGAAGCCAAACACGTCGCGTCAGAATGTCCACATCTGGTCGGCGAATCTGTATGATGTGGATTGTTCGGAACAAATACGTCACGTTACAATGTCTACACCGGTCGGCATTTTGTTAACAAAATTGTTGCTCGAGACGAACAACGGCGTCATTTGTCTGCCACGGCGGTAGTGGGCTTTGAAGTGATAGACGGAGAGTCTGGAAAACAGGCGGGATGGATCCTCTGATGTGGGGAATTTTCTGGTTCCCGGACGGACTGGAATTTCCCCAAATGAAAGCAAATTTGACCGCGGGTTGACTCCAGTTAGTCTAGAACAGGAGGAGGAACCAGACGCTGGACTGGTAAGCGTCTGGACTTTTTGGTGACGCCACTCACAGCCCAATATAAAAAGCGTTGCAGTAAACAAGAGGAGTGAGTTGACCAGATTTCTGAAGTTGGAAAGAGCGATGCAGTATTCCGAGTTGTGTTACATAAAAGAAACTAGGGGTGTCAAAGTGTTGATAGTTATCGGCGGACATAGATCCAGTCTGTGATCGCCTAGTTTCGATTAGCAACTGGAATAGGCATATGGTGGGATATTAATCATATCTAACTTAGAGTATGATTAGGAATAGAGTACAGTACTGTGCGGTAATATAATGTATCATAGTGCGGTAATATAATGTATCATAGTGCGGTGATATAATGTATTATAAGTGTGATGATATAATGTTTATGATTAGTGATAGAATGTTCTATAAGTGCAGTGCTAGAAAGTATCATAGGAGCGTCGGCACTAGTATTCTATTGTGTGGCTTCAACTAGCTTGTGTGATATATCATTTTACTCAGGGAGTTGAGGACAATGTAGTGGAATAATAATTAGAGAGATTAAGAATGGTTGAGAGGGAGGAGAGGAATGTGAAATGGTAGGATCTTCCAGTAGGGCATCTGCTGGGTTTCTACCCGTTCCTTTATTCTTTCCTGGTGTTGCCATGTCTCAGATCATATGATGAGTTATTTGGCCATATGACAGAGATCGGATCTCTGTTATAGATCTGAGTGCTGCTATTGGCCTACACTCACCTAATTCCGGCCAGGATTGAGTTGCCCTCACCATGGTATTCTCTATTCTACAGGTTCCATTTACAGGTCCACGTATGTGTGCTATGATTTTGACCAGTGAAGCTAACACATTTTAGAAGATGATGGCTCAGAATTTGAAGACAGAAGTTGCTGAGAGGCCGCTACATTGGGCTTATACCCAAGTTGGTTTGCGGGAACCTGACTTCTGCTGAGCAGGATATGCTGATGATACTTATGTTTTAACAAGTGATAGGTGTATCACTGAACAGTCAGAACATTATATATATTCTACATATACAACACTGCTACCAGAAACAGTCATATAAATATTATACTGATACCTGGAACATTCAGATTGTGTTGTTAATATGGGGAATCTTTAAAACCAGTGACACTAGATCAAGTAAGATTTCCCCAGTAACAGTGACAATAGTGTTAGAATTTTCTAATTAACATTCGGTTAAATAACAGAGGAAATTCATAGTGTAAAACAGATTGAAGACTCTCATTAGACAGTGTTTGTCATGGGTGTCCAAGCATCCTAGTGGTTCAAGAGACAACGGAGGAAGTCTTCACGTGACCGGAGGAGCATCACCTTGGTGAGGTTGCTTGTCTGGACTGAATGGTGCTAGTGTGTTCTCAGCACAGTGATGTGAATGACTATACTCCTGAACACTGATCTGAGTCTACAGACACTTTAGAATATACGTCACACATTCTACACTTTATTATACACACACACACTTCTCCTACATATACTCTTTGCTTTAATAAATTTCTATGTGTTTATTTGTTGAAGCTAGAGTTGTCAAGTATGTTATGTTGGGGAAGAATGAGAGGGGGCATGATCCAGGGGTGAGTAAGAGTGAGAAGAAGGTGTCTTCAGATTGAGGGAGTGTTGTGGACGGAGTCTGCTGGATATCTCCAGGATAGTGATATTGAATTAAAAGAAATGTGGGTGTTGATTCTCCTCACTTCAGGGACGACACTAAAGTGGTAAAGAAGAGCAAATAACTACGACATTCATTCTTTACACACACGTCACGTATATGAAAGGACCCACATTAATGACACACCTCTGAAGATACTGCGACACCACTGAACACTCCCCGTTCTGCTAAATCTCATCATTTTCTCTCAGCTGGTTATTGAGATATGGAATTTACTGAGATATGGAATTTTATATTGGGGCGGACAAAAGTAAATGCACTATAATGAACGTAAACTTGCCAAGAGATCACGAATAGCCAAAAAATATCTAGGGTTGACTGCTACGTCCTGAAAATGATATATATGAAAGGACCCACATTAATGACACACCTCTGAAGATACTGCGACACCACTGAACACTCCCCGTTTCACTTCTCAAGGCTCTTTTCGTAAGGCCAATCCCGTGAACAACGTGAAAATTTACTATTGAACACTCATGTTTCCTCGTGAAGATGTAATACTTCTAATAATGTGCACTTCATCTCTGTCCCGTAAATTATATACCGCATATAAACAAACTTTAAAATCTGCTGTACAATCTGCAGAACAAAATTTTGTTTGTTGGGTGGACATCATGATAAGGTTATATGCTAAATCTCATCATTTTCTCTCTGCTGGTTACTGAGATATGGAATTTTATATTGGGGCAGACAAAAGTAAATGGACTATAATGAACGTAAACTTGCCAAGAGATCACGAATAGCCAAAAAATATCTGGGGTTGACTGCTACGCCCTGAAAAGGATATACAACCAAATAACTTGTCAGGTGCATATTACAGAGTTATATATTAAACGAAATGGACAAAGAAATAATACTTTGGCTGAAATAGTAAGTACATACTCGTTGATATTGTTCGATGTTCGAGAACGTTAGCGCCACGGAAGTCTTTCTCTATATAGCAACGGTTGGAATCAAATAAGGAAGGGGTGGGCAAACTTTTTGTGCATGGGCCACATTGACAAATGTAAAGCTATAGCAACGGTTGGAATCAAATAAGGAAGGGGTTGTCACAAAATAAAACCGTGTGTTTAACCGGTTGATTATTCTAGAGGATTTTTTGATTAACCGGACTATCTGCTAAGCAACAAGTGTTTCAACTTATACAGAGAAAACATTCATAGTTGTGGCTGCACGTGTTTCCAAAACAGGTCGGGCAGAAATAACAGTTGTACTTGTACATATGGTTGACGGATTGGCCACACTCGGAAGTGCGGGAGACTAATCCCGACAATCGCCGTGACAGTTTGTCAACATTTGAATGCAGATGGAGCCCGGGGGATCATAGTGGCAATCGGATGTTAGCCATCACCTGTCGGACAAAATTAAACAGTGGCAGAGGTATAGAGGAAGTGAGTGCGCTGAATCATATATCACTTTGACAAGTCATAAACATATCAGAGGGAAAACGGAAGTACTTAGCACGGAAGTAACAGTACATATGTCAATTCTTAGTTTCCGGAACATCGAGAAAATTGACGGCTGGTTATTTGCGACTGTTGTTGGGGGTATACAGGAACTCGCTGGCTTGTTTTGGGAATCTAAACAAGTGATGACAACTTTGACAAGGACTAAAGCCAGGAAAAATCGATTCTTGACAATGGATGATATGAGCAAATAACACCTGCAGGACGTCACCCATATCACGTGACCAATTTTAGGTTTTGCCATAAACCATGATTGGGAGAAAGGGAGTTGACCAAAACCGTGGATTATGATGGACGTGTTTGTGGGAGAGCTCTACAGTGTTAGATTAATTTAAGATTAACTAGCATGTGCCGTTATGGCAAAGTGTAGTAGCCATCCCGGGAATGAGGCGGTTTTGCATAAGGTAGTCAATATAGTTTATTAGTTCTAATTAATATAGACTGTAGCCTTGTTAAACCTATAGTGTGATGATTAGCACTGTTAGTGGAAAACTAGTTAGAATAGAATACTGAGGTTGCACTCTGTTTATTGGTCTTTTCTTATCATAGCCTGATTCGGCCCTAGGTGGGTAGCTAATCTGCTCTAGGACATAGTTTAGTTAGCTAAAGATCATTAAGCAAGGCGATAGGCTTACACTCAGCCGAAAGGATCAGTGACTAGTACTATCACCAGATGTGTTGTTTCTATCCTAGGTTCCCTACTAGATCCAAGGAAACTCAACAAGTTTTTGGGAAAGATTAAAATCCCATTCGGAAGAACACCAGTTCAACAATCAATAAAGTTGCATACAGAACGTAACTAAAGCTAGAAGGAAGTTGATTCACCAAAGAGAGTGATGATTACTGATGCACCACACAACATCAGACAGTAGTAACTAACTGAGAACATTACTGATACTAGTTACCTAGTGTGATATAATCTCGTGTAATAGAACACAAGACATGATACGTGAGGATAGATAGACACGAGTGAGGAACAAGTACATTAACAATTAACATTAATAACTGTGTACACACTACAAAGGACTTGTGCATTTTTTTTAATGAACGATAGGAACGGACATTGTGTAGGGTGCAACCTGTCCATGATTAACTGTTAATACCACCGGTGTCTATTTCGGATGATCATGAAATGGGATTACCAGAGGTCTACAGAGGCAAATCAGTATCCAGCAGGATGGTTTCGGTACTGGGTGAGAAGTACATGTTCTGACGTAACGTGCTGTGGTCTATCCTTGCTGGGATCAGCTGACTGGGTTGTTGTCTGAGAGTCCGATTCTACACACTTTATAGAACACGTCACACATTTTCTTCGCATACACGTCTCATATACGTTACACTTTTCTTTTAATAAATTAATCTTTATTAATTTTTAGAAGCAAGAGTTGTTGAGTATGTTGCGTTGGGAAAGTATGAGAAGGGGGCATAGTACGACAGTGAGAGAGTGATAGGAAAAGGTGTCCATAGGCTGATGGAGTGTGTTGGACGGAAGCTGGTGGATTCTCCAGAATATTGAGAGGAAAAAAATATTATAATGTGGGTGTCGACTCTCTTCACTCCAGGGACGACACTGTAAAGTAGGACACGACATTATTGGGGTTTGATAACGGGATCTTTGGACAGCGGTATCTCTCGTAAACGGAATCCTTGGACAGCGGGATCTCTCGTAAACGGAATCCTTGGACAGCGGGATCTCTCGTAAACGGAATCTTTGGACAGCGGGATCTCCCGTAAACGGAATCCTTGGACAGCGAGATCTCCTGCAAGCAGGAACCTTTGACAGTGGGATCTTCTGACAACGGGGTCTTTTGACACAGGATCCTTAGTTATAAAACGGTGATATTATATTGGAGAATCCAGCTAGAGTGAATGTGGATAGGGGTTAGGACTAATATCTTACTTGTTCACACTTCACACGTCTGCATAGGTCTGTGGTCCTGATTCTACCCTTGTCACTGAGTGAATGTGCGGTGTGTGGTAATATCTAGATTTATAGTACTTGTTCATATATCTGTATAGTAATTTGCAGCTATATTGTACTCGACCTGCTAGCTTACCTCTCTGTATAATGGCCACCCCTAAACTAAGCACAGTAGAATTAAGGGCAAAGGGGGAAGACATGGGATTGTCGGGTTCTGCTCTAACGGATTACATACAGGAAGTGGAGAGAGAGTATCGTCAAGCAGAACGGGAAGATCGAAAGGCCGAGTTGGAATTGAGAAGGATGGAATTGGAAGCTGAGCAAGCAGCTAAGAAATTTGAAGCTGAGCAAACAGCTAGGAAACTGGAAGCTGAACAAGAAGCTCAGAAAAGGGAGCACGAGTACCGGATGAGGGAACTCGAGTTGAAGAGTCAATCTAATGGAGAAACTGAGGGAGCAGTTGGAAGTTCCTCCATCCCAGGCTCAACACCAGTAGGTGGACATGGGTACCATGCCATGAAGTTTCCTTTGGCGGTCTACGAGGAGGACAAAGAGAAGATTGACCAGTACCTTCAACGCTTCGAGGCTATGTCGGTTGCTATGGGTCTGGAGCGTAACAAATGGAATCTCAAGCTATCCCAGGGTTTACGCGGGACCGGATACGAGGTTTATTCTCGCCTGCCACCAGGACATGAGAACAATTATGACGAGTTAAAGACGGCTCTGCTGAAACGATTCGAGGTTACGTCACATACCTACCGGAAAAAATTTCGAGCAGCGAAACGAGAACCGGGGGAGTTGTTTGCCGCCTACAGTTTGCGTCTAAAATCTTATCTCCATAAGTGGATGGATTTGGCTGGGTTCGCACATGACTATGAGAGTCTGGAAGAGCTCATGGTGGTCGACCAGCTGAAGAAGCAAATGTCTAAACCTCTCAGGACGTTCCTGGGAGAACAAGGAGCGGAACGTATTGACCTCGTGACTAAATTAGCAGAACGGTTCGTCGAGGTACATGGGGAGGCAGGGGAAAACCTTTCCACCAACTCCAAAAGTCAAGAGAAACATGACAAGAAGAAAACCAAAAACTCAGGAACAAAAAAGTGGGAACCTTATGTGCAAAAATCAGAGGATAGTTCAGAGAAGAAGAAGGAGGGAAGCAAGAGCACTTCAAGCTCTACACCTAAACGACCGTGGTCGGAGAAGTGGTGTTCAATTTGTAAGTCACCCTCTCACAATACGAGGGACTGCAAATCGAAGGCTAAGAACCCTCACTTTGCAGCATGTCAAGTGACTTCCAATGAGGTTGTCACGGAAAATGCCAAGGTCAACAAGGAAGCTCGCCACCAGGAGAGCTCACTCAAGTCCAACAATAGAAAATCTAGGACAGGGAAATGGTGCAACCAATGTCAGTCGAATACGCACAATGCTATTGACTGCAGGGAAAAGTCAGGAGACACTCAATTCGTCGGGTGCTTAGGGAAACCTAAGGTGGAGCCCACCGAACAGGTCGAGACCGAGGAAGAGACTCCAGACCAGGAAAAACCACCTGTAGTGGAATTGGTAGAGGTTAACGGTCGTCAAGTGGAGTGTTTATACGACACAGGACTGGACGGGGAGGCCGTGATTTCTGCGGATCTGGTACATCCAGAACAATTCACAGGTGAGACATTGGATATACAGCCTGCACAGAAGAGTGCTGTAGTCATGAAGTTGCCTATTGCTAATGTGGAGATTCGGTCAATGTACGTCACCGGCACCATCAAGGCCGCTGTATTGACCGATCCCATTTTTCCAGTCATCCTAGGTAGCCGGTATGTCTTTCTGGGAATGCCCAGGGAGCCAATCCATATGGGAGCAATGCAGACTCGCTCTCAGACGAAAACGGAAGAGGCAGACGCAATTGTGACTAACC
The DNA here is from genome assembly GCA_963921405.1 of Cepaea hortensis. Classification (NCBI taxonomy): domain Eukaryota; kingdom Metazoa; phylum Mollusca; class Gastropoda; order Stylommatophora; family Helicidae; genus Cepaea; species Cepaea hortensis. Next base: position 33,897,064 of record OY992895.1, read on the forward strand.
CAATGCCGGGGGAGCTACGAACTGCCCAGAGTGAGGATGATACTTTACGTCTTTGCTACAAAAAGCTGCAGAAAAGTGCTGATCCACCAGGACGGGGGCAGTACTACATGAAGAATAGGATACTCTACAGGAGAGCAGGAAGGGGAGACAACCTATACGGTCAGTTGGTCGTCCCGAAAGCTCACCGGTCCCAGATTCTTCATATGGGGCATACCATCTCCTTTAGTGGACACATGGGTATTGCCGCCACCATGCAGCGAATTTCCTGCCATTACTATTGGCCGGGAATGACAGAGGATGTGCGTCGGTATGTGAAGTCATGCCCTGAGTGCCAGAGGGTGGCACCGAAACACTGGACAGCACCGGTGGTGTTGGGTGAGATGCCCATCATGAACTCTCCTTTCGAGAGGGTAGCCATCGATATCGTGGGTCCACTTCCCAGGACTAGGAAGAGGAACATGTATATACTCACAATGGTGGATTGCTGTACAATGTGGGGTGAAGCCATACCGTTGACCACGATTGACTCGAAAAGAGTGGCAGACGCACTGATGGAGGCCTTTACCAGATTAGGCTTTCCGGATCAAATTCTGACGGACAATGGATCTCAGTTTTGTGGAAAACTCATGGAGGAGGTATTTAGGGTGTTTCACTCTAACCACATACATACCAGCCCTTACCACCCTCAAGCCAATTGACAAGTGGAGCGTTTCAACGGCACGTTGATGATAATGCTCAGGAAACTAGCGCAGGAAAAACCTGATAGGTGGGATGAATATATCCCAGCAGCACTCTTTGCCTATCGGGAAGTTCCTCATGGCTCAACAGGACTACCACCCGCTACATTGCTGTTTGGTCGTCCAATCAAAGGACCGTTGGAAGCCATGTTGAGGAGTTGGACTGAAGAGGGGACGTCAGAAGAAGTGATCTCATCCTATAAATACGTGGAGGAACTGAAAGAAAAACTCCACAAGGGATGGACTCTGGCAAATCAAAACTTGAAAAAGGCCAGGAAAAGACATGCGGCTTACTACAACCGTAGGTCTAAAGAAAGATCTCTAGAGGTGGGAGATAAAGTCTTGTTGCTACTCCCAACGGGAAACAACAAACTGGAGATAGGTTGGCAAGGACCATTTCCCGTGGAAAGGGTGATATCCAGAACCAACTATCAGATCCGGATCCGGGGAAAGTCGCAGATTTTCCATATCAATCTCTTGCGGAAATACGAAGAGAGACCCGGAGACAAGGCAGCTCACCTCATGGCAATGGCAGTTGCAGTGGAGACAGAAGTGGGAACCAGCGAGGGCAGGGAATATCCCTTGGTACACCAGGAAACATATAGGGATGTGCAAGTGAACCTTGATCTGACCTCCCAGGAGAGGGAAAGGATAACCCAGGTTCTCAAGTCTCATAAGGAGATACTGACTGATAAACCAGGACGAACGAGGTTGGTTGAGTTCGAGATGACTTTGACCACACAGGAGCCTGTTCGCCAAAAGGTTTACCAAGTGCCATTCTCTAAAGAAAAGGCCCTGGAGGAGGAAATAAAAAAACTGCTGGAGGATGACGTGATTGCACCATCCCCATCCCCATACAATGCGGGGGTAGTTTTGTTACGCAAACCAAGTGGAGAACACAGGTTGTGTATAGATTACCGACTTCTGAACAGTCATACACAGTTTCAGGTGGAACCTTTGCCGAATCCAACTCAGTTATTCGCTAGGCTCCATAAGGCTCGGTACTTTTCAAAGGTGGATCTGAGTCATGTGTACTATCAGATACCAGTCAAACCGGAGATTCGACCACTGTTGGCTTTCAGTACACCCAGTGGACACTACGAATTCAAGGTCATGCCCTTTGGACTCAGCAATGCACCTAGTGTGTTTACACGCATGATGAGGACTTTACTAGATCCGTTACAGGATCCGCCCATCATCTCTTTCATGGATGATATTCTGATTTCCAGTGACAGCCTGGATGACCACTTACAATCCTTGGAGAGAGTGTTTAATAGGCTCAAGGAAGCAGGGCTTACTGCTCGTCCAACCAAGTGCATGATTGGTTACCAGACTCTGGAATTTCTAGGTCACACCATCACTCCAGGACACATTGTCCCAGAAGAGAAGAACCTGGAGAAAATCAGAAATGCACCAAGGCCAAAAACGAAGAAGGATGTGCGATCTTTTCTCTCGTTGTGTGGGTTCTATCACAAATTTATCCCACATTTCACTGAACTGGGAGCTCCGTTGACGGAAACCTTGAAAAAGGGATTCCCGGACCAAATCATTTGGACACCCGAATGTGAGAATGCCTATAGTCAGTTAAAGGAGGCCTTGGTCAGCAAACCTGTATTACAGCTCCCTGACCTTTCCAAACCATTTGTGTTGAGAACGGATGCGAGTGCGATTGGAATTGGAGCCGCTTTGTTACAGGAAGGAAAAGACGATGCTTCGGTTTTGAAACCTGTGGCATATGCAAGTAAGAAACTTCTATAGGCGGAGAGGAATTATTCAACCGTCGAGAGAGAGAGTGCTTGTCCCTCGTATGGGCAGTGCAAAAATTTCAGCCATATTTGTATGGAGTTAAGTTTCGAGTCCAGTCGGATCATCAACCCCTGATGTTCTTGGCTACTTCTCAGAAGCTCAACGCCCGTTTGATGCGGTGGTCGTTGTTACTTCAACCTTATAATTTCACAGTAGAGTACATTCCTGGGAAGGAAAATGTTGGAGCGGATTTCTTGTCAAGACACCCAGCTCCTGAAGAAGAAGAATGAATCATCTGGATTAAACTCACGGTGGAGAAGAGTGAGATGGACTACTCTCTTAAGAGGGGGCCTATGTCACAAAATAAAACCGTGTGTTTAACCGGTTGATTATTCTAGAGAATTTTTTGATTAACCGGACTATCTGCTAAGCAACAAGTGTTTCAACTTATACAGAGAAAACATTCATAGTTGTGGCTGCACGTGTTTCCAAAACAGGTCGGGCAGAAATAACAGTTGTACTTGTACATATGGTTGACGGATTGGCCACACTCGGAAGTGCGGGAGACTAATCCCGACAATCGCCGTGACAGTTTGTCAACATTTGAATGCAGATGGAGCCCGGGGGATCATAGTGGCAATCGGATGTTAGCCATCACCTGTCGGACAAACAAAATTAAACAGTGGCAGAGGTATAGAGGAAGTGAGTGCGCTGAATCATATATCACTTTGACAAGTCATAAACATATCAGAGGGAAAACGGAAGTACTTAGCACGGAAGTAACAGTACATATGTCAATTCTTAGTTTCCGGAACATCGAGAAGATTGACGGCTGGTTATTTGCGACTGTTGTTGGGGGTATACAGGAACTCGCTGGCTTGTTTTGGGAATCTAAACAAGTGATGACAACTTTGACAAGGACTAAAGCCAGGAAAAATCGATTCTTGACAATGGATGATATGAGCAAATAACACCTGCAGGACGTCACCCATATCACGTGACCAATTTTAGGTTTTGCCATAAACCATGATTGGGAGAAAGGGAGTTGACCAAAACCGTGGATTATGATGGACGTGTTTGTGGGAGAGCTCTACAGTGTTAGATTAATTTAAGATTTCTAGTTAGAATAGAATACTGAGGTTGCACTCTGTTTATTGGTCTTTTCTTATCATAGCCTGATTCGGCCCTAGGTGGGTAGCTAATCTGCTCTAGGACATAGTTTAGTTAGCTAAAGATCATTAAGCAAGGCGATAGGCTTACACTCAGCCGAAAGGATCAGTGACTAGTACTATCACCAGATGTGTTGTTTCTATCCTAGGTTCCCTACTAGATCCAAGGAACCTCAACAAGTTTTTGGGAAAGATTAAAATCCCATTCGGAAGAACACCAGTTCAACAATCAATAAAGTTGCGTACAGAACGTAACTAAAGCTAGAAGGAAGTTGATTCACCAAAGAGAGTGATGATTACTGATGCACCACACAACATCAGACAGTAGTAACTAACTGAGAACATTACTGATACTAGTTACCTAGTGTGATATAATCTCGTGTAATAGAACACAAGACATGATACGTGAGGATAGATAGACACGAGTGAGGAACAAGTACATTAACAATTAACATTAATAACTATGTACACACTACAAAGGACTTGTGCATTTTTTTTAATGAACGATAGGAACGGACATTGTGTAGGGTGCAACCGGTCCATGATTAACTGTTAATACCACCGGTGTCTATTTCGGATGATCATGAAATGGGATTACCAGAGGTCTACAGAGGCAAATCAGTATCCAGCAGGATGGTTTCGGCACTGGGTGAGAAGTACATGTTCTGACGTAACGTGCTGTGGTCTATCCTTGCTGGGATCAGCTGACTGGGTTGTTGTCTGAGAGTCCGATTCTACACACTTTATAGAACACGTCACACATTTTCTTCGCATACACGTCTCATATACGTTACACTTTTCTTTTAATAAATTAATCTTTATTAATTTTTAGAAGCAAGAGTTGTTGAGTATGTTGCGTTGGGAAAGTATGAGAAGGGGGCATAGTACGACAGTGAGAGAGTGATAGGAAAAGGTGTCCATGGGCTGATGGAGTGTGTTGGACGGAAGCTGGTGGATTCTCCAGAATATTGAGAGGAAAAAAATATTATAATGTGGGTGTCGACTCTCTTCACTCCAGGGACGACACTGTAAAGGAGGACACGACAGGGGTGGGCAAACTTTTTGTGCATGGGCCACATTGACAAATGTAAATCTATTGGGGGCCCACATGTATATCATGTCCACTCTGTTTTTTTAACAGTAACCTATCACAATAAATAATTATGAATGATTTATAGGTTATTAAACAGTATAAATAACTATTTATAGAATTTTATTTTACTTATACACTTATGCATGATATTTTACAATATGGACAAAATTGTTTACTAATTTGTTAACAAGAGTTTACAATTTTTAATTACAATAATGTTTTTAAAAATTATCTATCAATGGCTATAATTTAGATACAAACTGACTACACTGTCACTACAATTGTTGATTTCTAATGAGATGTATGTAATTGCTTGCAATTTTTGACAAGTTTTGAAATCTGGAGCAAGATTACTTGTTGAAATTCGGATGACAGCACGCAAGGTGCAGTTCGACAATAAAAACCTATTCTTAAATTTGTTGATCTCCAAGCAAGAAAATTCTTGTTCGCAAATGTATGTTGATCCAAACAATGATAAAAATTTAGCTGCAAAGTTTTTCAAGTTGGGAAATGATCATTCTGATAAAGATCCATAGAAATCCAGCAAGCCATCTGACTTGAATTTCTCTTTCAGCTCATGATCTGCTTGTAAGTCAAGCAGCTCCAACTGTATGTCCTCTGTGGCTGTATCAGCTTCTGTACTAAAAGGGGAACTGAAAATATTGAACTGTGGCTCTAAGTTCTTGAAATCTTGGAATCTCCATCTAAATTCTTCAGTCAATGCATCTAATTGGGCTTTGCACTTTTCAGTCATTTCATTTGTTTCAGCAAAGGGAAGTGACAAAACATTTGTTCACTTGCTTTTCTGAAGATCAGTGAGAGTTTTGCCTGAAATGATTATACATGTACATACAATTCAAGTGCGAACACACTATTGCCCTGAAGTTTGACATTTAGTTCATTTAACATTTCCATAATTTCATTGGCAAACATAAAGTCTAACTTCCACTCTTTATTGACAATGTTAGTATTAAAGTCACATTCAATGCCCTTCATCTCTAGGAACATCATCATTACTTTTCTGAGGTCCCACAATCGCCTCAACACCTTGCCGAGAACCAGTCATTGAACACTGGTGTGGTACAGGACATCGGAATGTTCAGTTTCCAAATCGTCAAGTAATGTCTTGAACTGTCTGTGATTAAGTCCTCTTGATCTGATGAGGTTGATGACACTGACAACTGGGTCAATAATATGACTGATAATAAAAACAGTTTTACACAGACTTTCTTAATGGATCACACAGTGAAGTAGTAATAATGTTTGGTCACGATATTTTGCTTTAATCTTATCACTTATCAATTTTACCAGACTTACATTTTTTCCAGTCAAAGCATGAGCTCCGTCAGTTGTAACACTTGTCATCTTGTTCCAAACCAACCCAGTTCTTTCAATACAGTTAGTAACAGCATTGAATATATTATGGCATGAGGTTGTGTCTTTAAGTGACTCAACACTCAATAACTCTTCAGTGAGCTTGAAAGAAGTGTTTATTCCACGCATAAATATCAATAATTGGGCAGTATCATGTACATCGGTACTTTTATCCAATGCACGAGAGTACTATAAAAATTGTTTACTTGCATCTTGAAGTTTATGCATCAAATTGTCACTTATCTTGTCAACACGTCTGACCACAGTTCTCCTTGATAAAGTATTGGTGTCAAATTTTGTTTTGTTTGTTTGTTTGTTTGTTTTTTTGGCGGGGGAGGGGGAGGGGGAAGTTCTGGACACATAATGTGTGCTACTTCTAGTAAACATTCCATGATGAACTCTTCATCAGAAAATGGCTTGTTCTGTTTTACAATTCTGTGTGACAGCACAAGACTAGCTTCTGATGCAGCATTTGAATTGAAGACTGTTTATAGTGAAAACAGTTTGCTGTTTCTCCAAAGTTTTCACCAACTCCAGGAATTTCCTTTCTTCTCTTTGGTTGTTAAATTGTATCCGAAATCGAAATGTTTTGTTTGATAATGTCTTTTTAAATTGTACTCCTTGAAGACAGCCACTGACTCCCGACACAAAAAGCAAACTGATTTGCTACCAACTTTTATAAAACAGTACTTAGTTGTCCATTCATCATTAAAAAATACGGCTTTCATTTCAATCTTACGTTTTTCAGCGACACTTATTGTTTTAATACAATTCTAATAGTTAGAATTTTACAAAACCTTTGAAAAGAAATGAAACAAAACCTACTTACGGCTCTGTGTGAAAATAAAATATTCGGAAAACAAGGAGTAAACTCAGAATAAATTTCAGAAATATTTCAAGACCACTACAACAAATAAAATAATTTGAAAATTGTAAATATTGAAATAATTTACAACAGCAAAAAACTTTTAAATTTAATATTTTATTTCAAAATAAATAATTTTATTTATCGAAGAAATATCTGTTTAAAAAAAATAAAAATAAAATCATCCTTATTAAATTTTTAAAATTCGATAAATATTTCTCTACATTAAAATCGATAAATGCGTATTTTAGCATTACATTACGAGCGGCTGGCCGAGTGGCTAGAACGCCGGACTCTCATTCGGGAGACCTGGGTTCGATCCCTCGGTAAGGTGTTGGATTTTTTTCTGTCGGGGGCAAAAAGAAAATCCTAACCTGCACAGTTCGCGGCGACTGCACTAGCCAGGCGGCCTTAATTCCTCAGGCTCAAAGACCCCTCTGCCATACACCGCAAAATGTTTACAAAAAAAAAAAAAAAAAAAATAAATAAAATTAGAGAGAAATGTTATGAAAAATGTTAAAGCAATCATAACGGTACATGAAATTCTGTAAAATTCAAGAAAATAACTTAAAACCGAAGTAAAATTATTTATTTCTAAATGCCCTCGAGGGCCGCATAATATCAGCTGCCGGGTCACTTGCGGCCTGCGGGCCGTAGTTTGCCAACCCCTGGCCTAGGTGACAGGAATGAGAGAGCTGACGATTAATAGGCGAAGTGAGCAGGACAAAACCTGGTCTCGCACAGTCAAGACCTGCATGCACTTAAGTGATTGCTGGACCAATGCAAATTAAGCCCTGTAAGGGATGCTTTTTTGTTTGGGGTGAATTAAAAATAAAGTAAGGACAACTATTATGTTTAGGTGAAATGTCATTTGTTTGTAAATTTCATTAAATTTAAACAATTAGTTCTCCCCCCTCCCCCTCCCCCTCCCTCCCTCTCTCTCTCTCTCTCTCTCTCTCTCTCTCTCTCTCTCTCTCTCTCTGCCAAATGCTGGTGCAATTACGTTTGCATAGAGAATATTTAAAATATAATAACATGATAGTAATGTCTTGATTGATAACTACACTTATTAATACATATGTTCATGCATTTCGCAAAAGTACTAGATATCTAAAAGAAAACACATAGATAAGCAATTAGTAGGGAACATAAACATCTAATATTATTACAAGGGAGACTACTAAAATTTAAAAAAAGAAAATTGTATACCTGGCATGATATCACTACCTAACTATAATCTCTACTTTTTCTTTTCATTTAAAATGAAAATATCAATATTTTAGTCAGATATTATAATCGCAAGAAAAACGCTATTAGTTTCCTTACAGAAAATGTCTTTAATTTTTACTTAATAACATTTTATAATCAACTTTTAGCATTTAACATTAATGTTTAAAAGCTAAGAGTGCACTTTTAATGACAGAGGGTTGTTCTATTATGAGTTATTCCCCTCTGTGGGGATACATTTTTTTACTGGACTCCTAGGCCACACAATATTTAAAGAAAATTAACCACGCCCATCCCATACTTTGATAACATTTAGAAAGAAATGAGAATGCTGAATATTAACATGTTAGGTATATGTGAGACCAGAGGATATTATAACTTCCGAGGCTATATTGTCGTTGAGGTGAGTTTCTTGCAAGCAACATACGCTTACATTTTCTTGGTCCAAGATGTTTTCTAGTTCTCTATATTGTTGTTGTTGACTCCCTCCGCATCCAATCCATCATATGCCATGCCGGTAAGCGTGGGCGGTCCGCATTCCAGTGCATTATTTTAAGTCTTTGTTTGTTTGGTACAAACACACCATTGGGGTGATGCAGTCAATTTCCAACGGAAACTTTTACTTCCACAGACATTTCATGGTACACATTTTAGGCTGGGTCGACCTGGAAGCTCAAGTCAATGTTAAAAGTCCGGGTCTATGTGCATTCAAACCCATGAACACTAAGCCGGCAGGCGAGAGTCTCACTACGTCACTGCGACTCAGAAATATAAACTGACCTGGATACAGTTGTGTGTGGGGACACGTGAAACCGGTTCTACCCACTCTGGTTGTGTGTTTGAGTGTGTGCATGTGTGTGTGTGTGTGTGTGTGTGTGTGTGAGAGAGAGAGAGAGAGAGAGAGAGAGAGAGAGAGAGAGAGAGAGAGAGAGAGAGAGAGCGCATGTGTGTGAGAGATGAAATAAAACCTCACTCAAGCGTAGTCCTAACGTGTGCACAGGACTGATTTTTGCCTATTCCCAGTATTTTCCTTATTACCAGTATAAGCATCCCTCGCCAACCCGCTCTGGCGCCAGCGATACTATACGTCGCTTCTGTTTACGTCGTTTCGCTATAAAGTCGTTGTCACATAGGGGACATAACTTCTCTTTACGTCGCTACGCTCTGCCAAAACGTCGTTGACAACATTGCGGATTCATAGAGTGAGGCAACGTCAGCATGCATGAATGCTTTGTGGCGAAAACTGTGGCCAGAATGTGTGAATTTGACGTCGTTCATGCTATTGGACGGCAGATCGCTAACTTAGCCATTACAGCTTGCTTTGAAGGGATGGAGAAAGCTGACATTGATGAATTGCTTGCATCACATGGGGAAGAGTTGTCTAATGAGGACCTAATGCAACTGGAAGTGCAGAGATCTCAGCAGGAAGAGGAGCACCCTGTTGCAATCCTTCCCACCTGCCACCCCCACCTCGAATGCTGACAGCTGAACGTTGTCACAATTCCTTCTCCCGATTGATGTGGCAATGGATATAATAAATGAGGCTGACCCGAACAAAGAACGGAGCTCCAAAGTGTCGAGGGCAGTAACAAGCGCCATCAAACTGTTACAAGAAGCTTTACTAAGGAAAAGGGCAGTGCATCAAACATTGGACACATTTTTTTTTGTTCAAGCAGAGAAGAGCACGGAAAAAAGGCGGGAAGAGGTTACAGATTCATCCTCAGATGAAGAGGCAGAATATTATGCCTCTACGTCCTAATAACTCTACCACTCACCCTCCAACCCACCTCTATTTAGCCAATAAATATCAACAACCATCAAAATAAACATTACATAATACACTTTTTTTTCATTTAATTCTATGGGAAATAGTGTTTCGCTATACGTTGTTTCACTTAAAGTCGCGTTTTCCAAGAACGTAACCCCGACGTTAACCGGGGCCTCCTTGTACTTGTACTGTATGATCCCAAGTCAACAAGAAGTGAACAGTTTAGTCAAGCTGACCAGTGTAGCGGTTTAACTCGCTACCTCGGCATCTGCACACCGGATGTTGAAGAAAGAGCTCTCTTACCCATTCGGCGATGCTGATCTCCACATGAAATACACACCAGTCTAGATAGTTGCTCACCTGATACCCAGCACTTGTGGCTGAGATTTGTGCCTACCACATTTACCATTGCAACCACAGAGCCACGGTAACCTTCTAGCAGATACTGTCTCTAAGGCGTAAAGTTTCTGCTTGTACTATTTTAGACTGTGACATAATGACGTGTGCTATACAGTTCGCATCCTCGATACCTTTCCCGTTACCGTTAAATAAGACTGGGCTGTCTCCAGAACCATAGTAGAGTGGAAAGGGCGACTGAACCCAAGCCGTAGTCATGGTAAGCATGCACGCTAACCATTGTACAGTGTATATAACTTAGAAAGCCAAAGTAATTGATTGACTGATTGATTGATTTAGGAATCGACATCACATCATTGGGGGCATTCCCATAAGTGCTCCGTCCCCATCCTCAGCAGCCAGCGAAGAGTTTCAACACCAATAGTACCAGTAGCAATCTGATTATAAGTCCGTCTCGCCTTTCCTTTGAGCGTTGAGCATCGGTCAGATCCCTTCGTCACTCCTCGTTGTCTCATTCTTGCCAGACCATGGTAATCCATTTGCTCCTCCGAGGTGTGCACGTGCTCCCACAAGGCCGCAACCACGCCTGCCTTGTCATGTATCAATACTCCACCAAGTTCTGCAGAGCCAGCCAATCTGTCCGCCTGTTCATTTCCCAGCACACAGGCATGCCTCGGAGAAAAGATCCAGGCGATGCTTGTCACCCGTGACCTCTGAAGCGAAGCAAGCCACTCCGCACGAAGTCTGCCCGTCCTCACCCTCGTCAGCATGCTTTCTGAGTCAGTTACAATCACGATGTGTGTGTGTGTGTCGTATTCTCCATCCAGCGGAGAGCCGCAGTGACTGCCTCCACTTCCATTCTTAAGCTGGATGTTGTGGTATCTTATGCCAGGCTCTCCTGCCCCAAACATCGACCATTAGCTTTGGCTATGAACCCCCAGCCACTTCTCTCACCTCTTGACACCGAACCATCTGTGTAGATAATCACATCACTTGAGTGAGCATTGTCCTGAATTAGTTGTTGGATTTCCACTTCCGTTGCCCCTGCTGGCCACTCCCTGCACTCCCGGCTTAATGTGATTATAACGCTGCACAAGCCAAAGTAAAGCAGTGGCTAGCAAGTTTCCCTACCGGCTGGACGGTATACATTCGAATCCTCATGGAGGTGGATATTTTCAAAATAAACTGGACTCCCAGGACAGTCAATCCTAAAATAGTTCCAGATAAAGTCCAGGGAAATAAAGGCGCCGGGGTGATATAGTCCATATTCCAAAAATAGTGTAGACAGGTGTAGAAATATAATAATATCCGGCTAGCGCCATACACCCAAAACGCCTCTAGGCGGGTATAAAGTCTACGTCATCTACATATTCAGCAGACGAGTTCTTTGAGCTTTGTTTGGGTCCATGTTTGTGAATGCCCAAATCAAATGATTTATATTCACTACGGAATGTAACCGACAGATAAGCATGGGCACTATCGAGCTAAGACGGAGGAGAACGTGCTGTGAAATGAGAATATGGCTCTTTACAACTGCCACATGCACAATCGAACATTTTGCCAAACACTGAAAACCAAAATTCTTGACGCTCAGCATTTGTATTATATTATCATCATCATCATCATCATCATCATCATCATCATCATCATCATCATAATCATCATCATCATCATTATAATCATGGAGTGGTCTGCTTTGCATTGTTATACCAAGCCTCTGACTCAGCCCATCCGACTTTGATCAGCCTTTTTTTCGAATTCGCTTTCCATAGCCCTTGACCGTCCCTATTCTAGCTGCAGGGCAGCAGGTTTGTGTATCACCTTCGACTCGTTCCTGTCCCTTGACCATAGGAGACCATACCAGTAGCCGTGCTACCTTCGGCATAGCTCTTGTGGTCATTGGAACAAGTAAGGCTGTCCATCACTACATGGTAGATACACAGCCTCATAATATAAAGTGAAACCTTGTTCAACCCATGCTATCTTAGCAGCCCGACTTAATAATGCAAGAACTTCCTCCATATTCCAATGGGTTTAGCAACATATACCCAGTGCTAATTAAGGGGTTGTAAAGAGTTTTGTACTTGTATCTATAACTGAAGGAGCCGCGGCCATGCAGTAGTTAACATAATTCATGAAACATTAAACTCTTAGGTCAGGGTGGGCAAACTACGGCCCGCGGGCCGCATGTGGCACGGCAACTGATATTATTAGGCCCTCGAGGGCATTTAGAAATAAAAAATAAAAAAATTTTACTTCGTTTTTAAGTTATTTTCTTGAATTTTACAGAATTTCATGATTGTTTTAACATTTTTCATAACATTTCTTTCTAAGTTTATAGTTTTGTAAACAGCCCAGACCTTCGTAATGTAATGCTAAATGCGCATTTATCGATTTTAATCATCATCATCATCATCATCATCATCATCTTCCACTTCTGCCATCAAGCGTGGTGGGGAGGAATAATTTGCGTTCCAGCGCCCGGTGGACGGCACTGGATAGTGTCATTCCGTGAGGTTGTACAATGTCTCTGTTCCTGTCCCTTGACCATAGGAGTGATATAGTCCATATTCGATTTTAATATAGAGAAATATTTATCGACGTGTAAAACTTTAATAATTATGATTTTATGAAAAACAGATATTTCTCCTATGAGTAAAATGATTTATTTTGCAAGAAAATATTAAATTTAAAAGTTTTTGGCTGTTATAAATTATTTCCACATTTACAATGTTTAAATTAATTTCCAAAAGATTTTGGCTGTTATAAATTATTTCCACATTTACAATATTTAAATTAATTTATTTATTTTAGTGGTCTTGATATATTTATGAAATTTATTCTGAGTTTACTCCTTGTTTTCCGAATATTTTATTTTCACACAGAGCCGTAATTAGGTTTTGTTTCATTTCCTTTTTAAAGGTTTTGTAAAATTCTAACTATTAGAATTTTATTAAAACAATGAATGTAACAAAGAAATCGTAAGATTGAAGAAGAAAGCCAATTTTCAATGATGAATGGACAACTAAGTAGTGTTTTATAAAAGTTGGTAGCAAATCAGTTTGCTTTTTGTGTCGTGAGTCAGTGGCTGTCTTCAAGGAGTACAATTTAAAAAGACATTATCAAACAAAACATTCCGATTACGTATACAATTTAACAACTGAAGAGATGGAAAGGAAATGTCTGGAGTTGGTGAAACTTTGGAGAAATAGCAAACTGTTTTCACTATAAACAGTCTTCAATTCAAATGCTGCAACAGAAGCTAGTCATGTGCTGTCACACAGAATTGTAAACCAGAACAAGCCCTTTTCTGATGGCGAGTTCATCGAGGAATGTTTGCTAGAAGCAGCAAATATTATGTGCCCAGAACAAAATAACAAATAGAACGAAATTTGACAACATTACTTTATCAAGGAGGACTTTGGCCAGACGTAGTGACAATTTGATGCATAAACTTCAAGATGCAAGTAAACAATTTTTATGGTATTCTCGTGCATTGGTTAAGAGTACCGATGTATATGATACTGTCCAATTATTGATATTTATATCTGGAATAAACACTTCTTTCAAACTCATCAAAGAGTTACTGAGTGTTGAGTCACTAAAAGACACAACCACAGGCCATGATATATTCAATGCTGTTACTAACTGTATTGAAAGAACTGGGTTGGTTTGGAACAAGATGGCAACTGACGGAGATCGTGCTTTGACTGGAAACAAATGTAGGCCTGGTAAAATAGATAAGCGATAAGATTAAAGCAGAATATCCAGACCACACAGTATTACCACTTCACTGTGTGATTCTTCAAGAAAGTCTGTGTAAAACTGTTTTGAATATCAATCATGTTATTGACCCAGTTGTCAGTGTCATCAACCTCATCAGATCAAGAGGACTTAATCACAGACAGCTCAAGGCATTACTTGACGATTTGGAAACTGAACATTCCGATGTCCTGTACCACACCAGTGTTCGATGGCTGAGTCTCGGCAAGGTGTTGAAGCGAGTGTGGGACCTCAGAAAAAGAATAGTGATGTTTCTAGAGATGAAGGGCATTGAATGTGACTTTAATACTAACATTGTCAATAAAGAGTGGAAGTTAGACTCTATGTTTGCCATTGAAATTATGGAAACGTTAAATCAACTGAATGTCAAACTTCAGCGCAATGGTATGTTTGCACTTGAATTGTATGTACATGTAAAATCATTTCACGCAAATCTCTCACTGTTTTCCAGACAAACAAGTGGAAAAAAATTGTGTTACTTCCCTTTGCTGAAGCATGAAACCATTTCTGGTGAAACGACTGAAAAGTACAAAGCCCAATTAGATGTATTGACTGAAGAATTTGGAAGGAGATTCCAAGATTTCAAGAACTTAGAGCAACAGTTCAATATTCTCAGTTCCCCTTTTAGTGCAGAAGTTGATACAGTCACAGAGGACATACAGTTGGAGCTGCTTAACGTACAAGCAGATCATGAGCTGAAAGAGAAATTCCAGTCAGATGGTTTGCTGGATGTCTATGGATCTTTATCAGAAGGATCATTTCCCAACTTTATAAATTTCGCAGCTAAACTGTTAACATTGTGTGGATCAACATATATTTGCGAACAAGCATTCCCTTGCTTGAAGATCAACAAATCTAAGAACAGGTCTTTATTGTTGGACTGCAACTTGCATGCTGTCATTCGAATTTCAACAGGTAAAATTGCTCCACATTTCAAGAAATTAGTCAAAAATTGCAAGCAGTTACATACATCTCATTAGAAATCAACAATTTTAGTGACAATATAGTCGGTTTGTGTCTAAATTAAAACTATTGATAGATACTTTAAAAAAAAATATTATAATAAACAATTGTAAAATCTTGTTAACAAATTAGTAAAGGTGTTTTTCCATATTGTAAAATATAATTTATAAATGTATAAGTAAAATAAAATTGCAATAATTAGTTATTTATAATGTTTAATAACCTATACATAATCCATAATTATTTATTGTGATAGGTTGCTGTAAACAAAGTGGGCATAATATATACCCCTCCCCCCTACCCAATAGCTTTAAATTTGTCGATGTGGCCCAACGCACAAAAAAGTTTGCCCCAAAAAAAGTTACCCTGACCTAGGCCATAGCCACCAGTCACACCACTCACATTCTCGGTGCTACTTTGGACTTGAAATCTCCGAGGACGACAGTCATTTCAAAATTGTTACACTGGTCCTCGGCCATGTCTAATTCGCTATATCATTAAAGAAGCCCTGGGCAAGAAAACGTGAGGCGAAGAAATTCATTGGCATTACAGTTTGAGAATCTTTTGCATTTACTGAACCTTGCCTTCTAAAAATCCACATTGTTCGTCTCCTATTTATATATCCATTATAATTGAAATAGTCTACAATGTGTGGACTGCGCCTGGCCCTGCAGCCAGCAGGGTTAGGATCGGCTAGCCTCTCCCAGGAGGGGTGAAAAGTGAAAATTAGTAGTATGCCTATTATCCGCAGACTATACAAGTCAACCCCGCCCTCACACGGTGTAGACTGGGAAACCACCACCGCGAGATCATGGGCTAACGGGGCTATGGCTCGCCATAGGGTATGGACTCCTTATGGTCAGATTTTTGTTCTAAACCTGCGACTGGCCTAGCAAGCTGCTTATAGAAAACTAAGAATTATAAACGGACTGACCCAAATGGATATAGACCCGACAATGTTAATGGACTACGAGATAGAACTGCGATTCAAAAAATAGGCGCAATGAACGTCTGCGGTTTTAATAGCGAAGAAGAAGAAGAACTTATAGAAACAATAGAAGAGAGGAAAATGGACTGATAGGAGTAGCGGACACCAGAATAAAATGTGAAGGATGCAAGGAGATCCACCACAGTTACACGTTTGTTTACTCTGGAGTGTAACAGCAAGACAGGGCAAGACACGGTGTGGGAATAGACATTGAACCACGGCTAGCAAGAGGAATACTAGAAATAAAATTATATCAGAAAGAATCATAACAGTGAGAATAAAAGAACAAACAATTACAACATATGTACAAAATATGCACCATGTAATACAAACAATAATGAGCAAGAATGAGAGGAGTTCTACGAAGACATCCATGACGTGCTAAATAAAATAGAAAAGCAGGACAGCATCATAGTTATGGGAGACTTCAATTCAAGACTAGGACACAACATTAGAAATACAACTGCGGGCGATTTAGCAGCCGTCCGCGTTGGTCTCGCATTGTTATCTGTGCTGGCCGTTCAGAAATCAACGGCAAACTGCTGAAGAAATTGCCAAGAAATCACAATGGTAGAAATGCTGGTGTTGACTGCTATGTTCTGTTAAAAAAAGGATGTGAAAAAAAGTAGGACTAGTAGAACTTGTTTTACGGGACACAGTTTACTCTGGGACTGGTAGAACCTGTTTTATGGGATACAGTTATGTCTAGAACCGGTAAAACCTGTTGTACCGGTCTCCACAAACAATTGTATTGAGCAACACTATATTCTTTCGGTATAATGTCTGACCGTCGAGATATCCAGACGGGGTCAGACCTGGTAGAACCTGTCTTACGGGACACAGTTGTGGCCAGGACGTGTAGAATCTGTTTTAGTTGACTCAGTTGTCCCCAGGGCGATTATAACCCGTTTTACGGGTCTCCACACACACCTGTATCCAGTGAAAGCTAATCCATCCATCATGTGCCATGCCGATAAGCGTGGGCTGTCATGTTTTGCCATCTCACCCGATCACCAGATCATGGATCAGCTCCGTGTTTCTGTCTCAACCATGCCACGTGGCGAAGCCATCCAGGTAGTTACTTCTCGGTCTTCCCATTGGTCTTTTCCCTTTGATCTTGCCAGTTGTCACCAAGTTCTCCAATTCATCTCTTCTGATAACATGCCCAAACAATTTTGACTGTCTACGTCTAATCTCTCTAATCAGTTTACGATCTTCATTTCTTTCTTGAAGGACTTGTTCATTAGTATTTCTGTCTGTCCATGGTATTCTTTGCATTTTCCTCAGAAACCACATTTCCACAGCCATCAGATGTTTTTTGTTTTCAGTTTGTCTGCTCAGTGTCAACGCTTGACAACCTGTTCACAATTGTTCGTGTGTATGGTCTATGCTTGAGTGAGAGTTTACTTAACCTTATGCACACTTTCTCTCCTCTCTCTCTCTCTCACTCTCTCTCTCTCTCTCTCTCTCTCTCTCTCTCTCTCGCACACACACACATACACAATTACACACACACGCTCACACACCCACTCACCCCCCCCCCCACACACACACACACACACAATCCAACCAGGATGGGTAGAACCGTTTCCACTAGACCCCACACACAACTGTATCCAGGTAAGGTTATATTTGCGAGTCGCAATGGCGCAGTGTCTAGACTCTCGCCAGCCGACCTGGTGATCATTGGTTTAATAATCTCGAGTCGGATCTTAAAATTTGACCTGGGCTTCCATTGCATGAAATGTCTTTGGAAGTAAAAGCAACCCTTGGAAACTGACCTCATATTCCACGGATTGCCATTAGGTCTATACAATCATGGTACTAGCACCAACTGCATCTCAAGGCGTGTAAAAGAATCGTTTACCTTAATTACCTAAGATTTTTTTCTTTTATAGTAATGTCGAGCCAATACTGCCAGAGCCTGTGTTACAGGACACAGTTATGTCTGGAACTGGTAGAACCTGTTTTACAGGACTCCACACATATTTGTATCGAGCCCTCATCATATTGTCTTTCACTGTAATGTCTGTCCGTCAAGATAGCGAGACGGGGTCAGAACTGGTAGAACCTGTCTTACGGGACACAGTTGTGGGCAGGACGTGTAGAACGTGTTTTAGTCGACGCAGTTGTGCCCAGGGCGCGTATAACCCGTTTTACTGGACTCCACACACAACTGTATGCAGTCTAGACTACATATTCTGTAATATTATTATTATTATTATTATTATTATTATTATTATTATTATTATTATTATTATTATTATTATTATTATTATTATTATTATTATTATTATTATTATTATAATTATTATAGGGTGTATTTTTAATGACTGTGCAGTGTTTTAAAATATTGCCGGTCCATGTTTTGTATTCACCCTCTGTAAAGTCCATGCAACATAATAGGTAAATACACATTGCACAGTCATTAAAAATACACCCTATGTCGCTGAGGTCGTAATACGTGGATCAGAACTAGTCATGCCTGCGATTTGGCAGCAGACCGCTTAGCGTTGGTTTTTCCTGAAAATGGTATGCGTTCAGAAAGCAGTCGCAAACTACTGAACGTAAACTTGCCAAGAGATCACCAATAGCCAAAAAGATTCTGGGGTTGACTGCGATGTCCCGACAAGGATATGCAACTAAATATCTCGTCAGGTGCATATGACAGAGTTATATATTAAATGAAATGGACAAACAAATAAAACTTCGGCTGAAATAGTAAGTACATACTCATTGATATTGTTCGATGTTCGAGAACGTTAGCCCCTCGGAAGTCTTTCTCTATATAGCAACGGTTGGAATCAAATAAGGAAGGGGTGGGCAAACGTTTTGTGCGTAGGGCCACATTGACAAATGTAAAGCTATTGGGGGGCCACATGTATATCATGTCCACTTATTTTTTAACAGTAACCTATCACAATAAATAATTATGAATTATTTATAGGTTATTAAACAGTATAAATAACTATTTATAGAATTTTATTTTAATATAGTCCACTTATATATATATATATATATATATATATATATATATATATATATATATATATATATATATATATATATATGTATATATATATATTATATATAATTATAGTCCACTTATACATGATATTTTACAATATGGACAAAATTGTTTACTAATTTGTTAACAAGAGTTTACAATTTTTTTATTACAATAATTTTTTTTTAAAATTATCTATCAATGGCTACAATTTAGATACAAACTGACTACACTGTCACGACAATTGTTGATTTCTAATGAGATGTATGTAATTGCTTGTAATTTTTGACAATTTTTGAAATCTGGAGCAAGATTACTTGTTGAAATTCGCATGACAGCATGCAAGTTGCTGTCCGACAATGAAGACCTATTCTTAAATCTGTTGATCTCCAAGCAAGAAAATTCTTGTTAGCAAATGTATGTTGATCCAAATAATGATAAAGGTTTAGCTACAAAGTTATTCAAGTTGGGAAATGATTCTTGTGATAAAGATCCATAGAAATCCATCAAACCATCTGACTTGAATTTCTCTTTCAGGTGATAATCTGCTTGTAAGTCAAGCAGGTCCAACTGTATGTCCTCTGTGGCTGTATCAGCTTCTGCACTAAAAGGGGAACTGAGAATATTGAACTGTGGCTCTAAGTTCTTGAAATCTTGGAATCTCCATCCAAATTCTTCAGTAAATGCATCTTATTGGTCTTTGTACTTTTCAATCATTTCACTTGCTTCAGCAAAGGGAAGTGACAAAAATTTTTTCACCTGCTTTGACAATGTTAGTATTAGTTAGTTAGTTAGTTAGTTAGTTAGTTAGTTAGTCGACAGATCATCCTCATTGCACATCGGACCATTCAGTCCATAAGTGCTCGGATCCCCTCCTCAGCCCTTCATCTCTAGGAACATCACTATTCCTTCTCTGAGGTCCCACACTCGCCTCGACACCTTGCCGAGAACCAGTAATCGAACACTGGTGTGGTACAGGACATCAGAATGTTCAGTTTCCAAATCGTCAAGTAATGTCTTGAACTGTCTGTGATTAAGTCCTTTTGATCTGATGAGGTTGATGACACTGACAACTGGGCCAATAACATGATTGATATTCAAAACAGTTTTACACAGACTTTCTTAATGGATCACACAGTGAAGTGGTAATAATGTTTGGTCAGGATATTCTGCTTTAATCTTATCACTTATCAATTTTACCAGACCTACATTTTTTTTCCGGTCAAAGCACGAGCTCCGTCAGTTGTAACACTTGCCATCTTGTTCCAAACCAACCCATTTATTTCAATACACTTAGTAACAGCATTGAATATATCATGGCATGTGGTTGTGTCTTTGAGTGATTCAACACTCAGTAACTCTTCGGTGAGTTTGAAAGAAGTGTTTATTACACGTATAAATATCAATAATTTGGCAGTATCATGTACATCGATACTCTCATCCAATGCACGAGAGTACCACAAACATTGTTTACTTGCATCTTGAAGTTTATGCATCAAATTGTCACTTATCTTGTCAACACGTCTGACTACAATTCTCCTTGATAAAGGTTTGTTGTCAAATTTTGTTTTGTTTGTTTGTTTGTTTCTTTGTTTTT